>CM023103.1:83471101-83628750 GCA_013103745.1 Gardenia jasminoides | reverse complement strand
GTCTTTTAAATATTAAATAAGCGTATTTGTATTTAAGAGATTTTCATGCCATACTAATTGAAAACGACTTTGAATGATTAGTTGAAGTGCTTGTCATTACTTCGATTCAGTTTACGGCTATTACTTAATAATATGTGTACTAATTGTGTATATAGCGTGCATTGAATTTTGTTAACTTGCATACTCGTGTTATTAGACATTCAGACCTTGATGTTATAATTTATATGTTTCATTGATGAATAACATGTGTATAGACATTGAGACCTTAGATGTTATAATTTATATGTTTAATCTAATGTTGTAAATTAAATACGTAATATATTGGAAGGTAATATTTAGTGAAAGAATTATTTGTAATGTATTAGTCCCCATTTATGGGCGATATAACCATTAATTGAATATATGATTTGACTAATGAGCATATACTGATTGGGAAGATTTTTCAAATGTCGCCCACCCACTGCCTATTAATTCAGTTGTACTGGGGTGGAACCATTGTACATTCTGGAGATCAATGTCATCGACCTCCGATGTGCAAAAAGCGTGCTTATAAAACATCCTATCCGATTCGATCAGGTTGGTTGATAGAATCTACAAACTCACGCTGTAGATCAGTGCCACGAGATTTAATGCATTGCTAAAGTCCCGGTTGGAAACGGGTGTTTACCGGCTTTCCAATTGTTGGCGACGGGGGCGTGGAGAGTCCATATATGGCGGCTGATCCACATGTTCCATGTGAGTGTATGTAAAGTAGAGAATATTTCTCTGGCCAGACGGTGAGCCAGATTATGGCGAACACCTTCGATCTTGTCGAAAATGCTTATGGGCGGCGCCGTGACGCGTCTGGTGCTATTAGTGCGAGCACATATGTTGGTGACACCTTCTGAACCGATTGATACTGCAGTTTATTGAGATGGCTCACTTCTCATGAGTCCTTCGCGTTAATTCTTTCATTCTACTGGGTCACTTATAATATAACCATCTCGGTTTAGTTCATTTGGCGGCCATACACCGGATGTCATAGCATCATTACTTCGTTCCAGTTACGTATTTACTGCACTGCTTGATGTACACTTATGGCGAGCTAAATTAGAGTACATATTCCTTTACATTGTGGAGATGCATTTTCCTAACCGGGTCTTGCCAGGTTCATGTGCCGGAGATTCCAAACCTCGAGACAGGGTATATAGATAGCATCATAAGCTGTCACGCTTTCGAGTATCAGGGGATGCTGATTCGGACATACTGCGAAGGGATTACATTGGAGCTGGGCGGTTCACCGGTTTCTAGTTGGCCGTGGACCCTCATGCCTTCTATCGATTTGAGATGGTATTCAGTTCATACTGTCCGGTACATTACACAACCTATTCCACTGCTGCAGCCACGGGACGGTTCTGAGAGGGATGTTGGGCCTTGATGAGTACATGGTAACGTCAACCAAACTTTAAATTAGTTTTTACTATGTCATCGATTACCTACATTATATGTCGTCTTCTGATCATTCTTGTCACATGTCGTATACTGCTGAACAGATGGATACAGTCACGCGTATAGCGTGGGACTCGTGTGATGCCCTCACCCAAGATGCGACACAGGAGATTTTAACCGCGTCTCTAAAGGGCATCCAGCAAGAGGCCTTTGGGAGCATGAACTATGTCGATAGGGGTATGCGTGCTTGTCTTGGAGTGTACGACATGCAGGAGGCTGGTGCATCATTGCACCATAATGTGGCATATCGACATCCAAAAGTACGTGATTCCGAGCATTCAGTGAGGAACAGATTGATCGCAGAGGGTAGGCGTCGACCACGAAGTTGGTAGCTCGCCGAGTGCGGACACTACACATGGCACGATTATGCGGGGTAGATAGATCTTACGGATTGAAACACATGTCCCTACCGTCTTGCGGTGCATATGCCACGGCACTTCAGTTCCCTCCCCACGGAGATGGCGATTATACTCTCAATTCGCCATACATTCCGATTAATCGGCGAAAGAGCGATTATAACGCATATCGAGCGCCACTCAGATTCCGGCATTTGGTGTCGATCCTGCCTTCGGCGATGACGTTATTATGAATTTCGTTTTCGGATCGAGTGGGCAGTTTTCATCTGAGGTTTCGACCCAAGCAGGGACCACAGGAGCCGACATGGCTACTGCTTCCAACCCGCCATCATGTCCGCACTGCGGGGGTTCATTTGAGCAGACAGATGAGGCCGCACATGACGAGCAACCGGATCTCGGCCTAGGCCAGCTCCTCCGAAGGTCTTTTCGGCAACAGGCTGAGACCTATGGCCAGAATAGGCGTCGTCACTGGAAATGCAGCTGCTCTACTACACCTAGGGACAAGGGCAAGCAGAAAGTACATTGGTGAACGCCTAGGCTGCTTTTTATATTGTGACCGGCTTACTATCTTCTATTACTTATCGACATCTTTTACATTTCATTTTGGATGCCGTGCCTATTGCGATTTGTAATTCGTGCTAACTCCTACACCCTAAAAGCCTACTCTGGTTAATACAATAACATACCTTAATCTTTTTACCGTTGTCCTGGCGCGTGTGTATACCAACACCCTAAATCGATTCTCCCGTAAACCCTAAACCCTAAACCCTAAACCCTAAAGATCTTGAAAACACTAATTACCCTAAACCCCAAAACCCTAAACCATAAAGGCCCCTAAACCCTAAAAAATCTTGGAAACCTTAATAACCATAAACCCTAAACCCTACCATAAACCCTAAAGGCCCTAAACCCTAAAAATCTTGAAAACTCTAAAACCATAAACCCTAAAACCCTAAACCATAAACCCTAAACCCTAAAATCTTGAAAACCCCTGCAAGCCCTACACCTAAAGCCCTACCCTAAACCCTGAACCCCCAGGACTGCCTGAAAACCCTAAAGCCCCAAAACCTAAACTCAGTGAGCCATAAACCCTAAGATCCCAAAAATCTTGAAGGCCAATAACCCAAACCCCAAAGCCCTAAGACCTAGTGAGCCCTAAAGATCTTAGGCTCTAAAGATCTTGAAACCCTGCCTACAGTCCAAGCCCTGGACCCAGGCCACCCACAGGCCCTGAAACCCTAAAAAATCTTGAAAACCTAAAACCTGGACATAAGTAGTGATCCCAAACCCTAAACAACCTGCAGGCCTGACTTAAACCCTAAGGCCCTAAACCTTAAAACCCTAAACCAAGGTGTGCAAGGAAATAAATCAAAGACCCTGCTACAATACCATGCCTTACAAAACCCTAAAGCATGTATCCCTAAACACATAAACCATAAAACCCTAAACCCAAAACTCTAAAGGTTGCACTTTGAAACTTGGCCCAACTATAACTCCCACCATGCACCAAATACTTACTTTTCTCTGATTGGTTTATATATATCCCACTTCTATTTCGTCCCCAGTATGATCAACGCTTCGATATAACTATTATTTTTTAATACCACATTTCAACGCTTCACTCTCAACATTTATCACATTAATAATATTTTGGAGGTGTAATTTGATTTACTCCTTAACCCGTAACGTTAAACCTTAAACTCTATTACCCCAAGCCCTAATATATTCAAACCCGTGCGACACTTTTTTTAAATCATTAGTTACCACTCCCAACGTAAATCCACTACTTAATATTTCTCGAACTTTGTGTACATGTATTAAATCTTTTATATCTTTCCAATACACAATATAAAAACCCTAATATACAAGATTCAAACATACTATTTTTTTTAAATTGTACCATTCTATCCACAATTTTTGTTACTTCAATCCAGATAATTACTACATTTGCGTCATTTAAGTTTGGTTTGTCTTTGTTCAATTTCTCTTAATCAAAGTTTTAAATTTCTACTCTTCAAAATTTAGACACACAAAACCCAATATCAATTTTCACACAAAAAAAAAACCAATTAGATATTTTGCAAACTAAATTAACAAAATTTTTTTTAAGGCTGCCACGGCGTGGAAAATTAACAAAAAATTTTTTTTTTGAGGTGCATGCGTGGTGTCGGCACCTCAAAATTCCATGTTTGAGGTCGCGTATGGCTATCTGCGCAACCTCAAATCATTCTTACCGGTGCCATGCGCTGGTGTCTGTGACCGTGTAAAAAAAAATTGCACAAAACCCTTGCACAATACCCCTCGCAATGGAACAAAAAAAAAATCAACTGTTGCCTTGGCGTCGGCGTCGCTGATCGATAGAAAAAAAAAAATTCAACCTTGATTCAATTTTTTCTCAAACGTCAATAAATTGAGGAATTTGCCAAGTTTACCAGAAGCAAGTTGGTCTTAACAGCTAATGTGCAGTATTACAAAGAAACAGTAAGTACCCCAGTAGAGTAGAGCAGACACTATCATCATGAATGACCTGAACTGGAATTGAAATGACATGTGCTGCTGTAGTAGTCACGATGTATGGTACGTATTGCGGAGCTCACGCCCTGCGTGATCCCATTCGCGGGATCACGCAGGAGGAAATGTTAAATGGGAAATGGTACTGCATGCAATGCAACAAATTGAAGAAAGTAGAAAAACACTCTACTGTTACTCCACTCCACAGCAACATGCGAACAGTGTTTTCAGAATCGGACCGGACTGATCGGTTCGACCGGTTGAACTGCGAACCGTCCATGCCACCTATCTGATTCTGTATAAGAGGAAGGTGGTCAAAAACTGTCAAAAGTTGGTCTAACCGTGAAGACCGCTATGAACTGCTCGAACCGTGACTCGGCAGTTTTTTGAGTTTTTTCTATTTCTTGAAGTTTTATGAAAATATTAAACTTGGTGTTAGTGATATTTGATCTTGAAATCTCATGTATAAGGCACAAGTGTACTAACCACTACACCACGAAATATTTTTAAAATTAGATGAGCACAAAAATTTATAAGAGTAATGAAAAGTAAAATAAAAAGGAAACTTCTATTTTCTAAGCAAACACATCATCTCTTTCCCTATTCTAAATAAACTCTACTACTCTTACCCATTTATGCCTCTCTCCATTTCCACTTTCAAAGGATTCAATCTTGCATTCTTTCCAATTTCAACTTCATCATTTCTCTTTTAATCACTAGTTTTTAAGTTTACTAAATTCCACTTTCAAAGGTTTCAATCTTGCATCATTTCTAATTTTACCTCCATCATTCCTCTTTTAATCACTAGTTTTTAGAATTACTAAAATAAATTTCCCGTACAAACTCTACTCTTTTCTCTTCTTCTATCCACCTCCTCCACCCCACTCTCTCTCTCTCTCTCTTTCCCTTTCTTAAATCTTCATGTGTTTAGTTTAATCTCTTGAAGTTTTCTTCCACAACTTTATCTTAATCTGTACAAGTGTTCTTTCCTTTATTTATTTTTTGTATGTGGAGTTTTTTTTTAATTTGAAACTTTGAATTATTTTCATTTATTTATGCTGGTTTTCTTTTCTTTTCTTTCCTTTTTTTTTTCCAATTTTTGATCGAAGATGTATCTCTTCTATTTCGAATTTTTTCAGGCTTGCTTTTCTTTTTGTATGGTTGAAAGAAATTACATTTATCAATTTTTAGAAAATTGACGTTGAATTTTCATGTTATTAAGAAAATTTTGTAGGGCACTTCAAGACAAAATACTATTGAATTGATGTATTCAAAATTGTTGGATTTAAACTTTTTTTCCTTTCAAAAAATTTGGAAAATATCATTAGTGATGAACAAAAGATGGAATCTGTGATTAATTTATGCCCAAGTGTATCAATGGCAATGGGGATTACAAATTTTTTTAAAAAAAAAAGAGTAAATCACTGAATCGTTGAACTGAGAACCAATAGCGTGACCGGTTCAGTCACCCGTCCGACTTTAAAAACGCTGCATGCGAATTCAGCACATGAATATGTGGCAGATTACATCAATTTGACCAGTCATCATGTCGCCAAGGCATTGCCACCGTCGGTTTTCACGCTGCAACATTCAATCTTAATTATTATTATTACGACTATCGAAGAAATAAAATACTCGTAGCAGTGGTACTCTATTTACACAAGAGAGTACCCCGTATTTTTTCACACAAAACTGCCATCAAGAAAAGTCATCGACCAGCAATCCGTTAATGATTAAAGGATTTTTATTAGTATATAGTATAACATTAAAGAAATGAAAAAGAGAAAACATTAGAGAATAAAGCCATCTCCATCCCCATCTTTTGACTAGTTTCCATTTACTCACTAGACAAGAGCCACGCCGCTAAACTCATCCACTTGAAGAAAAATCATCAAATCCACAGTCCTCATAGCTTTCTCCTCCTGTATCTTCTCTCATCTCCCCCCTCCCCCCCGGCCCCCGCTGTCTCTCGCTCTCTCTCTCTCTCTTTTAGCTGGTTGATCTCTGCTGATTTGAATAATCTTGATGGAGAATTATACTAGATCTAAATCAACAAGGGAAGGAAGGATGCTGCATGGAGAAGATGGTTACTACGGAGACAGGGCAGCAGCAGGGCCGCCTAGCATGCACGAACTCCGGAGCTACAGCACTTCTTATGCATCCTATATCCAGCGTCCTCCTCCTCCTCCTCAGCCCCTAGCCCACGTGCAGGAATTCAGTACGGATGGGAAGATGAAGAAAAGTAGGAGCAGGGTTGCTTCCAGTTCGAAAAATTGGAGCTTTAGTGATCCCGAGTTGCAGAGGAAGAAGAGAGTTGCGAGCTACAAGGCCTATGCTGTTGAAGGCAAAATGAAGGGTTCTCTCAGGAAGAGTTTCAGGTGGATCAAGGATGTTGTTCATGGATTGTGGTGATTCATTCATTTATCTTGGGACCGATTTCGTCTGTTTTTTCAACCAAAGAAGAACCGCAAGGGAAAAAAAATAGCAAATACAAAAGAAGAAAAAAAAAAGAAGAAAAGAGAGTTATAGTTCGTCTGTTTTGATACGTTTTTCAATCATCTTTTTAATTTTTAATTATCTTTGTTTTATTTATTATGTCGTTTGGTAATGTCTTAGCATCTGGAAAGAATGAGGTTAAAAGTAGTTGTTACATCTTTGGTCTTGTACTGGGTCATGACCAACTCTCCTTCATAAGCATGAATACATTACTTAGTTGAGAATTATATATCATCCTATAAAGATTAGTGTCTCATCTTACGTTTCTTTTGGCAAAGCTATTGGATTGTCTTCCTCCTTTTATTTAATTTTTTTTTCAAGGTATGGAAGAATGGAATGGATAAATTATATATATTCCTTTTTCCACCTTCTGTGATTGCGAAAATGGTTCTAGAGCCTTTTATTTTTTCCAAGGCTATCCACCTATGAACTAATCGGGAGTAACACAAGAAAAGGTAAATTTGAGAAGGGTAAAGAGAGAGGGCTGTTAACCTGTTAATTTGGTGTGTTGAGGAAAATAGATTTGGTGCATTTAATCACTTTGCGTAGGGCTTAGCACATAAAGAGAAAGTAACAGCACTTCGTACAGACCTCCTCAAAGCCTCTATATCTCAGAAGTTTCTTTGCTGTTCATCTTATGTGTCCCGACTACTGACTCTGTTGTTGTTGATTGCACAATGTCAGCCGAGGATATACATTTTTCTGCTGTTTATTTGGATGTTAATTCATCAGGTATCAGGGATATTTTCTTTCATTTATGAGCTGATTTCAAGGGAGAGGTTCCATTTTTCTGAAAGATGGATTTATTTAGTGCCATATTATAGACTTTCTGGATTCCAGCTAGCTGCTCCTGCTGTGACTAGTCTACTTATCCGACCAATTAGTACATGTCAGAGGTTTGGTTAGTGACATTAGGCTAACGCCTCCTGAAACTGTGGCTTCTAGTTTTGGATCGATCAGATTTTAGGTGAAGAAAAGACGGAATAATACTCAATTCTTAGAGGATCTGGGGCCTCACATGTCATCCAATTGAGATCAGTTCGCATAATTCTTACTATATTGGTGTAAGTTCGTAGAGTAGAGTTCTAATATATCACTGGACTTTACACCAAAATAGTTATATGAGTTAACAATCCAAATTTATATCTAAATTGCAGGAGTTTATACCAAAAGGTATATGAGAATTATATCAGTCGATTTGTACTAGATGGAATTGAACTTGTGACTTGTGAGGCATGCTTCCATTCTTAGTTGTCTTACTGCATCAATCTTTACAAAGTATAGACAAGAAACTGCATCTTCTTGACCGTTGTTGGATGATGTTACATGCTGCTTTATATTCTTGAAATTCACTTGCTCGTGTGCTTCTCAACCTTCTTAGACGGGATAAGTAATGTATTTGCTAACGTCTCTCTCTCTCTCTCTCTCTCTCTTGCTATCTGAATTTTGTCAAGGTCATCTAAGACAGTATTTTCAAGCCTAAAGTGAACATTTCATCGGAAGTTGATTACTTGCAGCTTGTTCTGAATATGCCAAAAGTCTTTCTACGCAGAGGCTCCAAACTGACTTTCCTTCTCAAGCTTCTTTCTGGAAACTAGCGTCGACAGGAGTAGCAGTTCTTACGCCTATTAATTATTATCGCATTGGCATTGGTATCTTGAGTTGTAATTCAGTGTTAAGCGATTAAATGTCCACTTGGTTTGGCTGGTCCACCGACATTGATAAGAGTGCATGCATTGCTTTCTTCGCCAGCCGCGCCCGCCTACTAATGAATGCCTGGGGTTGACTTGACTTGCGGGTCGATTAAGGACATCTACTGGTCGCTGCTGCCCCCTATTATAGCATAATCTATTATTAAGAACATGATATGCGTGTAAAAGAGTTTGGCATGCCAAAATTCTACATACTGGTACTAGTGGTCTCTTTTGCCATTCTCATGTCTTGCTCTAATGAGTCGTTACACCCATCTGCTGCTTCTGGCACTAAACATCAGAGTAAGTTCCAACTGATTCTGAGTAATGGACCCTTTTTTGCTTTCAGAAGGGGTACAACAGAACAGATTCCTCTGATTACTAAATCTTACTGGGTCGTCGTTCCAAGTATCTCCATGATCAGCAATCCAGCACGTCTTTCTTTTACTTGTTTACTTGCCGAAACAATCGAGATTCTGAACCTTATAAAAGGAAAAACAGGTAAGATCTCACTCACAATCACCTTATCAATGCCAGTACAAGTCCATGGTTTTCAGATGGTAATAATCCAGAATGCTCTCAGACGTTACTTCTGGAGTAAAAACGTCCCGACTACATTTACTACCCAATATCAACTTCTAAGGGAAGTAGGAAAATGGAGGACAGAGAGGCAGAGAAATTTGAAGCCATCCCAAGCTTCTAGTCAACAAGGAAATGGACATTTTGATCGTGAAGCACGGGATTTTGTGGACGTAGAAGACGTTGCCAGTGGCAGGAGCACTTTCCAGGATCCTCTGCAGTTCAACAATGCCCTACTCAGTTCCTTCGGGGACATCGGAAAGTGTCCTCCTCGTAAGATACGATGATTGGCACGCTTGAGGATCAACCTTTTGCAAATGTAATAGATTAAGCTACGCGCTGCAACCTTCAAATGTACCAAATTGAGCTCAACCAAACCAATAGATATCTTAGTCACCATTGTACATAATACATAGACCACAGTTCAGCTCAAGGTGATCCACATAAAGGTTAATGTAGAAGACAACACATATAGGTGGGAAACAAAAAAAATGTGAACACTGAGCGCCAAGACCACTCGAACGTGCATTGACAGCAGGTTGTTGCGGAAAAATGCATCCAAGCTTTCGTTGGCAACCCTGTCATTTCTTCCTTAATTCCAGTTCAAATAACGTTCCCAATTTCTACCCGTTTCACCCTCAGCTAGGTGGATAGCAGGCTTCCAACATTACCCGGAAGAACCACAGGCTTGCTCATTTACACCAAGATTTGCAGTAAGAAATGAATTACACACAGTAGCTAATAGTGCAAACTCTCTTCATTCCCAAAACTCAGGCCCTCTATACCCTTGATGGTGGATTCGAAAATCTTCATGTTAGAAGAACTGCGCCGGTGATCAGATGGTACAACTGGAGAACTCCTTTGTGCAGTGCTGGAAATTTTACGAAGAACTCCTGGGCTTGCATCTGCTGTACGAGTTCGTGACGGCTCAGATTCGTTACCCAAAATTGCAGGGTCACGACTACTAGAGACAGCAGGTCGCTTTGAAGATCCACTTGAACGGAGAAACATAGAACTGGATACCTGTAAAATGCATGTGCCCATCCAAATAAGAAAAGAAGGAAAGGGAAAGTATACAAGCCTGATAAGAGTGCAAAATTATTGCTGATAACAGATTTTAGATTGAGAGACGGACCTCTTTACCAGTCACCAAATCATTTGTTTTTTGTCTAGAGAAGCTTCCGGAATTCAATTGCATTCCAGTGTTTCGACTCCGAGCTGGATTAGCTGTTGACCAACCAGTAGGCCTACCATCTTCACCACCTACATAGCAAAGTGAAGGTTACAGTTGTTTTGTTGCAACTGCTAAAAAATGCTACACATTCTTGAAGAGCAATTGCCCCGCCAAAATGAAAGCATCTCGATCAAGTTTGTGCTGTGAAAACAAAGGAACGTACAAAAGAAAACAGATGGTACATGGACCTTGCATTTATGAACAACACAGCCCCGCACTTTAGAACTATAATATGTAGCAGGACAACTGTAGGACACTCACCTTGTTGCCTATCATGATTGGCAGCAGTAACCTGCATTCCCGAACTAGTTCCAGCAGTTGCACCCTATGTGAAAAGCATAATAATCATCTAACAACCATGGGGCCATTAACAAATGTAAACACAGCTTCTATGTCACTTACAAGAGCACGAGACGGAGGATTGGCAAGCTGGGACTGCTGATATTTTAAGATTGTCCAGTCAAATACATGATCGAACTGAAAGCCTGGAAAACAAGGCAAGGTAGGAGAAGAAAAAGATTAACATCACAATTCAAAATGTAACAGGAGCCATGAATCATAATGCCTTCTCAAATTTCCAAAACCAAAATAGCTCAAGTAAAGGTGGTATTATCAAACCTTCCCGGATGAAAAGGTCTCTGAAAATTCTCTTAAGATAAGCATAATCTGGTTTATCATCAAACCTAAGTGAACGACAGTAATGGAAATAGGATGCAAACTCTGTAGGATAGCCACGACATAGAGCCTATACCAAAGAAGATACAGTTTGCAGTTAATCTCAGAAGATAAGACAATTAATGGCCTCACTAATCTCACAAGAAATTTACCTCAATGGAGGTCGAAACTTTCTTTTCACTGATTTTTTCATATTTCTGTTTCTTGGTGCCTGCTTTCAGCCCCTGCCAAGGCAGACTATAGATTTTGGTGTTGGTGAGTGCATATCTACGACGGAAAAAGGAAATAAATACACAAAACAATTGAAATATACCTTCCTCTTAAGAAGTACATAAGAACATATCCCAGTGATTCTAAGTCATCCCTTCGACTTTGTTCTGAGAAGTAAACATCACATCAAAAACAACAAATGTCAGACATAAATAGAAGTAATTGATACATAGAAAAAGTTACAAGCAAGAGCGAAAAGGCAACAAGCTTACCAATGCCAAGGTGAGTATTCATACTTGCATATCTGGCTGTTCCAGTCAGATTCTTGTTTTCTCTGAACTCAACATTGAACAAGATATATGCATCAGTAATTTGCTAACTAGATAATATAGAAAACTGGAAGCACCCCAGAAACTAGTATAATACAGGATGAATACAAATGATTTGTGACATAAAGAGTACTTATCAAAATAGTTACAGAAAACACAATTCAACTGAGTAATCCAACCTAAACAACCATAAAGAACCTGGAAACAGATGAGTAAAACACTCAGCAACAGAGATTCTCGTAAGCGGGTCACATACTAAACAGAAAGCCCTAGTCATTTTTAGATTTCATTAAAATGCACGAGCATGGCAATGATCAGCAGCCCAGAAAAAATGGCAATGATCAGCAAGCTTTGCATATTACCTACAGAAGGACTACCACAAGCATAAGTTAGTTAAGTTAGTCTCTGTTGCTTTTCTTTTAAATCAATAACCACCTGCTAAGGTGGTGTCATAGAATCCTTTGGAGAGTAGTCTCTATAGTTTCTCATCTCTTGCCTTGTTGAGCTGAGTTTTAAACAGAAACACAGTAACCCATATCAAAAGGATCACTAGATCAAATATGTTAAATATGTTAAGTCAAACGATTAATAACTGAAAGGAAGATGATAATCTTATTCAAACTCGAAAAAAATTAAAATCAACACCAGAAACTTTAACTGAAAATCAAAGAAAAGGCAAAAAAGGACAAACAATCTACACTCTTTAAATATGACATTTGTGCAAATTTTTGGGTTATATACAAAACATGTCAATCACTTTACCCAACTAATGCCAAAACCCGTTGAATTGGAGATCATTAACCACATAGAAATCCAGAGAGCTCACCTATATGGAATGTGTTGGTGAGTAGACGAGTCCCTATACTTCTTAGCGAGTCCAAAATCGATGACATAAACCTACAATGACAGAGTGTCAGGATGAATCAAAAGAGACCACAATATTAAGCAAATGAAACAAAGGATGAGAAAAAAGCATCAGAGTGCACCTGATTTGCACGTCTCCCTAAGCCCATAAGGAAGTTGTCAGGTTTGATATCCCGATGCAAGAAAGATTTGGAGTGAACAAATTCAACCCGGTTGATCTGAAAAGAATGTAAAACTTACAACAAGGGCAAGAAGAGAGACATTTTTAACAAACAACTGAGAAACAGTGAGACAACCATCTGATCAGCAAGCATAAGAACAGTCTTCAAAGACAGCTTTCTACTGCAGAAGTTAAATAAATCTTCAAGGCTGGGACCAAGTAAATCCATCACAAGAACATTATAGTCTCCCTCGACTCCGAACCATCTAACATTTGGAATTCCAGCTACCAAAATTGCAAAAAATTGCCAACTGATGAGGAAATAAAACTGATAAAATTTACATTTCTAAAAGATCACTAGTAATGATTACTCTGACGAAGGAGTACTTACTTCCTCCCTGCAGTATTTTGTACAGCTTTGATTCATATAATAACTGTGGATGCTTTGTCTTGACATTTTCCTGAGTATAAACAAAAAGCAAATGCAATCAAGAACTGAAAATAAAATATTTCTTCTGTTAAGCAGTCTAAAACAGTTTGATGACATAACACAAACTGAATAAAAAGACCAATTCCATAACACAAATTTCCAACTTCTTACCTCAATCCTGCATGTATAGAATAAAAGATAAACAAACAAAGTATCTCAAAATGTTATGATGAACCTCTCACAAGATATAACTTGCTAGGTTTAACGGTACAGCAGTCAATTTCTAAAAAACTACAATCTTGGCCACCAAGAAGTCAGTTCCTTATCGAACCCTGTAAGAAAATGCAATCTTGAATCTTAAACCAGCTAATGCCCACAACTCATCTTGCATTAGCAATAGCAAAAGCCTTTTGCGATGTCCTTGGCCTCACCTGACCTTTCAATTGTTGCAAATCCAAATTGAAACAAGCCTTAGCCAGCATTCACCGGAAATGGAAGCTATATATGTCAAAGCCCAGCTCATGCAGCTCACTTATTTCGCATTCATGTGGAAAAACAACATGTAATCGCCACACACATCATATTCTTAACCTAAGTTTTTACCCCTGAAAATTTAAAATAAAAAAAAAAAAATCTTAACCTAAGCTAGCAGCCAAGCCAAAAACAAACCAGATGCAACATAAAAAACCAAAGCTCTGGGTTTATATAGGATCAATCGCCAAAAGCAGAAACTTAAAGTTTCAAATTCATAAAATTAAAGCAGAGGAAAGAGAAAAAACTAAAAGGGGAGATAATTCACTTACAAGCTTGATAGCAACCTCTTCATTAGTTTGAATATTAGTACCTAAAATATCACATCAAAATTCCAATCAGAAAATTGACACAAAAAAAATCATAAATATGTGCAAAATCCAAGAGCATCCTAGAATATAGACAAACCAAGATAGATCTCCCCAAATGAACCGCTACCGATTTTCCGACCTAACCGAAACTTATTACCGACCCGAGGCTCCATTCCAGTCCGGCTCGATATATTCAACAATCCAACCCAAACCCTAACTTAATAATAATCTCTTAAAAAAATCAACAAAACTAAATTAAATATAACCAAATTCCAAAAACCTTCCCCAGAATATGAACGCTTCTTATGTAGACGAAATGCGTGGTAGAAACTACGCATAACAATGTACGTAGAGAAATTATTTTCCCCCAAAAGCAGCTTAAGGTAAATGAGAAAAACCTAGCAACTCATCTAATTCTGCATTAATAGAAAAAACTGGCAAAGGCAAAATTGGATGTGGGCTTTTTTTTTTTCTTCCGGTGTTTTTTGTTGTTTGTTTTCGTTTTTATGGGGGGGGGTGGGGTGTGGGTGTTTGTTTGGGGATTGGGATTTCTTATGGGGGAGGAGGGGGCGGTTTCACTATCAAATCATATGGCTGCTCCTCGGCAGCTTTGATCCAATCGAAGCAGTGGTTTTTACACCTATGCTTTTATTTAACCCTTTATTTATTTAACCGGTTTTACTTTATCTTCCTCCACTACTACTGCTACTGCTGCTCCTACTCTTCTTTTAGCTGCAGTAACTTTTCTGGCCCCCTTCTTCTTACGTCGTTTTAGTAATTTGACGTTCTTTAGGAAAAGACATCTTCTGACAAGACGACATTGTACGAGTTCGTTTTCGGCAAACCTTTGCAGTTTCGTTTTTCGTAACTGTCTGATTTCTTTGCAGTCAATGTGTAACGTCATGTTTCTGAACCTCTGCCACCCCAATATGTAAAGTAAAAAGCCTTGGGTATCTCGTATTTATATACTTTTTTTTTAATTAATTTTAGAACCCATTTGAATTATTATATTGTATTAATAAAAAGATAACAAAAAATTAAAAAAAAAAAAAGAGATTTACGTTTTTACGTAAAAATGACAAATAAAACAGTGCACTTTAATGGTTGAACTGCATCTGATCTCCAATGGAATGGATCTGCAGTTTCTAACTTGCATTCTTGTCACTTTGCTCCAAAAACATGCAACTGATGTGCAGAACGTAAATAAAAGCACGCAAACATCATCATTACTCTTTTACCATGCGTGGGTCATAGGTAGCTGCATTATATTGTTGGCATTATACACACAAGAGGGATTACAAGGCAAAATATGCATTTGGCTATTTTAGAAAGCCTGCAATGACAGCTTAATATAATTGTATCAATACATACAGAAGCCAAAAAGCTTTGACGTAATGAATGAACCTCTCACTCGCTATGTACTATGCTAGTATACTAGGCAAAAAATGTTAATAAGAATGAGCCGTAAAAGGGACCATATATCAAACTGAAGATGGCCAAAAAAAAATGCTATACTAGAGCCAAAACAGGAATAAAAAAGAGTTAAAAAAGACATTCACAATCAACATGGACCCAAGGTGCTGCGCCCTCCCAAGGATGAATATTTCTTTTGCAATTTCCCTTTCAATTGCCTGATTCTCGCATCCACCCGTGCAGTGAACCCGATTTTGGTCTTTTGCCTTGCCTTGGAACGCTCCCTCCTCCACATATGTCGATCCTCAACATCTTTCCTATAGTACTTGATCTCTTGAATGACATGGTGATCCATGGGATTGAAGCATCTTTGGAATGCTATGTGAGTTAGGTATGGGAGGTTGCATGCAACTGTTACTATGAGGGTAGTAGACCAATAAATTGGGGCAGGAGCTAGAGCTTCCGAGAGGATCTTGTAGGCATTACCAGAGATGACTGGAGACATCTCGCCGTAAATGTAGAGAAAAACATACCAAGTAACAACGCTGCCCCATACAAGGAAGTGCTGTATCCAGGTGAAGTGACTCATTGTCAGCGCAATCTGGCAGTTAACAGCCCAGATGATGCAAGTGAACATTGTTGTGCCCACAGCACTCATATCAGCAGTCTGACCTCCAGCACGGAATGCTTGGTCATAAAAGATGATAACATTGAGGAAGAATATAATGAGTGATGTGTATAGACCGTTCCCCATCCACCCAAATATCCTATACCAGTCAAAGAACAAGTTTTTCGGCCCTTGTTGGTACAGTGCAGGAAACTGCATGGTGGATTATTTCTGTATCAGCACGGAGCACTAGATCTGTTTTTCACTCAGACAAAAACATTGCAAACACCAGAAAAAGGCTATAACTTTAAATCTTACCTGTAAGCACACTTCAGAAGAAACGTCTTGCTCGAATACTCCAAGTGAAATGACAGGCAATGAAGTGAGGACAACATTGAATAGTATCATATACCAATCATCATAAACAGATTGTCCAGAAAATCCAGTGAAGGCCTCGAAGTAGAACAGAGTGAGACCAAAAGCAATATTTTTGTAGAAGAAATAACATATCTGAAAGAAATTCGATTGTAAGAATGACAGGTGAATGAAGCAAAGTAGCAGATATGGACTACAGAAAAATATTTGACTTTTCAATAGGAACATAAACATTTGCCAAGAAAGCATCCATGACCCAATATTACCATCTGGGCAATTCTCTTGTAGCACCAATGACCATGTATGACCAAGAGTCTCTCCAGAAACCGGAACTGTGCAATAGAAAAGTCGCTTGCCATCACAGCCTGTAAGAGAGATGAAAATTTTGACTTCATGAACATAGCATCTCAAAACCAAACCATGTTTACCAAAGTGTATTTATGAATCCTATTAGGCCACAAAGTCCATAGACAAAAAGAAGCACAGGAAAGGAACAATAAATAAAGTGCAGCCTAGAGGCATGATGCTTCCACACAACATACAGTTGACTTAATTGACATTTTGAAGGAAGTTGAACAATGATACATACTTGCAGAACAGTTGGAGGTTTTTGTAAATAGGCCAGAAGATGTCAATACCAATTAAGAGATAACTACTTAGACATTTTCAGATTCTTCCTAGCATTCCGCTTCATTTATTACTATCATCTAAGGATAACACGCTAACTGCCCTTTCTTATCAAATTGAAAATCCTGGTTACATGAAATCCTTTCAGCAGAGTAGATGTTTTATATTCCTAAGAGTGAGCCTCAGTGGTATAGCAGGTCTTTGATGCAAATAGTAGTTGTTTTATAAACTACATAGGATGGCAAATGCAAGTTAATTGCTTTCTGAGGGTTGAAACTTTCAGAAGTGAAAGTTTTGCAGCTGCATCTGACACATCATTATGCAGAGTATTCTGTAGGTCTTCATCTTTCAAATGGAAGTAAGATACTTCACAAACCTGCATTCCTTCCACACCACTGATGCCAACACCAATATCTGCTTCTTGAATCATTCCAACATCATTTGCACCATCACCAATGGCTAGGGTTGTCTTTCCAGTACCTTCTTTTACTAATCTCGTCACCTAATAAAGGTCAATGAAAACAGAATGGAGAAAAGAAAAGAGAAAAAGTCAAATGCAGTAGAAAAGCAGCTAACCTAGATATGAATAGCACAAAGAAGATTTTAAAGAAAATCCCACAGGGAAATAGAACAAATTACATACAAGAGCCTTCTGCTTAGGAGAGACACGGCAGCATATGACAGATGCACACTCAACTGCTAAATTCAAGAATTGATACTTCATATCATCTTCCAGGGCATAAGTCAAAGATTTCCCATCAATGATCAATGCAAATGCAGCATGGGGGTCCTTTTCAAGTTTGATCATTTGAGACGCATTCGCAATTTGCATCGAAATGTTGTCCTTTACAGCCTGATCAGCCGGATAAAAACAAAAGGAGAATGCCAAATTTAGTAAGCTTCAAACTAAGCTTTGCATACTTTTCCTGTAGATAGCTACCTTTTTGGGATCTTGAGCTAACGAGTCTGCATTTGCTGCTATACATATCTGCTTCATACCCTGTCGAAGCAAACTACAAGCAAATCTGTACAAAAGAAACAATAATTTGAGCTTCGTGATTATACAAGCTTTAATTGTTGAGTCCAGTAGACAAAACCAGCTCACTGCTAGGAAAAAACTGACCCTATGTTAACTGCAGTTTCCATCTTATCACCTGTCAGCACCCACAGCTTAAGTCCAGCTTGTGCCAGTTTATCAATGCACTGAGGCACCTAAGAAACAACGAGCTATGGAAGGTAAGACAAACTTTAAAGCAATAATTATTCAGGCATCAAAAAAGTAATTGCATACCCCTTTCTGCAGTTTGTCCTCCACAGCAGTAGCACCAACAAGGTTCAGTTCCCTTTCCATCATGTCAGATATACGTTCAAGCATTCCTTCCCTATCACCACCAATTGAAGTTTTTGCTTTGCAAAACTCCTCATTCCAGGCAGTATACTCAGCTTCGTCAAGCTTCCTGTATGCAAGTGCCAGTGTACGCAAACCAGCTTCCCCATATTCATTCAAATGCTTTGTGGTGGATTCAAGAAATATTTTCCCATTTTTTGACAACCTATCAAAGATGATGCTGTGTAATCCAAGGAAAGGAATAAGTTTGTTAGGCTAGGCCACATGTAAGTAGAAGCAACCAGAAAAGGTCTCAAAACAATTCCTGTCTGATGTCTAATTACACAAGCCAGGAGCTTACATGCAGCCAAATGTACAAGCTCAACCACTCACCACACCACAGGACATCAACATTTCTTTTACCCTTTCGATGTTTCCCAAGGTGTTGCAAGAGAATAACAAAAGGTGAATTGCTAATAAAATATATGCATATTATCTACAGGTACTCTAACTTGATTGTTTTTCTTGGAATGCAATATAACACTATATTTAGACATTTTGGAAGTGTGGGACCAGGTGATAAAAACACAGACAGACACAGATGTTGAAAAGAAACCTGTCTGCTCCTTTGCATAGAAGAAGAATATGTCCATTCTCATCACGGAGAATAACAGACATTCGCTTCCTTTTGCTTGTAAAATCTAGCAGGTTGAGAACTTTGAACTCCCTGGAACGTTACACAAAAACATAAAGACACAGTTAACCAAACAAGGGTAAATAGATTTGTAATCTCCAAAAATAAAAACCTCACCTTTCAACAGGCTTGTCAAAAGAAGGATATCTCTCCCGAACAAATATACTTGATTGAGTTCTTTTACAAAATTCAAATCCAAATTCTCTAGCAGCAACCAGAAATGAACCTTCATCCGGCGACTCTGCTTCATAAGTAAAAGTGCCAGTTTCTTCATTTAGCTCAGGAATTGCAGTATGACAAAGAGAAAGTATCCTAAAAAATAGCAAGATGGAATCTGTGTTGGGCTCTTTTAACCAATTTCCATCCATAAGACGTTCATCCTCAAAGCTGAACCCTTTTATAGCAGGTTTTCGGTCTGCTTCATCTTTTGAGGTGATAACAGCCTCTAATTCTATTTCTGATGCCTGAAATCCATGGCCGTTGGTCTCCCAGGGAAGGGTTGTATGATTCTTTGGAGTCACTACATTTGCTAACTCAGGATCTTGTCCCTCAAGGTCCATTGCCATCTGCTTTGCTGCAGCAACTTCCACGTCACTAGCTTTCTTGCCATATGCAGTTCCAGCAATTGAGCACTTGAGGAAGTCCATCTGGTTGCATGTCAAAGTTCCAGTTTTATCAGAAAGGATTGTATCAACTTGGCCTAACTCCTCATTCAAGTTTGATGTCCTTGCTTGAGCAGGAGTTCCAGTCTCTTCATCATACATGTTGATGTCCTTATTGATGAACAGTGCTTGCAGGACCTTGACAACCTCAATTGACACATATAGGGATATTGGTATTAAATATCCATATAATATGAGAGCTGTGACTAGATGAAATGTGCCTGACAACTCGGGCCTGAGTGGATTATAGAAGTTCTGGCTATCCGGGGCTTGCAAGTACCACCAGTTTGGCAATTGGTACTTCACTTTGATAGCAAAGCCTACTGAGCTGATCAGAGAAATCAAGACGAGAAGGGTAAAAAGTATGTATATTATTTTGTCCATCTGTTTTTCAATCTTACTCCTTTTTGATGGTGATTTGGTTGCATTCTGCATAACTTTGCTATCATGACCCGTAAATATCACCACTCCATAGACATAGGCGGTATTCCTGAGCTTTGAATCTCTGAGGAGAATCTGACTCGGATCAAGAGGATAAACCTGACGATCATATTCCAGATTACCCACAAAAGTGTAAAGGTTAGGATTGGGATCTTCACACCTTATTGTAGCAGTGAAGTCCTTGAATGACAAATCTTCATCCAAAGGTAGAGTTACCTCCAAAGCTCTTTTTACCTTCAAATTTGTCTCGCCATCTAAGTTCATAGTTTCCACATAACAGATTCCATCTTCATAACTAGATGATAAAAGAAGTATATCTGCAGGAAAAAATTTATCCTTTTCCACTTTCACTATATCTCCAACCCGAAGCTTCCTCCATGACCTATAACCAAATACACCATTTCCTTTATGTACACTAGTTTTACGTAAATTAACCTTCATATCCTGCATAAATCTCCGCCAGTCTTCCAAAGCTTCCTTTGCCATACTTAACCCAACAACAAAGGCTAGAGGAGCAATCATGCTGACAGCTGAGAATGGAGCAACCGGAGTAACTGACAGGATGGCAGCCAGGAGAAAATATAAGTTGGCAACACGTCTGAACTGCTCAAAAATAGCCTTGGGTAGAAATGTAACAATATTGTACTTTGTAGTGGATATATAATTTGAACGGTATCTGAGAGGTTTCTTTTCATGAACATGAGGCTGGTTGCAGTAAACCATTCTTGAATAACCAGGGCCTTGGAACTGATGAGGCCCCTCGGTCTCTTGAGTGTTTGGCCGTAGACATGCAAATGTGTAGAGGTTGCTCCTGCGGAGCTTCGCTCTTATCCTGCCCCGCGCCATTCTGATGGGTTTTCAGCTTTAGATGAATATGACAGGTGATCTAATCATCAGAAGAAACCCAAAAGACTATCTTCACAGCCCCCCTCAAATGGCTTCCTAGTTCATGACATTAAATTGTTCTAGAAGAATTACGTTAAAATTCTTCAAGGACAACTGAAGCCATGGAAAAGATAATTGCAGCAAATAAGCATGACATTACCTGAAACAGCCCACGTACAGAAACATAAATTAATGACTTGACCAGACTAGCACTCAAAATTGAACCATTAAATTTGTCAGGTTATGACTAATAAAATCAATCGTGATGAAAACTAAAAACTTCAAATTCTCAAGGTTTAGTTAATTTTGATAGGATCGCTATGAGGCTCAACTCCTATTAAAACCCCAATCACACCGGCATCTTTGGCAAAGCACAAACTACAACTTTAAAATCGAGATGGATCAAAAGAAGAAGCAGCTTAAATTTGCAAAAAATGAAGGCTAAAAATCCAACCTTTTCCCACAACATCTCTGACGCCGGCTTTAATTGCCTCTCAAACACTCATGTACATCGAATGATAGACTTTCGAATTGAAGAAAACCATCACATTGCGTTTCCCAGCTGAAATTGCCACCAAAAAAAAAAAAAAATCTTGAAACAAAAAACAAAAGCCGACAATTTAATTCATGACAAGCAGATTAATTTCTTACAATCCAAGAAAATATTCCCGACAAAGAAAAACCAAAATCCCATGTACCACGGATTTAACTGCACCCGCATGAATTAAACGCACAAGCAAACAAGAAGGCATGGAAATTAGATAGATAAATAAGAGGGGTACCTTGAATGAGGTGGGTCTCAAGACTAAAAGGTGAAAGCTCTAACGAGAAGTTTGAAACCAACCCAATTCAAATAACAGCTAGATTAAACTGAGAAGTTGCAGAGATCGCAATGGAGGAGAGAGAAAAATCAAGAGAGATGTGAAAGAGAGGGAGGAGAGACCGCGAGAGGGAGACTTAGGCAAGAAAAAGAGCCCTTTCTCCGTTCCAAGTGCGAACCTATGCCAGCATTTTACGGTCACTCTCTCTTCCTTGCGTTGTAATTAACATATTAAAAAAGGTGATTTTACTTTCGCTTTTTCGTTTTTTTTTTTTTTTATGTATGTTCAAGTAAATGGGTAGTAGTAGCGGTGGTAATTATATATATATTTGTCTATTTACTAAGTGGGACTTAAAAAAGATTATGAAGGTTAATTAGGAATAATATCAAATTTAATTAATCATTGGAGTAGTAGGAGCTACTTACGGGAGTAATAAATATCTGTTGAGAGCTGAGTAAAAGGAAGGAGCTGTGACGTGGCAATTCTAGTATGAAAAGGGAAAGGTGAAGAAACGAAAGAAGACTTGACAACGATTGACAGCCTCCGATTCGACCGGAGCCCGAATTGGGTCGGTCGGCTATGAGCCCATACAATGACAGAATCGACCTCCTTTTCATACTTTGAAACATCCAAGAAAAGTGAAAATGGGGGTTGAGAAAATTCATGGCTAGCCTAATCTAATTTAGGATTAAGATTAGGTTTACTTACCTTTTATTCAAGAGGGTGAGCTATCTCTTTTCTTTTTTTTTTTTCCCCTTTTGATGGTGATGAAAATGGAAATATATTTCTTTACTAATTTATATGTTTTGTGTTTTTCCTTGACATATGCAAAATGATTTTAAATTCTGAAATAGAATTTTACTCGCAAGTGACTAAACAATTTAAAAAATTCGTAGTATTTTAGCAAAATTCATACGCTGCCAGCATCACTTGGTAAATTTAGCTTTATCAAGAAGTGGTCCATTCAACTACATCATGGATGGATTGAGTTGGGGAAGACAAGCCTAAGCCAGGACTAGCTTAATTGGTGCAGGTCAATTGATCCACTGACTGTTTTGATAATTCAAGCTTTTACCTAGTTGATGTGTTTGGGATGGGATAAGAATTCAGATGATGAGCAATTATTTGCACCAAAACCATGAGCAAATCTTATGAAGTTCCTCTAAAGACTGGGAACCCAAACTCGCTACAAAATCGCAACCGAGGGTCAACACTCTTTATTCTTTAACACCTACTCAATAGAAGTGGGCGTGGCAGCCACAACAAAAAGAAAAAAACAAGAAGGATGATTGGACATTGTGCCGGGGTTTGCTCCCCCAACCCACCACCTATTTTTATGGCACTTCACTTCCTCGGGGGCGTGGCAGCTGTTTTATCTACTCTCCAGGTATTCGAGTGCTTTTGACGTCTTTATCCCCCGCCCTCAGGGTCTCAGTTAGGAGTGAATTTAAGTCGAGTCGTCGAGATCGAGCTCGAAACAATAGACTCGAAATTGAACTTGAGTTCGAGTTCGAACAAGTTTGTAGAATCAAACTCGAACTCAACTCGAATTACCAATAATAAAACTCGAACTCGATGAGTTGATCGAACTCGAGTACTCGAACTCGTGAGTTCAAAATGCATTCTGACAGATGAAATGACAACCCTTCTATAAAATTATATCTAAGTTGGTAAATATTGTTATATATTTAACTAATAAGCCTAAAAGGGTAAATTAATAAATACAATATATTAATTATTAAATTATTTTTTAATCGAGTCAAGTAACTCGACAAGTCAACTTGAGTTCGACTTGATTTCTTCTATCAAGTAGTTTGAATTCGATTCGATCTCAACTTTGACCGAACTCGAGTCGAGTAGCAATTCAAGTTACTCGATTTGCCGAGTCAAACTACTCGAATTTTTTTCAACCCTAGTCTCAGTGAATTCAGATCTCGTCTGAATTGTTATTTTTTAAAATTTTTATACCAAAAAAAAAATTGTAACGATTTAATGTATATCAAATAAAAAGATATTTAAAAAATATAATAATAAAAAATGTAAATTTTTTTTTGTGAAAACTCCAATTCAAACGAGGCCTTACCATCCTAACACTTCTCACTTGTCGTGTTGTGCAAGTTTTTCTCTATTGTTTTAAGGTTAACCGTGTCAATGCGTCAGAGACGAGAGCTTTTTCGTAAAAGACCAAAAGATAATTTAATATGGAGGGAAGACAGCAGGGTAAGGCCTAAGTTAATACTGTAATAAACTTTAATTTCTAAATGTGGAGAGATTATTTTAGTTACACTCCCAAGAAAAATGCTTTTGCCAAACTAAAATTGGCAAAATAAAATTTTATAACGCTTTTCTATAAATTGATATAATCAAAAGCAATTAAGTTCATTTCAATATGTTAAGTTTACTAATAAAAAAAAGTTACTTATTATTTTTTCTCTAAGATTCAGTTTTAATGCCTAAACAAATCACTGGTTCTAGCGCATTGTTGGGCCCACAGTAAGGAGGATTCCCACTCGTGTCGTGTGTCTCACTTCATGGCCCAAATGAGAAGTTTCCTGGAAGCTCAGAGTTTGACGTGGGAAATACTGGGAATAGCGTGTCCCCCATCATTTATGGCGGAATAATTTGTTCTTAGACCGACACATTCTCTATTTATTAGGAAAAAGAAAAAAAGGTGGTCAAAATGTATAAAACCAGAAAATATTTTTCCTGATGTGTCTGTCTGTGGAAATAGTTATGGCGTAAATCTTGCTGTCTTTTCACTTTTTTTTTTTACTCTCCTAGTCTCCTTAGTCGTTGATGCCATACTGCATTTTAACATTCTTATATTTTAACCCCTTTTTCTCACATTTTATGCTGTGCCACGATGATTATTTTTTCATCTAGAATCGTGAATTGTTGGTCATCCATTGATTATTTCCATTTGTCACTCCATCAGTCCGTTTGATAACTCACCAGTCAACACATGTCGATGGATTGATTGATTGAATATTTCCACTGTCGCCACGATAAACACCAAGTTGAAATGCAATGAACCTTCTCTACTCCAAATCCAAAGTATAGGAAAATAGTCCGGCCCTACGCATAAGCCACTCATTCCGCCAAAAACTCAGACCTCAGGGTGTTTTTTTTGGTTTTTACATGCTTTGATTTTGAGCGATCAAAGGTAGTCACTGCCACCCCGATCAACCCCACTATAGAACCTAGTGAATCCACCCCTAAATACAGATGCTAGGGTTAAAAAATAAATTAAACTATTTTTATACTCAATCGAGATATCAAACTGATAACAGCTCGTTTGAATTAGCTAGTCAACTAATCAAATTAAATTTAAACAACATTTTATACTTAATATCAACTTGATTAACATAAAAGTAAAATTTTATATATAAAATATTCAAATTGCTCGATCTCAAGTTTGAGCTCGACTCCGTTAAAGCTTTAGATGTTGGAATATTTATCTTCACAAAACAAAATATTTCATCTTCCTTCTCTTAAATATACGCTATCTTACACGTAGACGCACGGTCCCTCATCACGCACACATAAATTTCTATGCTAGCAGTTTATCAACTACAGATGCAGCCGGGCACAAAAGCAATCAAGGTGAAATCTTGGACCCGACGTTGGCTCCACGTAAGGTTTACTTAGTCGTGAGCAGTTGCAGGAGAACCGTGGTAACGAAACAGAGCCTGCCAACCTCAATTATTGGCCTACCCACATTTTCAACGCTTCCTTACAGCTCCTCGTCAGTACATACAATTTTACCCAACTCCGGCATGACCACGACTTCAGTCAAATTAAAAACGGATCTTTCCTTTTTTCTTTTTTTGAATAAAGCGGATCATTCCTTTGAGAAGAGGCAACAAGGGGTTCAATAAAGATTTCAAATAATTTTCCACAAGGTTGTGCAATTTTCGTGATATTGACAATATCTAGATTTCAAAACAGAGCACTGTATTTGGACTTTCCTTTCTAATTCCGAATGAAGGCAAGCAAGCAAAAAGTACAATCAAAACAAGAATGAGAAAGAATTGAATGTGCTGAAGTTAACAAGACCTGATAACCCCAATTAAATGAGGTACGAGAAAGAATCGGAGGAAAAAAAAAATTGATAATTTTCTCTAGGACTGACTGCTTCATCTAAGCAGGGATCTTGTCAAATGCTCGCGTGCTGTGGCCAGAGCTTGAGAAATGGTCTGCATTTGGCAAAATGTTGAAGAGTTGGGTCAGCACAAAGGAAATAACATCACAGTAAGAACAATCTCCATAAAGTGTTACTAATTTTAACAAAGACTGGACTCCTAAAGATACTGGACAACATATGTTCATTCTAGGATAATCTTTAGCAGCCACTGCCCCCCAGAAGGGCTTAATTCTGATCACACACGCACGAGATAATACCACAGCCATGGCTAATTTATGTTTTCAGTAACGACCCTAATGCTATCTCCAGTCTTTGGATGCATTTGCAGGCAATATTGGAAATGAAATTTGAGCAAAAAAATTTTTTTTCCCTTTAAGGTGTAATATGAGCAAATTAAACCTTTTTTTATCTTTTTTCAAGCAAATTAAAATTTTTATTATATCCGTCCACCACATGGGTGCATGTCCCTTTAAAATATCCAGTAAGTAATGGCAAGTTATGATAAAGAGAGTAAGAGAACGAAATTACCTGCTCGGACAATGGTGAGCCATCATCCATAGTATGGGTAGCTACTTTTCCAGCAATTATACTGCCATCAGTCTCAAGAATCATCCTGACAATAAAAAGGAAGAGGTAAACAAACTAGGAATTCACGCATTCAACTGATTTAACATGCGTCAGGTTTTAAAAAATTCCAGTTCCATTGCTTATGCTCAGCATAACAGAAGAACCACTCAGAAATTGGACATACAATGTAGGAACTCTCAACCATTTGATATGAATGTATTTAGTCTTCATATTATGCCTTAGTGGGCTAAAAAAATATAGATCTAAGATGAAAAGATGATTTTTAGTACATAACAGTAGGATGTAGTCCATATGACAAACAAGTTCAAGTCCATTGAGAAATTGTGCTAAAGCTTCCATTGGATGTGAAGAATCTTTCTGTTTCACCTTTGACAGAGGAATAAGGTTTCTTAACATCCCAGTTCCAATCTAATTCATCCGGAAAGAGTATCTGTCAATAGCTCCCAGAAATTTGGGGTCTGGCATTGTCAAAGGTAAGCATAAACGATATGAAAACGGGTGAAGCTTTGGTGTTTGGCATCATGAAAGCAGTTAGCAAATGCAATACCCCATTGCTCTTAATCCACTCTTTATGAATGGCTTGAATACTAATTGGCAAAACCAAGATTGTTAAGTGCAGACATTACTTGGAATTAATTCCCATAGAAAATTATTCAAAGGACAGTTAACTCACTAAATAATGGTCAGAATCCCGTTAGATAAAAAACCAACTTGCAAAATTTACTAAGAAAACAAACAACTAACTGACTGCATGAAAGATTTAAGCATTGATCCCTCACTAAAAATGAAGCTTGCCACAGAAAAATTAACTAATTAACAGAACAATATCAAGTACAAAGCTTAAAATTACCTATCAAAACAACGCTGGCAGTATGTGTCATAGCAAAAGTAAAAACCTTACCCGCCATCAACAATCTCGTCAAGGCACAGCAGAATCAGATCTAAGTTCTCGAGTGCCTCCCTTTGGTCCACATTGCTCCTGACGCAAAGCATGCTTGATTAACTAAAAGAAAGAAACTAACTTCAAGGTAGCGTTGGTCCAGTTAAATCCAAAGGGAAGCCTACATCATCAAAGTGCAATACCTGAGAAGGAAGGTAACAGCATCAAAAAACCCTTGGAGAACAGTAGCTAATATCAGCTCGTTTTCCTCATCACCTCCAGTCACAAAGAAGTGTAGATCTTGAGCAAACTTGTACACAACAATGTTGCTCTCCAGCATTGCTATCTCCGCTGGAGATCAAAACAACAAAAGAGATTACAATTTTTCCCCTAGGGAGAAAAGGCAAGGCAGCTCAAGGGGAGAGTGCCCAGAGGCGACCCGAATAGGCCCACTGCGCACTAGTGGATTCATCAGGCCCATAGTAGCACCTCTGATCCCTCTCCAGAACAAGCCTAAATCACATGAATGTGCATATTATTCTATCCTAAAAACGCTGAGACTTACTTATCACCACTGCTCTCTTAGAATTCACAGAAGCCCACATTTGCTCTCTCAAAAGCAGGAAATGTAAATAGAAGCTCGTAAATCCGGATCAGTCCCATGATTATTTTCAGCCTAATTCCACTTACAGCAAACAATATAAGAGTATAGTTTATCGAATTTCACGGACATGAATAAACTTTGAACCCTTTTTAAGATATCTTGACAGAACATCGATTCCTATTGACAAATGAACTATATGCGATTCTTGGAGAAGTAAGGTTACCTTCAGTGCGGGCATTTGTCTTCTGAGTTTTTGTGAAAATAGACTTCTCAAAAGCTAACTTTGCAGCGTTTGTAGGCCAATCATCGCAATAGTACTTAACCGCCACCCGCTTTCCTTCAGAATCCAGTAAAAGTATGTTCTTTATGGTAGGGCAAGCCTCCTACAAAAATTCCCGAATTAACACCCAAAAGAAAACAACAAACATCACAACTCACAATTCAAAATGCATGCTGTAAAAAATGCAGTACAGACATTAGTGCTTTACTTATGAGGAAAGAGTGAGAAATGGGAAATATGAATAGATCGTAGGAGAACAGTTCGACGAAATGCCAGACAGACATCAGCTGATCTAAATCCGAGTCACGATTAAGAAAAGAAACGGAAAGAATGAAGGGGGCACTTACGCGAGAGATGGAGAAGGCGGACATGGTTTTTTGAGCTGGAAAGTGATTTCTGATGGAGCGTATATCCTGTCGGACAGTTGATCGGGGATCGGCGTCCTTGGGTTGGGGGAAGGGATTGTAGGGTGGTTGGTTTTAACTTGCTCTTCTCTGCTGAGAAATGTTAGTTGGTGGAGGTGACTGGTTGGAATATAATGGGCTTTTATGCTTTTTGAAGCAAACTTGGCATAAAGGTATGGGCTATAACTTCATGAAGTTCAATCTTGTGGGCCTAGAATCAACCCAATCAGTCATCTCTTCTAAAACCTAGTAGTGGCAACTTTTTTTTTTTCTTTTTTTCTTTTTTTTTTAAAACTCTTTCATCCCTCCCCACATCCTAACTTATATGCTTTCTGACTAGAATTACGAGTTCTTAAGCTTTAGGACAGTAGTTTTTAAGATGATGAAATAAGGGAAAAGAATTTTGTGAGATAAAGCAGATGTTGATGATGATGATGATGATAAGTACCGGATAGGGCAATTAAAGCTCTGTGAGTCGCTGATAATTGCATGTTAACAAACTCTTCAGAAGCTTGTTCATTACCACTACAAAGTACAAAAGCCATGCAAAGAGCCAAATTAATCCCACCGGTCCATTACCACAATTTTCCAGCGTTTTGTTAATAGGTGTTGAAAAATTTACTTGGATCATTTGTACTTATTGATTGCTTGATTTATTGGGATCTTGAAGTTCTATCAGATCTAACTATTTGGATCTTGATTGTCATGTACCCCTGCTAGACCTGCATCTGGAGAAAAACGTACATGATTGAAACCAAATGAGAAGTTGGAACAACTACCGAGTCTATCCAGTAGATTGATAAAACTAGAATACAGCACAAAACACACGCACACAAGGATATACAGTACATGATGATCTTCAGAGTGGTAGTTACATTACAGGATGAAACTTGCTTCTAGTTTCTCTTCAACTTATCTAGTCCAATACATAACCGTCATTCAGCTGCAGGTTGCGATCTATGGAGTGTAGAAGGTTGGCCCGCACTTGCATTTCCAGCCCTCAGGTTCATAATTTGCATACTGCACTCCCACCCGGCTGTGGGTGGTTGGCACCTGAATGGCTTCACAAGGCATGCATCCAAAGCACTTGTGCTCGCAGCTTGGTGGACTTGACCCTATTCTTCTGCTAACTTCTTCTTTCTCTTCTCCTCCTCCTCCTCCTCCATCCCTTCCTTCCTCTCCTAGTCCGCCAGATGGGAGAGGGACCTTGTCCAAGCTCAGGCTTTTCTGCAAAGACAGGGCACTCTGTTGTTGTTGTTCTGTCCCTGACCACAAGAAAGTGTTATAAACAGAGCACCCAAAAACGCAGAGTTGATGTATGATGATGCTATCACTGGAAAGAAGTCACAAGCTAGGTAGAGAAAGCCCTGAAGGGCAAGAAGGAATTCACCTGAGTGAAAAGCATGGCCACCATTTGGCACGAGCGGCCTGCAGCTTGTTCTGCAAACCAAATTTAGCATGTGTATGATTGAGACAAAAAGCAAGAATTGACCACCCCTCATTTCTTCAAGCAAGTTGAATAATGATCAGTGTGTGATGATGATAATGAGGCAACCTGAAAGTTAAAAGACAACAAGGAAAACGACAACGGTGGAATGTATGATAGGGGACGGATTACAATCACTGCGGAGCCTCATGCATGATTGCAAGATATATAAGGAGGGGAGTAAAGGGCAAGAATTGCTGCACGTTTGCCAATACACCGCTAGTATGCTGGCACCATAGCCAACTTCAATCTCAAAAATTTCTCGGACTTCAGTCAGTCTTTTGAGTTGCATCGATAGATTTTGCTTATCAAACAAGGGATTCCCTTATATCTGCCAGAAAAAGTGTACTATCTATTAACTCCGCTTCCCTCAAATGACAACTCAATGGCTCTAGTCCTTACGACTATTTTGTTGTCTCTGACTGCTCTTCCTCTCATATATAGCTGCTTCTGTCTTTGGATACAAGCAAACTTTTCTCTCCCAATCTAAGGTACGAGTATTATATCTCTGAGTCAGATGTGGGTCCCTTCAGGCTGGATTAGCTGTAACATTTTTGGGATTCAGAAACTCGTACTACAACCTATACATGATCAGTGGTTACAGAGGAACAGGGTTTGGACGCATAGACTGCAGAGCCTGGCTTTCCATAAGTGGAAGAAAAGAAATCCAGGCACAGATCCTATTACTTGCTAGTTGTAAGTCAGTCTATCTGCTGAGTATCAATGTCCGAGACATTAAATCATTCACCTGCTGCTTCTCACAAGTCACAACCTGGACCATCCACCTCCACCTGCCTTTCATCTATGAAGTATGAGACCTTTTCAAGTGCGTACCAAGTAGTACTATTTCTCTGTTGTGCAACTTCCTGCGTGATGCAAACACGAAACAACTCATTTCCTCCGTTCCTGCAAGGACAAGAAAACAATTCAGTCTGATCAATAAAAAAGCTACCCATATACTCATAAGTTGAAACTCTACTGAACCTGTGCATCAAGGGTCAGTCTGATCAATAAAAAAGCTACCCAAATACTTGTGTAGTCTCTGTCTTCTATTACTACTTCAAAATTTTGTATTATTGGCCTCGTATTCTTATATCTTGTACTGTGGCACAATCGAATACAAGTGGGGGTAGTATACGTACTACTGATACAATGGGGACCTACCTTTGTTTGTCCACTAACACAATTTTCAACCTAGAGGTTTAATCATAGCTCGTCAGATCCTTTAGATCAAGAACAAAGCAACCCTTTTTCTTATACTGGGTAAAGAAGAGCATCTGATACCATCAGCATTGAATTTTCAGTTTCTTTTGAGGCGGAAATCGAGAAATGAATAATAACCCCAGCTAGCTTCTTGAGAGGTGTGGTACTAATTGAAAAGATGCATTTACTATTATACGGGCATGAGGAGCCAATTATTTCATACTTTCAACGTCTTCTTGAGGTATGTACTGAAACTGCAAAACCGAAGCGGAGAAGAAAGCTTCAAGAATGGGAAAGCTGATTGCACCATTCAATGCTCTCTCATCAGACACCTTTTAGTAGTAATTACTGAACCACTGAGACTCAGAGCCCGATGATAGCATGTCTGTTAGCTGCTGCATGAGTAGAGATAGCTGGCGCTAGACTCTTGTACTCGCACTCAATCCGCTATCAGTCATTGATGAACTTCTATTTAGTAAAGGAAGAATTTTGGTGGGTACTCCAGTGCAACTTGATAACGATTAAATGCACCTGATACGCGTTCCAAATTTTCTTTTTTTTTTTCCTTAAAGTATCTTTTAAGTGTCTTTGGAATTTCATTTTTGAATTTTGTATCCTACAATCCTAGGATGTTTGCAATAGAAATTATGATTAACAGCTGCAGCGAGGATTTCATCTTTGTAAGAGGGTTTTCCAGAATTGCTAAGCCAAGTCGTTAACTCAGCCTGTCTTGCGTTGAGCGGGATGAGTTAGTTATATTACTCTAGAGTCTGCAGGATTATGGTTGGCAATCTTTGCGTAAATTGACCAAGTGGTAATCGCTAGTGATGTGACGATTTGATCGCTCACTGAAAATGTAGTACACACTCTGCAGCTCCTTAGCTTCGACCATAACTCCAGATCACCAAAAAGCTCGAAGAAAATAGTCCTTTACTTCCATTTCACCTTCTTTTGCCGTGCTTTTTGTTTCTTTGGCTTTTGACCTGCCAAGTGCCAACCCTTGCTTTTTGGGCACCTAACGTTACACGAAAAGAAGAGAATGTCTGACCGAAACGTACAAGTACCATTTTTTTGTGAAGCAATAAGAATTGAAGAAGGGGAGAAAATATTGAAAAGTAGACTACTTAGAAAGTGGGGGAAAAAAGAAAAAGTTCTAAACTTCAGATTCTTGAAGTAGGCTGATAGAGTATTTCAAAGTTCAAAACCTTCTTCTTTTTTTTTCTTTTAAAAAAAAGTTCAAAACCTTCCATTGGTGGACACTTGTTTCCACATATTAGAGGTTTTCTCTATACAAGAACAGGTATCTCTCATGCACCTATATGGGAAGACATGTAACACATTTCTGAATCAGCCAGGATATCAAAGGCTACAAACACATTGGTGAAAGGAAATCCCCTGGAATACCCTCCCCGTTTATTTACGGATTGATTTCATTAGAGTCCCTTAGCAAAAGAAACAAGCTCCCGCATGTAAAGGTAATCAAAACAATCCTGCAAAGTCATAACAACCAAACAATGCAAGCCCAACAAGCCAACAAGAAACAAAACAGTTCCAATGAGCAAACAAGCACATTTTCCCCTAAGAATGTTACTCCTCCGGTATCGGACACAACAGCAGTAACAAAGAGCAAACAGATGTAAACATGAGATTTTCTTCAATGCGCATAAATCGAAATTTTTTATTTAGCTACTTCACAGAACAACCAAAAAAGTCCTTGCGGGAAAGCCCAACAAGCTCAAATGCTGCATTCAACACCATAACTCAAGCAATTTCAAAGTCAGATTCAAGGTGGGATTACAACAAGCTTCAACAAAAATTCTCAGCAACAGGGAGCCTGTTCTTTTTAGAATCGCAAAAAGAAAGAAGTAAGACAGAATTGTCACAGCAGTATAGGACAATAATTGGCCACATTTCTTCACGTCATTACAGACTGAATAAAGTCATAAAGCTGACGCTTAGCAAACATCTGGCAGGAGAATCGTATGGTAATAAACGTATCTTCAACATTCCAGAGTATGAGAAACTTGGCTAATATAAACTTTGCTAAGTAGTTTTGGATTGTATGTGCAAAACAGTCTACGCCGCTTAATTCATGCTTCATGACAAGTTTGGGAAAAAGCGTCAAGGACATGCAAATGTGGATGCACATTCCTGAAGAAACATATCGTACATAAATATAAATGTGGGCAACCTTTTAACAAGAGCTAAAAACTGTTTGTTAATCCATGGTCAATCACGTTCTAGAAGAAGAGTCATCCAAAATGCACTTTAATAGTTGAAAGAATATACAATTGACATGCCACAGAACGTTTGTATGGCAAAGGACAAGACTGTTATATTCCAAATGTTAATGATTTAAAACTGTTGGGATGAAACAGTAAGGTGCTTCACATAGCATTTGAGTATAACCTGAAAAGTAATTAAGTGCAAAACAGAATCACACTACTGTCTATTTCTTGGGGTGAACTGCATCCACAACAGCTTCAATCTCTTCCTTCACTCTATGAAATACACTCGGTCCCTTAACTTCATCAACCGGTGTCTTATCATCAATGTCATTGCTTGTTCCATGGGTTTCCTTGTGGTGAGGAGTTGATTTCCCAGCGTGAAAGACTGCCTCAATCTCTTCTTTAGCTCGTTCAATCAAATTAGGTGGTTTCACATTTTTATTATCTGCATCAGATCAACAACAATGACACTAAATTCATATTCTCAACAACATAACTTTCTTCGTTCCACCACATGACGCAAACCTTAAAGACAGCGAGACTAAAACCCTGAACTGATGATAGTCCTACGAATGTTCAAGGAATTTTCGGAAACTTGTGTGCTGGGTTTGGGTACAGAAAGAACAAAACTTTTTGTTCAATACAATGCAAAGGCATGCATTATCCAAAAGTCAGAGTTGAATACAGAATAGACATAGCATCTCCAAGATTAGATTTTGGGATGACACTGAAGAAATTAAAAAAGGTTCTGCAATATAGCAACCTTTACCAGACGGATGTACGGATATCGTACTTCTGAATCAATAGCACCCCTAGCCCACGAATTCAGAATGTTAATTCTTACAACAAACCCAAGATTATTTCTTTCGCATAATTTTCAATTATCACATGTGGAATTAAGGAATGTTTTGCACAATCATTCCTGAATCACCCACACCAAAATGAACAGAAAGGAAAGGGCAAAGAAATGAACTGAAAAGGAGGGAAAGAGTCCCACAAAGAAAAGCAATAAACTAATAGTGTGAAGATGTCCAAAGGAAAAAATGGACGATAATTTACCCGGTGATGAGGATGAGACCCCTTTTGTGCTTTCTTCTGCCATGGGTATATTTTGAAACTAGTAATCAGAGAGTTTTTAGAGCATGTATCCCTTGCTTATTTTCTGTGCTCAATAGCTGATCTTTCTTGTGGTTTTCGAAAGTGATCACTAGAGTAGACAGACATCCAGAGAAGATTAATGGGCCTTAATGGATTGGGTACAGGGGACACCCAAATCTAATGCGTCGGTAGTTCCTGCGTCCAAGTCCAACCATCATCAAGCCAAGGTTGTAATGAACTGGCCCTTGTTCAATAGTCCAATTGCACAAATTGAGTCGATGGCTCTCCCCATCTCCTTACCCCGTCCTTGTACCATTAAATAAATAAATAAAAATCAATTTAACATTGACCAAGTAAATAAATAAAGTTTTTACACTAAAAAAAAAAAAAACTAAAGTTCCCACCCCCTCAATTTTTTTCCTTCAGACAGTAAACAACTAAAGTTAATAAAAAAGTCTTTTTTTAAAAGAGTCCTTGGAGGTGTTCACAACCGAATTTGGGAAAAATCCGAAAATTAAGAAGGAATCAAAAGAATAAATTACAGTTGCACACTTAGTCTTCTACGTTTCAGTTTTTAAGCATGTTTAGTTTCATTGATTGATTTTACCAATTGCTACTAGAACGCGTTCACGTGTCACGTGTCGGCAATTAATTTTTAAAAAAAATTTAAAATATAAAAAATATATGATTAGCCATAATTTGTAGTGAAAGGGGACTTACTCATATATCAACTATGTGAGTAATTATCCTAAAAATGTGGGTTAAGGACTAATTATTCACGTGACGGACATGTGGGTAATTAATCATCTTTTATTTCACATTTTGTCTGGCAACATTTTATTGATATTTTTAAAAGTTTTCAAAAAATTAGTTACCAGCACGTGACATGGCATGATTCTAGTAGTAATTCATAAGAATTAGTCATTAAGACTAAATGTGTTTAAAAAATTGAAATATATGAGATTACATTTATTTTCGTCTAAACTTTAGTAAGTAGAAGCATTCATACTCTTACTACTAGAATTCTAACCCGTGCTGTGCACGGGTTTGTATTTAAAATAATAATAAAAATTAATGAACTATTTGTAATAGTTATATGAAAAATAAGTTAAAAATAAAAAGATTATTATTTTAGTATCTAATTTATATTATATTTATGCATCTTATCTAAAACTTTAAAATAAACCAAAACATATACGAAATGATTATAAAAACATTGAAAGAAATACAAAAGTACACCAAATATAATATTATACCCCCTCATATCTTTTCAAGTCACTTCTCCCATCTCACAACTCCTCTTTTTGCTATCCCATTTTCCTCACCTCCCTAATCCAACATTTCCACATTCCTATAACCTTTTTCCCTACACCTAAATCCTACATTTTTTTTACCCTACCTTATTCTTACCTAATTATCCGTACTCTAACCTAATTTTATAGCACATTTATCTCCTATTCGACTATACTTTCCAACTATTTATAATTGTAAATGATAACCTATTTATTTTGATTGCTCCATCAATAAATATGAGTTTGGATATGTAATTTAATTGGATTCAAATGTGTTTATAATTCAACATCCAAATTAAAAAGTTAATATTTGAAGAAAAATTAAAAAACTTTCACAACTTCCAGTTTCATTCTAAACTTTTAAAATATACTTATTTTGTATTTTCAAAATAAAAGCACACGATAGAGCTATTTATATTATAAATTTGGATTGAATGGTAACAAATTTTCTTTTGAAAATGCTTTTAGTTGATTTCATATTTATCCTTCAAATTGAAAGATATAACTTGAAGCAAAAGGGAAAAAAGAACCCATGAATCGTAATTTTTAGAATATATTTGATTTTACCTCCCATAATATGAAACCAAGAATTAATCACAGTAATTATAATAATTGGCATCTGGAAATGCAAATGAAAAATTGACAATATCTTGTAATACATTCAACAATTAAAAAAAAGATTTAGTCATTTTTCTAAAAATAACATAGTAGTGTTAAATATTTACATTGAAGAAAATAACAAAAATATACAAAATAACCAATAATACCTAAGACTATTCTTAATGGTTAGGTTTTACACTCTTATTTAAACCCAATTAGAGTAAAATTTAGGTTAGATATATATAAATTGAGTAGATATAGTTTATGGATAAATGCATTATATCTTTCTCTTAAACTATATTGTTATTTTTTGAAAATTTTTGGTAGGACTGATGTTATTATTATTATTATTTATCAAAAATAAAGATTTGAAATAACAATTTCCATTTTCAAGTGCCAGTAGGACTTTGTTGTTAATTTAGTGATTTCATAGTTTAACATTTAGGATTAGTACAACTATTGATTTTTTAAATCCATGACCATTGAATATTACTTTTTTAATATAATTTATCCTTTCAATTAGGATTATTGAGTTAAACAAAAAAATATTGTTATTTACTCTTTTAACTTTTAATAGGAGATATGATGTTTTATTTTAATTTACCTTGCTATGAATAAACTTTATCCAAATTCCTACATTTATGTGGCACTTCTTACATTTCAAATTCAAAAGGTATGAATGGATATTTGATAATTAAAAAAATTCAAAACTCTATAAAAAAAGAATAGGAAGTTAAAAACTTTGTAATTTCTAAAACCTCTCCTGCAATACATATACATAGATTTGGAACTAAAGCTGCAATTCGCTTGAAATAAAACGTTGCAAATTCTTGCATATATGAAACTGCAGAGTCATATGGTGACTGGTTCAAAAGAACGTGCCAAGCTCGCACCTTGAAGTTCATTGGTAGTAAACGTTTTGAATTCGGGGAAGAAAGGGCTTGGTTGCTTCCTGGGTGTTGTGTTGAATTTCTGCGAACTGCTGTTATTTGAGTTATGATTAATGAGTGACTGCGGTAAACTTTTGCCGTTTAGAAAGAAATATTTGAAGAAGATGCCGAAGACACATGTCTTCCTTCAGGAAACGACTTCGCCATTTTCCTAGGAATCACATTTTGTGTCCAAACACACATTTGATTCATTCGCTTCATTTAACTAAGAACCATCAACAATCAGGGGATAAAGAGCTTCTCGGACCCAGAATACTGGACGTAAAAACAATCCAAACCTGTTCAAAAGTTTTTTTAAGTCCCAAAACTTCTAAGCTATTAATTATGGTTTAAAGGTGGTTCAAGACGAATCTCATAAAATATATAATTTTTACGGTTTGATTGGATTATAAATTTTACAAGAATGGTCTTGCTAGAGTTCTAAGCTTACGTGTTCCATTCGATTATAATCTTTAAAAGCTCTGCAGATTTATGAGTAGATCTTTTGGTCTAGCAAAAGCATTGGTGAAATGCGTCCAGAATTTTCCTAAACCTGCAGAGGGTTTTATTTGAACACACTTTTGGGTCAACCAAAACTAATACGTCGTAAATTTTATGTAAGTCAGAAAGGCAACAGTTGGTTCTTAATTCTTGGTTCAATTCAACAAAACCCCTTCAATGGGACAGGTTTTCTTTCTTCTTGAGCAATTCTTATCGAGAATGAAGAACATTCTCCAGTCCGTATTTGAAGGTACTGCAATAAATTTAAAAAGACTCCAGCCTTTTTGTGTCTCCTGCCATTTACTTTAGTTCGTTTCATGCCTGGTCTCATTACTATATAAAGGACTTCAGCTAGTATGAAAACCACGTTAATGAAGCTGTTGCATTCGGGCCGGGACTTTCTTGGATGAACATGTTTGGGAATTTTCAGGTAAATAAATAGTGTATGTTTTTCAATCTTCTTTGCTAGTTCAACATTGTTTACTATCATTTTCCGTATGGCTGCCTAATGTTCTTGTACTGGATGGAGGAAAAAAGTCAAGACTGACGCTATGAACTCTCTCCCTTGTAATCCGATTCATTCAGATTATACCTGAGGCCACAAATTTATTGCACGCAATGCTGGTAATGAAAGAACTTGATGCAGCTCTAGCTAGATTGCAGAAAGGCGACAACATTTACCCAACCAGATGTGGACCAGCAGAAATTGTTGATACGGTGGAGAAGCTATGGTTTGATTCTAAGCTATTATGTTTTGTCACCTATGATACTCCTGAATAACTTGCTCCTGAAGCATAACTCATTCATATGGCCTCCACACGGTTATATATTTTAGGTGGAGGATCTTAGATGTTACATCTCTTACGCGAAGCTCTGTAACATTCTTTAGTCTTGAGCAACCAGAAACTGCTGTTTCACGTTGGTCACGGGCTAAAACTCGAGTTGCCAAGGTACGGATTTCATGTCCTTTTTTCTTGTCAAGCAAAATTCAGTTCCTGATTTCTTGGTTCTTGAATCTTGATTAGACCAGGAGGATAAAAAAAATGACCCTGAATAACTTTTGTGTTTGGCAGTTGGTACAAGGTTTGTGCAAGGATGAGAAGGCTCAAAAATTAAATCTTAAGTACTGGCTAGAAGCAGTAAGTAATTTATGAAATTAATCAAATAATGAACTTTAGCTGGAAAACATATCAACTTGCTGCAAAGCTGATGCCTTTATTTATTAATCCCTTGTCTATTCTTTGCTCCTTTCCCATGCTAGATTGATCCATGCCACCGCTACGGTGGTAATTTACACCTTTATTATGTCGAATGGCTCAAGAGCCAGAGCCCTCAGCCTTTCTTCTACTGGTAAATAAACCCACCAATATGCTCCAGTTTATGTTCCAGAATTCCGTTCTTGCTAATAATTTCTTTGTGTTTAATTGACTCCATAAAATTGAGGAAATGAAGGTTAGATTTTGGAGACGGCAGAGAAGTCTCACTCGAGCAGTGTCAAAGGATTGCTCTGCAAGATCAATGCATCCAATATCTGGCCCGGTAATTCTCCACCATAACTGATAAGGTAGTGCAAGATAAAAACCAGCCTTCTGATGGCAAAGTCGATATTAATCTCTCTTTTATACTTTTTGGTTGATCAGAAAGAGAGGGAAGCATATGAAGTAATCATAGAGTGTGGGAAGCTCGTCTACGTGCGAAGTGGTTGTCCCGTGGACACTCCTGAGGATACTAAATGGATATTTGTTCTGAGCACAGCAAGGAAATTGTACGTGGGACAGAAGAAAAAAGGCTTGTTTCAGCACTCGAGCTTCTTTGCAGGAGGGGCTACCATTGCCGCTGGACGACTGATTTCTTGTAATGGAACCCTTCAGGTAAGCTGCATTTCTGTGTTGCTACATAATAAACTAAACTAAGGATGATGTTTTCTGATGGGTGACATTTAGGGGTCACAATTTACAAAGTTGTCTTCTTTCCCCCCTCTCTTGAGATTCTGAGGGCTTTGATGTTACGTTCCAGGCTATATGGTCATACAGTGGCCATTATCGTCCACCGGAAGAGAATTTCATGGAGATGATTAGCTTCTTAGAGGAACATCATGTGGACTTGAGCCATGTCAAGGTACTTTTTATCTTTTTCTCTCATCTCAATTCGAATTTAAGCACTAAATTATATGTGTATATATATATATATATATATAGAATGGAATGCATCTAAACCCTTTAACATATTACATTACTAATGTATCAAAAGATAAAATTATACCAATGTCGATGGCCAATACCAGAGTGTTGCTAAGAGTGTTAAGGACTGTCATTGTTATTTATTCTTACCCCGATCATATATGCTATGTTGTTTGCAGACATTCCCTCTAGATGATGATGTTCCACCGCCACCACGTAACAGTAATACTCATCCAGAAGAGCCGCCAAATTTAGAGGCCGACAGAACTCCTCCACGAGAAAATCTGCCGGCCGCCAATAATATATCCGACGCGAACAGTCTTTAGAGAGCAGGGTCATTTTGCTTGAACTTGGGAACTCTTTGTTCCATAGCTATACATAGACTTTAGTGTATGGGATAGTCAAATAGCTTTGTGATCATTGGGCTGATGGCAATGTATGGATCCTAATTTCATGTTGTATTACTTATTCTTTGAGTTACTTTTCGGCCCCAGTCCGGCGACAGGCTAGGACTTTCTTTAGTCCGAGGTTTCAATATTTCAGATTTTCTTTTTTGAATTAATATTTGTTGTTCTTGGTTAAGATGTATAAATTACTAGTTGTATGCTCAGAAGCTTCAAGGACGGATAATAGCAGCCATAAATTTGCTAGTTCTATCATTCTATGGTTATGATCTAACAAAACTGGCAGTGTAGTTGGCCAAACGTTTCAGGAAAAATTTGCAAAAGCACTTTTCTTTTCCTTTTTTTGGGATAATTTCGGAAACCTCTCCTATAGTTTCTAATAATATCACTTAGCTTTCCTAAGGTTTTTAAAATTTCATTTACCTCCCTTGTCAGCTTGATAAGACCAAGTGTCCCTATTCAAGGTCACAAATTGATAATATTACCCTTGCACTTTTAATAACTATTTAACTAAAAAGTCAAAATAAAAAGAGAATTTTTAAACAAAAAAATAAGTAGAAAAAAATAACCAAATTGCTATCCAATATTGGGGTGTGTGTGTGTATTATACACACACTTTTTTTTTTTTTTGGTATCAAGATGATGGTGGACAACAAAGGATGTGGATAAAATAAATTTAATTAAAGTCAACCACTTAGAAGGATTTTGGTAGGTAATTAATACCTTGAAAATTTTCGTGGGACAAGATATGTTTCAATACATGATATAATTCAAGTTGTATTAAAAATTAAAATAATATCTTCACACATGTGATTTGTAATGTAAATCCTACTTTTAGAAGAAAATTTTATAAATAATTTAGAATTAAAAAATTAATAAAAAATGATCTAATGACCAAATATATATCTAGGATACATTGACCTTTTCCATTAAAACATCATTGGTTATGCTAGGTCATAGTTGTTGTATAACTACTCATATTTTCATCTTTTTCAAACTTTAACTTTAGTTTATTTTTTATTGTTGTCGTAAGCTTCATAATAGGATAACATAATGCTAGTATTGAAATAAAAATTTTATCTTTCTTGATTTCCTCTGAAAGGGATAAATGTTACAAAAAATGTCAATTTAAGGTAGGTAAGTGAAATTTTAAAAATTTAATGGGTGCTAAGTGATATTATAAGAAGCATTAGGGGAGATTTCTAAAATTCCCCCTTCTTTTCTTTCTTTCTTTCTTTCTTTCTTTTTTTTTTTTGTTAAGGAAAAACAAATTTAAGAAAGGAAGAAACAAGATTGACACTTATTGTTCCAAATAATAATAAAAAAAATCTACGCTTATCCGTTCTGGAGAAGAATATTTAGGTTTGGCTTTGTTTCAGTATTGCCATATGTCTCTAGTGCGTCAGAACGAAAAAAGAGCTTGACAATAAGTGACGCTTGAGCATTCTTCAGTGTGACAGTTTCAAATAAGGGGGAAAATTTTCTAATCTTCTTGAATTTTACCGTATTAAAGTACGTTAAATACATAGACAATATATAAGTAAATGCAAAATGACAATGAAGCTAACAATATAAAAAGTGAGGAATTTACTTTGTAATGGACATTGAACATTAAATTCTTCGGCAATAGCCAACTTTTTTTTTTTTTTTTTAAATCTAACGTCAACAGTCTACTCCTACTTTCTAACTCTCTTATAGGGATGGAGACCGCAACTGGTTTTATGGAGGCTTGGGTAATGGTCATATGGGGATTTGTAGAAAAACCCAAATTTAGGGTTCTAATAGATTGAAGGATGATACAATCACTCAATATATATGTATGTGGGAGAGGAAAAAAATAAACAACTCACAATATTATTATATTTCAAGACAATGGAAGAAAGGTGTTACACCACAATGAAAGTTTACAGATTATTTTTAGACTCTCTTGACTCCCTTAGGAAAACACTCTGAACAATGCCTATTTATAACATACCCGACATATTGTATAAGAAACTACTTGCATAAGTAATTACTAAATAAAACACAAATTTCTAAATCACACAACTACTAAAAATCTAATTCTAATAAGATTAGCAAATAAATAAACAAATACAAAAAATTTGATTTATTTTGCCAACATGATTTTTGTTTTTATATAAGACGAACCATGGAATCAAGAGCACAATATGCCAGCAAGTTCTAGATCATTGGACGTGGAAGCACCGGTGGAGTTAGGAGTTTCGTTGTAACAATTTCAAGTTAATATTAAACATGTGACTTGTGAGCTTTGGCGAATTAAGTGTTTATTATAAGCATAGTAGATATAAACCAATCTATTCAATGTTACAAAATTAAAATTAGAATAATTTTCTATAGTTTGTTATTTTTATCATTCTACATATGTGCAGATAATATATACACAGTCAAATTGTCAAATGAATATTTAGTTCATTTCTAATTCATATACCTGGACATATAAGTTTAATTTTAAGTTAATAAAACTTTATTCAAAAGAAAATAGAAAAAGCTTCATGTCTGATTTTCAAACATCCATAGCAAAAATGATAAGGAAAACTGTAGAAAAAAATTTCAGCATTTTTGAGGGATAATTTTATCTCGAGATGGAATATTTTGAAAATTCAGAGGGGACAAGAGCAGGATAATAATGAAAAGAGTAAATTTTTTTATGGGTTGCATTGTAGTTTTCAAAAAATTGAGGGGGTGCAATTGGAAGGTCCTGACGCTCCAGAATCAGAATGGGCCAACTCCAGGGAGAGGAGGTCCACAGGAGCGTAGTTTAGATATGATAAACAAACCCAATCAAATTAATCAATTATTAAAAGTGATTAACCTAAGCCCAGTTGCGCGTGCGTACGCTCTATCTAAACCCCAAATTTCCCGAACTTTTCCTCCTTTTTTTTTTTTTCACTTCTCCTAGGTATAGGTAATTATTATTAAATATATATAAAAGCTAAAACAACGTCGATTCCTTAGCCTTTGCCAGGAATTATGGCAACCAAAAAGGTCGTGGTCTCGTCTTTAAAACGGCTATCCGTTACAAAAGTGACCTTTTCTTTTTCTTCCAAATTTCAAAATTTAAACCCCTCAACACCTCAGCATCTGGGGAGCATTAAACTCTCCAAACCCCTTTCTCCCCATTTAAATCCTTCGACGGTTTGCTCGTCTTCTCTTGACTTGTTCAATTTGTTTTTTCCTTCATCAAAAACATCTCGTTTGAAAATCCAAGAGAGCCCAGATTAGAAAACAGAAAGTCTTATTTCTAATGGGTGCTTCAGCAAAGTGGATTAAATCATTGATTTCACTCAAAAAGACTCAATCTTGCGATCATGTAAGCCCGACTTGGTTCCATTTTGACTTACTTGCGTTCCATGTAATTATGAATTTTTCGTCCTTTTTTAGGAAAAGGGTAGTGGGAAGAGCAAGAAATGGAAGCTGTGGAGGACTACATCTGGTGGGCTGTCATTGATGTCCAGAGGGGCGAAAAGAGGCGGGCGGATGGCTGAATCAGAAGGGTCTGAATCTTCATCATGTGGATATGAAGGTGCCATGGCCGCGGCTGTGGCTACTGTGGCGAGAGCTCCGCATAAAAACTTCTCTCAGCTCAGGCAAGAATGGGCTGCTATTAGAATCCAGACCATATTCCGAGCTTTTCTGGTAACTTTTATACATTTTTACGATTAACTGCTCGCTTATTAAGCGCATCCTGCACTTAAAGTTGTGCTTTTGTGACCTCCAAAAAAAAAAGTTGTGATTTTTGTTACATCAACAGGAAAAAAAAAAGAAGTTGTGAGTACAAAATAATTTTGCCTAATTCTATTATTCATTTCTTCATTGCTTTTGAAATTTGAAGTCTAGTACTTGCAATTATGTGTACAACGTTTACAACTGGAATGCAAGAGTCTAAATAAAAAAAAATGTTATTCCTTTGTAATTCTTTTCCTTCTATTTTTTTATTCAATAGGTTGTATGTTGGATTATTCTGACAACGAGCCGTTCAATTATGAAATTCATACCCCTGGATTTTCAATAGTCTGTACTTGTTACCTGGTCATGGAACAAGTACCTGATCAGATGGCTTATCGAATTAGGCAATCGTTTTGAAATCAAGTTAAAATCTGATTGTCTGAAATTCTATTTTTTGAGAGATTCTGTTTCTGACCTGGGGCATATGTATGATAATTGCAGGCAAAACGTGCTCTTAGGGCCTTGAAAGCACTAGTCAGGCTACAGGCAATATTTCGTGGTCGACAGGTCAGAAAGCAAGCTGCTGTGACCCTAAGGTGTATGCAGGCTTTAGTGCGAGTTCAAGCTCGAGTTAGAGCTAATTGCATCCAAACATCACTAGGAGGAGAGTCCATGAAAAATTCTGTATCTGAAAATGAAAATCAAGCTGATCAAATTAAACAAGCCGAGGTATACTTGGCTCTGATTATTAGTCAAATATCACATATTGCTTCTGAACTGGAAAAGTTAGTGAACTCCCACGTTTGTGCTGGATATTGCAGAATGGGTGGTGTAACAGTCGTGGTACAGTGGAAGAAGTAAGATCTAAGTTACAAATGAAGCAAGAAGGAGCAGTCAAAAGGGAAAGGGCCATTGCATATGCACGTGCTCAACGGGTAATGTACTTGAGATAATTTTTGGAGTTTCTTATCAGATTTCAGTAATATGATTCATGTGTTTTGATTCCAGCAATCGAGGAGGAAGCCGTATTCAAACAGGGCACTATCTGGTCACAATATGAACAAGCACAATTCTGGACTAAGCTGGCTGGAACGTTGGATGGCAACCAAACCATGGGAGAGTAGGCTGATGGAAGAATTCCATACGAGGTCACTGGATATGACTCCATTTTCTTCGAAATATGACCGTGACAGTGTTGGGTCGCTTTCGAATTCATTCGAGAATGACTCTGTCAAAATTAGGCGAAACAAGGTTTCTACTAGGATTTCTGCACGACCGTCAACAAACGATAACCTTATTCGAACATCCTCTGATCCAAGCTCTGAATGTTTATACGATGAGAGCACGACATCAACTTCATCCTTGTCAACTTCTGAAACTCCAGGGTCAAATGAGGCTCCAGTAGATGGATATGGGCCCAGCTTCATGAATGCCACAGAATCTATCAAGGCCAAGCAGAGAGCTTCCCCATACCAGTCTCGTAGCATGCAGTTGCGCTCCGTTGATAACCCACGGTTTTACAGGAAGCCAAGCTCATTTTCTGAAAGCATAAACAGGAGTGCTGATTCAGATCTTCATTCAGTTCAGTTGTGCAAGGATCTTTATCCACCTGCTCAGTTGGGTAAATATAATCGTATGAGAAATTAAAGATGATATGCAGTGAGCTACTGACTGCTATTACAGATGTAAATCCTGTCTAGTGCTCAAGAAGATGGTCTAGTACGAATTCAACATCTTGTTGGCTTGATCTTGCCCTGCTTTAGAGAATGACTTTATTTATTAAAGCACTTGGTCGCTCTCTCTGCATTGTTACAGACGCTTTAGGTTCATTGAAAAGACAGTCATACTATGAATACTTCTGGTCCTTGATACTTGGTACAGAATTAATAAAAGTCAGCTTGTCTATCTTAGTGAGCTGGCCGTGTCTTGTTTTTCAGGGCATCTGCTCTTCTATTGTGAAGTGAAAAGTAGCTGTCTTGCTGATGCCTGAAAGCTAAAGTAATTTATGTTTATTCTCAAGAATTTTGTTGATGCTTTAAGGATTGTGTACTCAGAGACCAAAAAGTGTTGCGTTCTCCTGTTTCTCAAATCTCTAGTTGATCACCCCTTATTCTTCAAATTCATAAGCCGGAACTATGTTTGGCTTGAGCTTTTGGGAGGGAAATTTTTTTTTCAAAAGATTCTCCAATTATCCTTTCATCTCACACGTACAATTATCATACACTCCTAAAAACTCCAAGAAAATCAATATCCTAACGAAAGAAGCTCCGTAACATCAGGCATCAGTCACTATAGATACGCGCCTCACTAAAAATGACATGATTGAGCCTCCATCTCAGCTTCTGCCCAAGCTCTTCTCCCTTGTGTCGTAATGTGGAGTTATCGATATGAAATTCCAAAAGTACAATCTTTCAACTATCTACACACATTTGTACCAGAAAAGCCACTGGTTGTGCTTTCATGGTCATATACCACATATTTGTGACAACTGATAACCCACATACTTATGATGTTTGACACCCCTTACTAGCATGGTTTATTCCGTAAAGTAGTACTTAACCACAATGACTGTTCTTTTGTGTTTGTAATTGTGATATACATCTTAATGCGGATTACTGAATCATTTTTACAAACTGTTTTTCCATGGGTTCAAAACCTCTCTCACTTATTTTAAAAAAAAAAAAAACTGTAGTGCAGCTTAAGGCAAGTAAATTAAGACTGTAGGAGAGAGATGAGAAGATTCTTGGAAATTTCAGTCACTTTTACGCAAATTTGTTTCAAATAGACGACTCGAGGGGATGGTTCGAGGGTCAGTTTCAAAAATCAAGCGCTCTTTTGAGCAATACAGATGAGTATCTCAAATTCGTTAAGTTTTGGAGGGGTGTAAACTGCATGGCCTACGTGCCCAAATGCTAATTTCGATCACTGCCCATGTGAGAATATTGCAGTTTTACGAAGGCATGAAATGGGGATGCCTCTTTGAAACCAGAACAAACATATTTTTGGCATCATTTGATGGGACTTGGACGTGAATGAAATAAATGAAAGGAGTTGGTTGATTTCGAGCATACAAGCGGTTTTTCCCCTCATTGGATTGCCATGAACAGAAGAAAGGCAACATGGGCCTGTAATGCAGTGGGGTCTATTCAAGATAGGCTATATCTTGCAGACCCTTTTCTCTCGGCAGTTTTTGTTTTTGTTTCACTATCTTTTGGAGAAATTTTTTCATTGTTCTTGCATGCATACGAACGTGATGGTTTCCATTCTGCTTGCATGACTAGTGAGGTTGATATTTACGTTGGACCATATGGTTAGGTGTTTCCACTGTTAGGGACTAAGTATTTAGAGTTTCTATTCTTTGTTCTATGGTTTGCAGGTCCTCTAGATGCTAATTTGCTATTTTTACCTTTTGGTCTAGCTGATTTAATAGGTTTTGGCTTGTTATATAGTCATTAATTAAGGTTCTGATTGGATTGTAAGTTTTTGGAGACAAATAATCTAGAATAAGTACGTTTCATTTCACATACATTATTATGTATCAAGGAAGTGCTAAATGTTATCTTTTCTTGAAAAGCTCTCAAAAAATGCTCCTAAAAGATGCAATTGAAAACTCCTATGACAATCAAAATGGGACCTAAAATTATCCTGCAGACTCAGAATTGTAAATTGTAGGGCTTCCCGTTTGAGTGGGACCATTGTTCACGTTTCATCTTCTCCATAACAACTAGTATTTTGACCACGGTTCCTTTTATTATTAGTATTAATTATAAATTTATGCAAGCATGAATAATTCAAGAAAAGTTGAAACAATGTTCTTGTATATTCATGAATATTTATGCTAGAATACCATATTAATCTTTAAAACTTCTACACATACGTTTATCTTAATGCAATAGCAAGGTATACAAAAAGGTTGATGCATATTCTTTGAATTAATTATAATAGATTTTTCATATGATTGAAAACCTAAAACAATATATCTGTACTCAATAAATATCCAAAATTTTATTTTGTCCGCAAATGAATATTACCTTTCTAGCAACCTTAATCGAGTAACAATTGAAATAAAACTAAATAAAGATAGCACACATGGATATAATAAATTACTTGAATTTCTAAACAAAGATATAGTTGGTCGGAACATAGAGGAAAATCATAACAAAATGTAGTTCAAATGTATTAAAATGGATTGAGTTAAAAATGGTGAGAGTAGAGTTGGATATATACCATGTGCATATACATATATTACTTGTCAATACTTTGAATTGCACCACCTGCCCACTTTTAACTTTTTGATTTGTTTCAACAACGGTACATATAATGGTCTACTTCTCCGGCATATCTTTCTGGAGGTCAGCCTCGGCGGCTCTTTGCCGGGTGAAATAGTTAATCGGTGATGGACTCTGGTTGATTGGAAGAAACTGAAAAGGGTACAGGAAGCATCTGATCTGATACAAACAACGAGAAGTTTAATTGACAATGTGATAGTCCCATAAAGATATAAAGATTGGGGCGGCGTTCTGTATATGCCTTGGAATTAGACAAAAGCAAATTATTTGGAAGAGTTCGTCATAGTTTAATATGGCGCATTTTTTGTCACATTTTGTTTAGTCAATCAATTGTATAGAGGCTGCTGTAAAAGCTTCTTCTTCTTCCTTTTTTTTCCCCTCTCTTTCGGCAGAAGTTTTAAGTGACAATATAATGTGACTGTGAGATAAGATTCCAGGCGCTGAGTCATTATTGAAAGTGGGCTCAGCCTCGACCAAAAAAGCAGCCATCTTTACAAAGAAAAGACAAGGCAAATTCTTAGAGTAAAAAATGGGCATCATTTTTTTTGCATCTGTGAGCAACCTATGAGATCTTAAAAAGGACAATGTCTAGTCAATAAATAGTTTACAGGTTGCTGTAAAAGGACAGTTAGTGTTAATTTCGTCAATAAACACTCCCCAACATGCTGTAAAAGCTATAATCATCCTTTTTCTCTGGATTCAATGTGCACGATACATCATCTGAGAAACTGCTAAGCCTTTTCTAATCTTTCTTTCGTGAAAATGACTCATACCAAAGCCCTATCATTTCCCAAATAGAAGACAGCGAATATGCAGCTATCCTCTCTCCATGCTTTCTCAGAATCGTCCAAAAGTTTTGGGCAAAAGCCAGAACTCATCCATGGTTTCTGTCTCATGATAGATCTACAAAAAAAGAAAAGGAGCCCTGGTGCCATTAATTGTTGCATGTGCTAGCTTTATATCAGAATCTTGTTTCTGTCCTTTTTCTTTCATCACAAGCTAAGCCATGCATCACTCATTCACTTGGATTGATGGCTGTATTATTTGCATAATCATTTACTACCTCTTATGTTCAGTATAAAAGAATTCTTGCTGCTTTTAATGGGGTTTTCATAAATGTAGAAGTCGACTTCATATACCTTTAGAAATTGATTTCTTAACTACAAACCAGAGGAAAAAAAAAAAAAAAAAGAGAGAGAAAGGAGAGATAGAGAGAACTTTGAAAGAACAAGGAACAAATGTCTCGACTTCTTTTGAAGCCCTCAGATTAGCACCTTTCCCTGTTCAAATCTTTCTCCTCCTTCCTCATTATTGGTGCTTCTCTTCATGGCATTCCGTTTCCAATCATCATATTTCCCACATTTCCAATCAACCCACCAACTCAATTTAATAGTAACCTGTTAAAGATTTTTTTTTTTTTTTAAATGCCACACCAACCATATTAAGTGGCGATGTCTTAGCTGGAAAAGCAATGGAAATGCATCCAATACAGAGTAGAGCTTTGGGTTTGAAAAAGACTTGCTGCGCCGGATGTGAGGACTGAGGACTCGTCCATACAAAAAGAAGAAAAAATTCTTGTTGGCTTTGAAGTCGTTGCTGGGATTTTCCTTTTTTCACTGTTACTGAAGAAGTAGAAGTCTCGAACATCAAATTTCCCAGTTCTGGAAAACATATAAAATGTCGAATTAGAGTAGCAACATCCACGTAAATAAACACTGCTTGGCTCTTATGCATGCTTTCTTTTTTTCTGAAGCACATCAAAATTCTGATAGCTTAGAATAAAACGCAAAATGGGTCGAAACTAGAAAATATTATATGTTTCACAAATAGTTTCTAAAGTAATCCAAACTAGAAATAAAATAACTGATTTAAAACTGATTCAGGAGTTCCAAAGTTTTAGTAAAAACAATCCTAATTATCTCACGATTGTAAGCCTTGCTTCATTTGGTCGCCTAAACTAGACACATGTCCCTAGAGTAGTTCACATTTCCAGTTCCAGGCCGTTTGTGTTGACGTAAAGGTGTCGACTGTTAAAACTTACTGATCATTTGGAAAATTACTTATTTTCTTAGTGCTTGAGTAAAAAGTGATGGTTACGAAATTTCGTGCAGTTTTCTTTTGGGCAGTTCTTGTTTTGTGTGGCAAGTAAATAGTACATTTTTATTTATTTATTTTAGGAATTAGAAGTTAGTTTCTATTATATATAAGTTTAGGAATTAGTAGTTATTTGTTATTATTACTTGAGTACCATTAGCCAAGTAAGGCTACTTATAAATAAGTGAGGATTGGCACATTATAAAGGTGCATATACAAAGAGAGCTAAATAATCTTTACATGGGGTTGAGAGGGGTTCTTAGAAGGTAAGAGAAATTATAGAATGGTTGGATTTGGATTCAAGTGATATTCATATATGAAGCTTTCTCTCATAATAATAAACTTGTTTTCTTTCCGTAGACATAGGCTTGATAATGGAGTCAAAGTACATTAAATCATGTATGTCTTTTATTTTCATATAGGTGAATTATTTGTTATTAAATTATTATGTACTTGATGTCGTAATAATTGCTTATTTCGCATCTTGATCCCAACAATTGTTCATGAGAACAGACTTCGTGATTGGGTCCTGATTGACTATTGAAATCAAGTGAATTGGTGACATTTACTCATTCAACAATACAAGCATTAAAGGTGGAAGATGGGAAGCCAGAGAGCATGGAGGATACTTGATGATGAATCTAGATAGGTGGTTTAAGGGATAAGAAAAATGTTGAGTCCAATTTCAATTTTGGACGTGAATCAATGAAAACTCTATCAAGTTGATATTTCACCAGACAAATTTTGGATTCTAATGATATTTGATCTTTGAGTGGTATGACACGCATTCTAAATAAACAAAAGAATCTAATTTCTATTTGTAAAGAGATTCTGATGGCTACGAGTTCTTCATTGAAGTAGAGTTTTGAAAATCATACATAGCGAGACAATCTTAAAGATGGGAATAAATATGATGATTTTACCATCCGATTGTCTCAAGGGTTAGAAATAGAAGTCACAAAAGAAGATCCTAAATTATAAGTGATTGTGAGAAGAAAATCTTGTGAAAGGAGATGATGAATTAAGGCATCTTCTTGCGAGTCAATGGAAGATTAGACTTGAAGTAACTGTACATGTTCATTCGCCAATTTGAACCAATCTAGTATTAGGTTTGTGTTTGTTTAGGTGTGTGGTTCAGTACCATATTATTTGATGATTGAAGGCAAATGATTACTAAAAGAAAATTTCGCCAAGATGAAAATTTGTTAGGAAATTTCACTCAGTTTCCTTTTAGGCAACTACAAAGTTTCTAACAACTGCTATTTATTTGGAGTAGTAGATAAAGAATTTCCTATTTATATGTATATGAATTTATGAACTAGAAGTTATTCCTTATTATGAATAAGTTTAGGAATTAACAGTTATTCCTAAACTGTTAATTCCTTAGTCAAATAAAATTACTTAGGGTTTGTTATACTACAAAGTGCATGTACAATGAGAGCTATGTAGTCCTTTTATGAGGCAAAGAGAGTCTATAAGACATAAAAAAAATTATACAAGAGTTCGTTTTAGATTCAAATTATATTTTTGTACGGGATTTTTCTCTCGTAATAAAGAACTAGCTCTTTGGACATAGGATTGATAATGGAATCGAATTACGTTAATTTTGTATATTTTTTATTTTCATACTTTTGATTTATTTATCATTAATTTATCGTAAATTTGATGCTTCAATAGTTGTTTATTTTGTGTTTGGATCTCAACAATGATTAACTATATTCTTTAGAAGTATACTTATAGAAGTACTTTTGGGTAAACAAGATCTCAAAAGCAAGTATTTTATACAGAATGATTTATTAACTAGACAACGAACATGAAATATAAACTCCATAAAGAGTAGGTATCTTTGGAGATATTTTTTAAAAATATTACTAAAAGAGCTTTTACTGTTTAGAATTTAAAATTTATTTTAGTATTTTTTATCGATTTGTTGAAAATAAAGCATAATCATTCTCTATTCCCTTCTCTATCACCGCTACCCTTCTCTACTGCCATCACCACCCCCTCCCTCCGTCTTCTCTTCTTTCTCTCTGTCCTTTCCTCCTCCTTCGTCCTCTTCCCTCTTTTCTCTCGCCATCTCTTATCCTTCCTTTCCCTGCCTCCCTGATCTCTATCCCTTCTTCTTCCCTTCCTAGTTGACTAGAAAGGTTGAAGAAGAAGGAGAAGGGGGAGACAAATGGAAGAGGGAAAAATAGGATGAGGAAGAAAGGGGAGAAAAGGAGAGAGAGGGAAAAAAGGAAAGGCAACGGCGGTGGTGGTGACGCCGTGACAGTGGAGGAGAGAGGAGGGGAGGGATAGTGAGGGTGATGTGTGGAAGAAAAATAAGTTGTAGAATTTTTTATTTTTTATAAGCTATATTTAAGATTATGAGTGAAGTTTTTTTGATATTTATATAAAATTCTATTGTAACTTACAGTAAAAGTTGTAGAAAAAACTTTTGAAAGTGAAGTTTTTTATGTGTTTTGGGGATGGTATATTAAAAATTTTTGACAATTTTAAAAGGGTTCCTATAGCTAAAGTAGAAAACAGACAAATTCTATACAAACTTGCTAAAAATTTGAGTTAAAATTTTGAAAGTTTTTAAAAAATTCTTGCAACTAAGGGCTTGCTTGGCAACCAAGTTTTTTGGTTAGTTTGTATGCTACTAGTTTTTTACCTACTTTTGCTACAAGAACTTTAAAAAACTTTCAAAATTTTTAATATACATATACAAAAAACTCAAAAACACATCCTATAATACATAAAAAAATTCTCCTCTTTTCCTCCTCTTCTTCTTCCTCCTCAACTTCACACCATCTTGACTCAGGTTTTCTTTTCTTTCTTTCTCCCCTCTTCCTCTCAACTTTTTCTTTTCTTTCTTTCTTTCTCCCTCCTCCTCCTCTCTCTTTTTCCTTTCTCTCTCCCTCTCTCTCTCTCTCTCAACTGGAGAGAGGAGGGGAGAGGAGGAGAGAGAGAGAGAGAGAGAGAGAGAGAGAGAGAGGACCATGGAGGAAGGAAGAAGAAGAAAAGAAAAGGAAAGGAAAGAAAAAGAAAAGGAAAAAAGAAGAGAAAAGGAAAAGAAAAAGAAAAAAGAAAAAAATCTTCAAAATTCACTATAAAAGTTTTTCCCCAAATTCTACAGTAAGTTAAGTAGAATTTTATACAAACTCCCAAAAAACTTAGCTGCCAAACAAGGACTAAAGTAAGAAAAAAACAAATTTTATACAAACTTGTAAAAAATACAAGTTACCAAATAGGGCCTTTATTACGATAGATTCTACGAATAAAAACAGTTTGTGGGTAAAACACTCAATCTAAGTAGAGCGGTAAGGTTATGCAAGTAAAACCTGCATCCGAATATTGCTGTCTTAACTGGTAATCTGTCAGTATGTGGTTGGGATTAAAAGTGAAAGCACCTTTGTCACTTTGACAATGCATTGTATCTCCTTTGTACGGTGCTTTTCACATTTCCTTTGACATTTGCAGCCACTAATATGAATTATTAATCGAAGCAAGCAAATTACCTGATTAAGCAACCGACATAAAGTTAGCGCCCTAGAGAGTCTATCTAACTTTTTTCTTTTTCTTTTCGAGTGCGTCTAATTAACTTGTTAAGCTCGTCATATTCCTAATTGGTTTGATGTGCTTATCGTTGCATATTCTAAGAGTCCCTGTGCGACTGCACTCCAACCAACCTCTAATTTCAGCGTAACTATTTGTCTACTGCTTTTCTTTTTAAAATACAGTACTCCTTGAAACCTATTTCGGTTCTCATCTTCAAAGTGGTGAAATTATCCATCTTACCTGGCTTGTTTGTTAAGACTGTTTAGTGAACTAAGCTACCATATAACTTCTCCCTGTCAATTTTAGCCCTATATTCTAAATCGAAACACTTCAGTTCTTAAACTATGGCCGACTTCTCACTTTGATCTCAAAACTCCTTCCTTCTCTTTAATTTTGAGGTTTTTTTTTTGGGTAACAGTTCCTTCTCACTTGACCAATATTCCATTAGTCTAGGGTATTCCGTTGATAATTATACTTAAGTGGGATGGATTGTGTAGTTCAGAAACTAAAGTGTCCCAATTTATAGTTTGGGAACTAATTTGAGAATACAGTTGAAGGGTACAATCCATAAGTAGCATGGTTCCGCAATTGGGATATCATTCTCAAGCAATAATAAGATTGCTATTTCATAATCAAACCTTAATATATCTTGTATTAATGTGCTGCTGATCAGTGTGCAACAATTACAGAGACTACACAACCAGAAGTAAGTTCAGGTGCCAAAATGGCCAAAAGATGAAAGTTGAGGTGCCAGGTCAGCACAAGTAGAAATTCAGGGAGCAAAGTACCTCAAAGCTAATTTTCTTTTACGAATTAACCTTAATCATGAAGCGCATGTATCCAAATAACTCAACCTTTACGTCCGCTCAAGACCAAATAAAAAACGTGTTTCACCAGATTACCTTAATCTAAAACGAGAATCTCCGTGATCATCTGCTCTTGCCAATCAGTCTCCCGTGCATAAGTCGCCAGAAGTTTCAATCTTTAAGAGCATGAACCTAATCGAAAATATGGGGGGAGAAAAAAGTTGCACTTTTGAAACAAAGAATGTTTGGAGATATAATTACACGAGCACACACAAGCAAAGGAAAAAAAAAAAAAAAAAAAAAGAAAAAGGGAAGTGTAGCCTAGCTCTTGCTGCGAAGGTAGGACCCTGTTATGCACTCAACTAGTCTAAGAGCAATTAGATAGTGAGACTGGAATTAGCAAGGACAATTAAGAGGGATAATTAGCAGGTTAATTACATGCAATTCTTCTGTTGGTACCTTAAGTAAAACTTGAGCAGTATTTGAGACTCTTGATGCGAGTTCAAATTTCTACTCTTGAGTAGTCTTGCGCAATGTCTCGAAATCAAACTTCAGTTTGAAATATGAACCATAGAGTAACGCAGCCTCTTGGAGATCTGTTGATAGGATCCTCAGTTAGTTCCCCACAAGACTTGGATCCATGTTTACGATGGGAAAAATGGCAACTAATGATGAAATGCCCCTATCTGGTTCATCTTCATTAGGTTAATCAGAAGAAGCAACTTGCTTAATAAAGGAAGTGGAGACCACTGCATTCATTCATTTACAAAAACTAGAACAAACTAATCAAGGGTTTAGAAATTCTTTTGACGCTTTGTTTACTATTTTAAAGCATCATAATTAGGGTTCCCCTTGGATTTATCCCTTGATGTTGAACCAACAGAGTTGTATGTAGTTAACCTTAAATTTCACGTTGACACACTCGAATAAAAAGATAAGCAAATGGATACTAGCAACCAAATGCTAGGTCTCAAAATTATAATTATTCATGTTGGAATTGGAATTTTATATAACAAAAAACGAAAATCCAATGAACGATTTTCTTCAAGCACAGACGCCAAGCACTTTCCACTTGGCGAAAACAATTTAAAAAAAAAAAAAAAAAGTGCTCATGTTTCACTTTTCAAAAGAAATGTGGCAAAAGTCAATTAAAATGATGTATCAGCTTTTTATTGACTTAAAATTTCGGCAAGTATAATTGGAATGCTCAGAACGGTCGCCATCTTCTTTAGCAGAACTAGCGGATCTTAATTAAACACGAATTGGCATCGGAGTTAGGGACCTCCAAACACTTTGATTACATGTGTAGGACGAGCACGAACTGTAAACGCTTTTAGCGCTAAACGATACAAACAACTCTGTAATCCTTTTCCAAATGATGATTACGGACCATCCATGACCAGACAGCCCTATTTTTGGAAGGTATGACCTGCTGTCTAAAATGGGGAAGTAGCTAGGCCTGGGGCTAATAAACCAAGCAAAAAAAGATGCACGAAAAACCAATTTTATATATTCTCTGCCATGATTTAGACACCATTAATCAGAAAAAGAGCTAGCTCTCTTTGTTATGGCCATTTGCCCCACTAACTTGACCTTTGATTATTGTTGTTTAAGGATTTCTTATTGCGATTTGACCTATTTCTCTAGTTCTTTTAGTCTTTGCTCAAGTCGCTCATCCAGTCTCATAATGCTTATTGTGTTACATGTCCTATATAGCTCCTTTGAGTTGTGACATTATTATGAGGTACATATAAATAACTTTGATTTTATCAGACACAAAAAAAAAAATAGAACCATTTTATGTCGAAAAAGAGTTACTGTGATGATGCCAACAATTGCAGAAAATCAATCACCATTCGCCATATAAACACTTATTATTAAGAAATATCAAAGAGTTCTGGTTTTATGTTTTTAGATATCCATTTCTTGACTTTGTTATTAATCAACACATACCAAAAGGTACCTCATCGAATTTAAGAATTTGCCTTTATCTCAAACCAAAAGGGAGCCAAAGTACTACACATGTAAATTAGAGAAACCAGATAGTAGTAGCTTTTATTCACAGCATTCAAGCTCTGTCTGTTCTACTTTACATCATTTCGTTATTCTTACTCTAGCAAAAAGCCCAAATGCAATCACAACCGTGAACCCCGAAAATCTAAATTATGACGATCATCAAGGATCATACACATGCAGTTCCTTCCCCATGGGTCTGCCAGTTTGATCGATGATCTTTAGGACGATCCATACCATCCCAGGTGGGACCGATGACCTTTGCATGGATGCCTCGTGGTACTGTCGAAGACCTATTATAAGACAGTCGGAGGCATCCAGAGGGCAGTTGCAGCTTTTACCTCAGATCTCTAATTTGGTCCCTCTTGGCCATGGGGGGTACTTTTCCCCGCATTTAATTCACAACCTCTGTGTACTCTCACTTGATATCATCCATTCCAGAGATTCTACGGATTTTTTCTGAGTCCCTTTTAGGGCAGTAGCCAGTAGGGCCGCTGCTTATCTTTGATTTCTTGTTGCTTTGTCAGTTTTTGAACGTGAGCCTATAAAACAAGGGCGATACTACTGTAACTCACTGTACTCTCCTGCTTTTAGCTTCGAAAGAAACTGAATAAGAGGAAGATCATGGGACATCATTCTTGCTGTAACAAACAGAAGGTGAAGAGAGGGCTGTGGTCTCCCGAGGAAGACGAAAAACTCATCAACTACATTTCTACATATGGACATGGTTGTTGGAGCACTGTTCCTAGACGCGCTGGTAATTTTTTTTTCCCTTTGGCATCGATCCACCCCCACCCCCCCGGCCGGGGGAGGGTTTAGGGTGCTCAGTACCCCTTTTACTTCAATTGTTTACTATTCAAATCTCAGTTCTTGCATTCTTCTACTTGTTTATGCAAGAACTTGGATATTTCTTGGATGAAACTTGTGAATAATGTAGAATCGATTGATGTGCCACTGTTTTGACTGGTGGTGCAGGGCTGCAAAGATGTGGAAAAAGTTGCAGGCTAAGGTGGATAAATTACCTAAGACCAGACTTGAAAAGAGGGAGTTTCTCTCCACAAGAAGCATCTCTTATCATTGAACTTCATAGAGTTCTGGGCAATAGGTACAAGTTGATGAACTCCTTATATCTATATATATAAGTATGGTCATGAACTCTATACTTGAATACATATGACTTGGAATAATTTGAACTTTGTGATGGCGAGGCCTTGCTTATTGCTACTGTCGGTAATTTAATAATCATAACGAATGAATGAGCTCAACTTCATGCAAAAAGACACTTTTTCTTTTGTACAGGTGGGCTCAGATCGCTAAGCACCTGCCCGGAAGAACAGACAATGAAGTAAAAAACTTTTGGAATTCTAGCATCAAGAAGAAACTTGTCTCTCATCATGGCCTTCCTGACCTATGCAACTTTCCTCCCAGTCTTTCAAATGCTTTCGCTGCTGGTGCCTCTATGGAGAGTTTCTTCTCAGTCGATGCAAACCCTAATCTGATCCCAGCTGCTCATTTCGATAACTTGTACATTCCAGCCACAGCCTCAACACTGCAAGGGTTTGATCATAACATTCACAATGATATCACCGGAGTTGATGAAATGAACAATCTCCCAAATTTGGTCCCCGTTCCCACGGGGACTTCTCCAATAATAGACTCATCCATATGTTCATGTGATCTGGCATGGCCAGTGGGCAATCTGCAATCTAACAATCATCATCTCGATCCTACACTTGTTTCTGCCGCTTCATTTAATTTATCTAATGATCAACTCATCCATCCCAAAATGATCATCCAATCTTATAATGATGTTGATGACGTACTAATGGCTCATGGGACGCCTAAAGTTTCTGAAGTCTTGAGGGAAGGTGATCAATATAGTCTACCATCTTTATCTACTGGCATTATTTCTCAAGAAGTTGATCCAATTGCTGCTAGTCTCTCCAGTTTTCTGCCATCTGCATCTTATCCAGGTGCCCAGATTGAGCCTGGAAATCGACGATTACTGGAGAGCATTGAATCACTCATGTCAATGATGCCACCGTCTTCCTCTTCAACTTCATCATCATCATCACCATCGTCACTGTCACTGTCATGCACCCAATGGCTCGTCAACCCTAGTCTTCCTTCAGGCTGGGCTCCTTAGTTATCAAAGCAATAACATTACTAAGGTTGCTGTTCTGAGAAAGCTGGAGTCAACTGATATTCAGTGGAGTAATGCATTCTTTTGGCAGAAAAATACCAACAAGGATCTATATTCATATGAATCCGTTTCAATAGTATATCAATTTTCAGGATTTGTAAGTCGTTTCCCTGAGGAGCATTCGGTCTTGTTGTGTAATGTTCAACATAAAATAATTCTCTTGTCTCAGGTGCCTTTTTGTGGGAGATTTCATATGCAGCCATTTCAAGAGTAGTATATCAATTTTCATGATTTTTCAGTCGTTTCCCTGAGGAGTATTCAGTCTTGGTATGTAATGATCAACATAAAATAATTCTCTTTTCTCAGGTATACTTTTACGCTTCTCCCATATGATATGATTTATTAATTAATCATACGATCGACACTAATCATGTATAATTGTTCTCAGAATTGGGGAGTAATGAATACTGTACAGCTAAGTGTTGTCATATACTATACAGTTAAGTGTGTTAACGTTGACAATTATGTACCAGTGATCCATGACAAATTTCTTTCATCAGCAATGAAGCACGGATTGCATTATGATGACGCATGTTCTATTCGGTGCAAAAATCGGAAATGGTACATAAGTAAAAGCAATGTTTTTTAGGGGTTAAGAAGTTCTGAATTCTGAGTCTTAATCAATCCAAGTCTTACAAACTTTTGGGGTTTCAAGCTGTCAAAAAAAGGGGTGACAAGAAAGAAAGGGAAAACCAATACAGAACTCTCCTGGGATCAATTAATATCGATCTATACAAAATACAGAACTCTCTCATTTACAGTTGGAAATATTTTGCAGTTAGAGGGTTGTCAGAATTTAAGATAAGCATAATCAAACTCGTCTGAATTTCTTTCAGAAAAGAGTTTTGCCAATTTTGGAAGATAGAGTTGATTTGCTAACATTCCTCCATCATCATTAGATTTATTTTTTTTTTATATTTTTTAATGTTACGTACGCTTCCACAGCAGAAAACAATTAAATAACAAATTCATTTGGTCCTACTTGTAAAACGTAAAGCGGTTTTTTTCCTGTTTCAAAGGTTACATCTTGGAAACTAAAGAAAAGAGGTCTCATTACGATACCCCGCCCACAAGAAAAGGATAAGACGAGTAAGAATTAATTACTGAAAATAAGATATTTCCAATTGCATCAGAGGTAAATTTTCCACAACTGGTGTAAGGGGTACGAAGTCAGGACTTATCCTCTGGCATTTAGTATTCTTTTACCTGCACTCTACAAAATTACTCATCAAGTAGTAAGGGACAAGAGGTCCTTCTGTTCTTCGAATGGAGCAGTGAATCATGCTATTTTCATGTAATCTTAAGAGGGCCCAAGAATAATAATTTTTCTTTAATTAGAGCTGTCTACACTAGTTGGTGTGATTTCTGTATTTCCTTTTAGTTTTGCCCACCATTATATACTCTTGCGTTTATTTGATAATTACTAGTGAGGACTGTAGGAACAAGAGATCAGATTTTTCTTTAAAAAAACTCTTCTAGTTCTCCAACTCTCTCATGGGGCAGAGATCACATGTTCCTGATCTTTTTCCATGAGAGTAGCCCCCTTTTTAGTTTCTTTTCATTTGTATGAATAGAGTCTTTTCTAAAATTTTCTAATAAGAGAGAGTTTTTACTCTCCTAGAGTTACCTAGCGAGAGTTTTCTTCTCATAGATTTCTTAGGTTTACTTAGCAGATCTCACCATATTGTCAAAACTTGAAGCAATTAATAAGTAGATTTAGGGATTCTAAAAGCATACATAAGTATTCGTGGGTTACAATTATTTTGTCTCATTTCTTAAAATATATTTTTTGGAGTTTTACGGTGTAATTTTTTATATATATATATATATATTCTTTCATCCTTCAATCTATTCTTTAATATGTGTGTATGTCCTTTGATATCCATCTATGTTTACTAATGCAACTTCATCCATTAGTGTAGATTTTAATAAAATTATGATTTTTTAGAGGTGGGGGGGGGGGGGGCGGGGGACTGTAGGAATAATAGAAATTCCAGCAGGAGAGAAATCAACTGCAAGGAAATCACCCGCCAAAGGACAAAAAATCGATTGAAAAAGATAAACCTGAACGACAAAGGTGTTACAATCCACCGGCGAGATTGTACGAGGAGCAAATTTGATTGCACGAAACAGGTTGACCGGGTAAAAATTTCCACAAGTTGGAGTCCATGGGCCGAGACTGATTTTTGCAGAAGGACGTGCGACTCCGCATACTGGGCCACAAGTCTTCACAGTGAAAATGTCCTATCTTTGCAAGTATGGGTCAGAGGAGCACTACTGGGAAAAGATTGACCCATGAAGTTACGTACATTTTGGAATATATGACGAATTGAGTTGGAATCAAACAAAATGCTGGACCACAATGTCCGCAACCATATACAGTTGGGCCCTGGAAATCAAATTGGACTCAAAAAGAGGATTTAGCAAGAAGATAGTTGCTCTTACACACATGAAGGGCTTCAATTTCGAACAATTCCATTCAGTCGATTAGGAGCAGTTTGTCTCTCACCCTGCTTTTAGTGGGTCATATCGACTTTTGATTGATCAAGATTCAAGAATTCGAAAACAAGAGATGGACCAACTTACTCGGCAAAACAGGAGATGGACATCAATAATGTCTGTTTGCAGCCGAAAGGCAAAAATATTTTCAAATCCCGGGTTCCAAAAATGTTAAGAAAGGGCAAGTGGAGCAAAGCAGCAAAATATTCCTGTAGTTCCTATTCTTCTAGATGAGAGGATGCCAACTGCCATGTCCATAAAGCTGCATATCTGCACTAGCAGTTCACCAAGATTCCACCAGCAATGGGACTGCTTAATCATTCAGTCCTCTAAATGCAAAATTGGGCATCTCTTCAAAGAAAAACCATCTAACACTGAACTTCTAAACTATGCGAGTTATATACGCAATCATTGAACTTGATGTGATGCCTGCTATGATGTATAAAGACAATCGCTCAAGTATAAGGTCCATAATATATTTGGTTTTCCAGGCTTTAAAAGAATCTGCTTAAGCATAAAGAAGTTGCAACGCCATAAGCAACAGTTGCCAGATCTTTTGAAGCAATTAGAAAAGGCTAAAAAAAACCATGCAAAGCAACTCTACTTGCAATGAAGCATCACAACTGTCAGACCTATATCTGCTATTACTGAAGCAACGGAAAAAGGATAATGTTCCTAAGGTGTGATTCTTGCCCGACCTTTTGCAATTCGTCGAGCAATTACTCTCTGGCCACCCTTAGTTGCTTTGCTGCTCATGCAATAAAACAATATTTTCATCAGTAATTGTGCTAATTCATAGTCAGGTATTATCAATCAAGCAAAACTTCTCCTTCTATTGGAAGCATCAAATTCCTAGAAATTTTCTTGTGCCTCTTAAAATTGATAAACTTATCTTTAAAAGCTCCATCCTTTTTAATCTGAAAAAATGCAGGATAACCTTACACACTCCATATTCTGAATTACGGCCATGGCAAGGAGAAGTTTATCCTAGCATTAATTTAGAACACGCTGCATTCTTTTGAGATAGATTCGTAAATCAAGTAAAAGACAAACAGAAGAACAAGTAATCGTGGATAGCACTTCTTAAAAGTTGCATACAGGACTCAACATGAGATAACTTGAGAAGGAAAGTGCAAGGGAACAAAATCCACATGCATGTCATGTGCATCTCATGTGCATCTCATTTCACGTTCTTTCTATGTTGTTGGGGGGGGGGGGGGGAGAGAGAGAGAGATGGACGAGGACATACCGTGCCAAAAATCCATGGTTCCTCTTGCGCCTAATGTTGCTTGGCTGGTAGGTTCTTTTTGGAAATAAAACCATTGGCTCAGATGATGTGGAATCATTTCCTATGCACAGAGACACATAGAGAGAGTGTGTGTGAGTGAGTGAGTGAGAGTGAAGCACCAGTACATAATTACTATCAGATACAAACATGGTACAAGTTTAAATCTTTTTCATCTTTGTTCCTATCAAATAGATCGCGTGATTCCATAGCATGTATGATGGACTTCAGCAAAGGTCCTGTAACCAGTAATAGAGATCCAGCAAACTTCCAATCGAATTTCCACCACCAAAAACATGTGGAAGAAATTAAGATCGTAATTCCCTTCCAGATATTTAAAGGCTACGAAAACAGTTGACAGATGAAAAAGATCAAACATACTTGTAAACAGATATATTTCCTACATAAGGCAGTCTCAGATATGCCAACCTAGTTTAGCTATTCCTAGTGGAGCACCAAAATAGTCAAAGATGCAGCAGTTTAACCTCCCCCCCCCCCCCACCACTTTCCCCCAAAAAAAAAAAAAAAAAATCCAGGCAGGCAATGCATGAAGACCATGGTTTCTAGTGAGGGACCTGTTTCGCGTTAAGGCTGTGTTTTGAGTAATCATCTACACATTTTTCAATCACCTTTTTATCTCATATACATCACATCAAAGTGCTGCTAAGTATTTGGATAATCAAATTATCCCAAATAATCTACTATCCAAACACTCCCATTGTCTTTTCTCAGAGCAGTTCATAACGTGAGAAGAATGTAACTGCCAATGCCAAAATATTATGACAATTAGCAAAATTAGGAATTTCATGAATTGTCAAGCAGAACCAAAACCCATCACTAAAGTTTCAATATTTAGCTCAATTGAGGCCTTCCATCTCATCAAGACAAGTTAATCGAAACAAAATCAAAACTTTACATAGCACCAATCATTAGAGTGCTGCATTTGTACGTCTCAATTTCTGTTTCATCTCCTTCTAACGTAAAATTAGGATAAAGGTCCCTAATAAATCCACATAGAATTTCCATGCACCTTATCTCATCTCCTATTTCCACTAAACAGCGTCTATCGAATGGTGTTGAACAAATCCCCTCCACCCAACCTTCCCCCTCTCCCCCTCCAACCCCACTTCCCCGTCTCCAATCACCCAAAACAAAACAAGAAGAAGAAGAAGAAGAAGAAGAAGAAGATCAAATTGCAATTAAAAATAACGCCAGGGAAACAAAGGGGGGAAAAAGGGGATTTTACCATCAGGGAGAAAGAAGGGAAGAGAAGGAAGGCCACAGGGATATAGGAAGCCTTGAGAAGAGAGCTTCTTGATTGAGTCGGCCTCGTTCTGAGGCATCAGATGCAGAGGGGAAGGGGATGGCGAGCAGGGAGGCGGGAAAAACTTCGGTGCAATGTATGGGCTGCGAGTTGCAATGAGCTGAGTCGAGGTCGAGTTTTGACGGAGAGATGGATTTGCGAACCGGGTCATCAGAGAATCCGGTGCGAATTAGGGCTTTAGAGGAGGACATTTCTACAAAACCCCAGTAGGTCTGAATTTTGCTCGGTAAGGTGTTGCAGGAGAGTGGAGAGCGACAGTACAAGACAGCTACGTGGGTTGTTTTAGCTTTTTTAGAAAAGGGAAAATTATATAAAAACAAAGCAGTCCTCTCAAGGGGGGAAAAAGCCAAAGCAGTTCTGTAATGTTCTTTTGTTTTTCCCTTCTTTACCCGAAATACCAAATTTACTGGTAGATCAAATTATTATTCACAAATTTCCAGGCCTCCAATTATGGTTTTCTATCATAATAATAATAATAATGATAATAAAGAGAATCAGAAAAATATGTATCCGTGGACTTGTTGTTTTTAACTCCGGGAAGGCCAGCATCCTCGGTTAACCAATCTTTACCTTAAAGCCATGAATTTATAATTTCCTTTACGAAATCAAAATAAATTTCTTTTTGTTAGCCAAGCGACCTGATTTAAACTGATTAGCTACATCTGTTTAGCACTACATCATTTCTAACTTCGAAGTTCCTTCTGGTGTATGCTTTCCCCCGAGCAAAATATTGGACACTGATAAACTGATTCCTTCACCATACATATCTGCAGCAGCGACTCATCAAAGTCATGCCGCAAAGCAAACGGTACACAGAGTGCCAAATAAAATCCATACAAACAATCCAAGTACACAACACTACACCAACCAATGGGCTTTGGTCCAGGGACTCTCTTGAGGTTCTCCCATGCACTGAATCAGGGGATCTACCCTGTCTAGTACATCAGGATCCCCTGTCTAGTACATCAACAAGAAGTATAGTGTTTCTTGTCCTTCAAAAATCCAGAGACTACAATAGTGAACTTATCTGGTCTAGTGGATTAACCCCCCAACTGCGATTCAAGCCTCTTTAGACAGAGGATAGAAAGTTGCCCTTTGGCCCAAAAAATTAAATTAAGAGTACACAACACTAAACCAAATAAATTAAGAGTACAATCATTCGAACCTGGCTGTTTGCAGTTACATCGTACTACAATACAATAAACCAACTCTCCTTCTTTACCTTAAAATTTTCGAGGGGAAAAGAAGAAAGAAGAAAAAGAAGGAAGAAAAACCTACAATGCAACTTTTACAGTGATAAAGATACAAGCTGACAACAGGCACTTCAGCTGTGCCAACTGTATTAATCAACACAGGAAGCAATTCGCTCCACAACACAAACAAGTAGACTAAGAAACTTGGTTCCGGAAGAACCTATCAAAAAAAATGAGACAAGATAAAATTTAGAACAAAATTCAGGTCGAACCCACAAGCAAGTTGCATGACGACTAAAATGGCATCGTCTTCCAATATACAAAATCCCACTAAAGCTGTCAACTTAAGTAAACTTCATCGGCCAAATTTCAGTGCTCTGGAAACCCAATCAGAAGCAGCTACTTGAATTTCTGACTCTACTTGTGATGAAGGAAATACAGGAGTGACGGCTATCTGTTAAGAAAGATAAAAAGTTCTCCATCAAAAATGGTCAAGCATGTGCAACAAAACCGCAAACCAAGCATGCAAATGCAACATTAACATGAAATCCTCAATTTTTCTTTTTGAACTTGAAAATACGATGTCAAAAAGTAAACCACCGCATCAACAGTGGACAAAGTACTAGAAAAAAGCACAGTACTTACAAAGCCATTTTCAAGTGCTCTGAAGTCTAGATCCTCATCTTCTTCTCCCTGATCTTTATCGAGGAACTGAAATACAGGTAACTAGCCAAATTAATGACAGACAACTACATGAAACCAGTCTAGCATAGACACTGAAAAATACATCAAATGAATACACTAAGGAAGGGTATGCAGATAGAACTTAACCAAGACATGAAATCACAAGTTTGTAACAAAGAAAAGCAGCTTGACGAAGAAATCTTATTATAAGCAATATGTACATGTGCAGACCATAGAAGGTGCATTTAGAATTTTATCATACCTATCATCACTTAATATTAGATTTCTTGCAAATTCCCCAAAAAAAAAAAAAAAAAAGAAAACTAGTATTTTACAAAAGGACACATTTGCATTTTGGTTATCATTTATGATCTCACATCATGTCCAACAGTCCAATTGGAGTAGCCATTATAGTAGGGAAAATTCCAATTTCTGAAACCCAACTTCAAATTTGCTTCCAAACATACTAAGACCCATATAAACCATATATCAAGCCACTAAAATTTACAGTTATACTCAATAAGAGTTAGATACTGTGCTTAAATGCAATGGAAATAGCATTACCTCAAGCCTGAAATATCTCATAGTCCGATTGGAATCAGATTTCCCGGAAACACCCACTGATTCAACCACCTCAATGTTCCTTTTCTGTGTGCCCAAACGGCGAGCAGCACCCTGACAAAGTTGAGAAAGCAAACCACTTAATAGATGGCCCAAAGACAATGCCCAAGTTCAAAAGGTGTAATACCAACTCATAGCAAAGCATACTCACAGCAGCAGAAGCATCACGGCTAAGTTGAGCAAGCTGCATACCCAAGATCTGTTGATTGGACAGGAAACGTGCAGAAGATGGATGTCTATTTGATGAAACTGCTTGCCAATTAAGTGAAGACCTCCAAAGACTTTGTTTTGCCAATTTGAACCCCTGTGAAGCAGTTTATAAGTAACTTGAATGTCATTGACAGATTTATATAGATTCATACTTCAGTTCTGCTTTATTAAGTTCCAAGCACCCAAGCTACAAACTAAGGTTACAATCCAAAGTGCAAACCAAGGTCTTCAACTCTTGAAGCTAAAAGGCCTTATTCTTCTTTTCCTACCCACAAATAATACACCAGGAGAGGTGGTGTGCGTGGATGTGCATGTACAAATGAAGAAAGATATAGATGCCACAAAAACAGTGCTACAGACACACTCAACAAATGAAAATTGGCATACATAAGCTACATGTTTTAAGTAATGCAAAATCACGTTTCTGTTCACAGCTCCTTTTATATTTTAGAAAAAGCCCAGTTATGGAAAATGTTTACATCATTCAACCTTACCACAAAAAAATTGGTGATCAAGGTCTTATTTGAAAGTGGAAAATCACTTGTCTGCTTACATCAGAAACAGATACAACATTTTACCAAAGCCATGGTAACGTGCCTGAAGATACTAACAACCCAGGAATCAAGTGTGTGCTGTTCTTCCATTTCCTATTGCCACAAACATTTTGTCCAATATAGAAGTCAGGATCCTACATGATATTCTAGAACCAAACCTTGTTTGCCAAAGGAGACGTTGGAACTTCTATGTGGAAAGAGCAGTTCCTTGGGAAAACTCCCTTCTCTGTGTCTTCAAGAGCTGCTTCTAGTAATGGCATACAGGCAGTTACAGCATCCTTGAAATCACTGTCCTGACTTTGTTCCTTCTTCCTAAGATAAAAATGGTGAAATTGTTAACATCCAGAAACAGCAAAAAATAACAATAAAGACAGTTTTACAAAACAAGGGAGATACCAATTCAATGATATCGATACAGATGGCACACCACTAATCAGTGCTTCTCGAGCTCCACCAACCACACCCGAGTATAGCCTGGACGTCATGCCATGTAACGTGTCATGAGATTTATCTTTCTAGAGCATAACCAAAATTTGAGCTCCAATTAAACAGATTGAGAAGTTCATGATGTGATATTCTAATAGTACTAATCAGCAGTGCACTAGCAGAATAAGATAGTCAAAATATAATTCAGTTGACAGCCATGTGAAAATCACATGAAAAGAAATAGCTTACATGTGGTGGCCACAACTTGAACCCCTGTTGATTCCACTAATTACCTAAAAATGAAAATTCAAGAAACAAAAAGAACATGCTGAAAAGAGGAGCCCTTTGAAGACAAAGTACAATCTAATAGAATCAATAAGAGCATAGAACACAACATAACACAATACCAGTAAAGGCTTTGTCCAAGAAAATAAAGCCCCAGATAAAGCCAAAGAAACACAATCGGCAGGAGTCCCTGAGAGTAGAAAACATACTCAGTCTGGAATAATTCTACTTACTACCACAGAAAGTTCTAATCTTTTTGAATTTTGCACAACTTTTTACAACACTATGAATCCATGTCACGTCCACTGACAGATTAAAGTCATTGGACAACATCAATCCCACATTATGAAACTAGTAAATCATAACTTGCAACGTTTCATAAATTAAATTAAGCTAACCACAAAAAGAAAAATAAAATAAAATTCCCATACCAGAAACTTCATAAGCGGTGGCACCATCAATTTCAGCCGAACTAACAGAAATAGCCTCTCTCATAGTCAATGAATGACCAGAGGCGGATTTATCCCTGTCAAAAGCACCAACAATCATCTAATCAAGACATAACTTTCTTCAATAAATCTTGAAGCAAGTGAAAATCACACAATTATGCACCCAAAATTCACATACGAATGGAGCAAAATTACCAAAAAGAAATAAAAAATTCGAGCTCCAATAATAATAATAATATGAGCAAAATTAAATAAAAAAAAAGATCATACTTTTATTCTTGTATCCAAAAAACAGAGAGCATTCAGAGGCCTACCCATTAAACAAGCACCCCAAAAATAACTAAATTAGAAAAATAACAAGTTCACTGAAGATTCATGGGTGCAAACGCGAACACTGTAAAAGGTGAAAATCAACAAATCACACATTCAAATAAAACCTCTCATTTACAACCAATAATTCGCAATTGCACGCTAAGATAATTATATATCAGAAACAAAAGTCATATTTTCCTTCTAAAAGGAAAAAAAAAAACTTTAACATAAAAATTTGAACTTCGACATTTCATAAAGGCATCAACTCAAAAGGGAAAATTTAGGATTCGAATGAAGGAAAGGCGGACTGACGATTGAGGGGCACAAACGTGGACATTGTAACGGCCTAGACAAACAAGAGCTCGAACCAAATGGGTGAGGCCAGGGGATTCAATCCCTTCACCATTAGTGACCAAAATAACCGGTTTAGAGCTATCTGAATCGGGCTGGTCATCAACCCGACCGGAATTGGAAGCAGACGAGGAAGAAGGTTCCGCCGATTCATCACTGTCAGCGGGTGGTTTGGGGGCAGAGGAAGACTGTGATTGTGGGTCCGGGTCATCCGCACCCTTTCTCTTAAGAAGCACCTCCTGCAAATTGGACACCAGCCCGGGTGGCAAAAAGTTGTTGCTGCTGTTCTTCACCGCCGACGACGTCGTCGTCATTTCTGAAACAAAAAGGGGTATTCGGGGAGGGAATCCTGATGATGATGATTTATTAAGAAAAAGGAGATTCAAAACCCTAGATAGAGAAATTAATAGAGAGAGAGAGCCGGGGAGGAGCGAAAAAGGAGAGTAATAAAGAGAAGGGGAGGGGAGAGAGAGAGAGAGAGCTCAAAGTATGGGGGAATCGAATGGATAGACCGATTCCAACGGCGTTATATATATATACGTGCTTGCGTCAACAGTTGCATAGTATGTGAGAGAGAGAGAGAGAGTAAAATTAATTATAGGAGGAGTTGCACCAATTGTTTGCTGAATGGGCAGCAAAAACTGGCAGCCATGAGAAAGAGGGAATTGAAGAAGCGAGACGGAGGCTGAACTTTGAAGGATGGATGGATGGGTGGATGGATGATGTTAAAAGCCAAAGCTAAATTGTGACATGAATATTATTGAAGACTAGAGATCATCCCACTTGAGAGCGCGTGATGGCTACGACCACATCATCAGGTGACACTTGGCAATTGGTCATTCCTACATAGCACTACTTGGGCTTCCAGTTTTCATTTTTTTTTTTTTTGGTTTGTTTTGGGCCGAAGACCTCAACTCGACGTCCTTGGCCTTAAGTGGCTCGTTTAACGGTGCTAGATTTTGCTTTTCCAACAACTTAGCTCAATTTAAAGCTTTTTGATTTTCAGAAGATAAGTGGGCAGTATATTATTAATATGAGGAGGAGGTAGCTTCAAAATCTTAAAAAATAAAGAAGTGGTTTGAAGGTCGAAAGCTTAATTATAGTCAAAAGCTTAATTATGATAGCTGATGCAAGCAGTTGCCCCACATGCCCAGAGGTTTGACCAACTTGTTTGTTTTGTTTTAAGTAAATCACTCTCCAGTCTGGTTATTTAACATGCAGAATAATAATAATAATAATAATAATAATAATTTTTACTCTATATATATATATATATATATATGTTCTTCCTTTTTATACTCATTTCACACAATTCTACTTACTACTTGATCAAAGCCACAAGTATGAGCTTTTGAAATGGCTTTAAACACTTTCTTTTTCTTCACATCGAAGAGGTGATTTGATAAGTCTAGAGGTGATAAACTCTTTTAGTAACCCATAACCTAAGCAGATTATTAGTTAAGATGGTATAAGCCAACTCCAACATATCAGGTTGGTATTTTGTGCATATTATGTCCCTCCCAATCATGTAACATACACCGCCATTCAGTCTGTGAAATGATATAAAACGCCCCTTGTTCAACAAAATTGACTGGAGAATAAAATCTACTAGAAAAAATAGAGAGTCATCTTTACAATATGTCAGTTTAAATCTCAATGGTTGGAGAATCACTTGGTGCTTCAAGCACTAGTGAGAAAGTACGTACTCTCTCGAGGACCTAAAATAGCTGCTGATTGAGGTGATTTGGAGAGGACCATCACTCTCAGATTTTTATCTCTTGAGGACCTGCAGCTTCTTTCCGATGATCTACAACTTTCACCAGGGAAAAGCCTAGAAGAGAAGATATATAAGAAGTGAATAATGAAATCAATATCGCTATTACCTAATTCCCAACAGATTAATCATAAACAGCCCATGATCCATAAGACGAAGCAACTCCGCACTGAGTAAAGGGCTGCTCCAAACTTTGAATTCGAATTGGAAACCTCTCGTGAAGAATACCATCACTACCTGCAGCCAGACACTACTCGAAATTAGTCATGGACAACCATTAAAAAATTAAAAAAAAAAAAATAATAATACGTTGATCAGTACTAAAACTTCAAACACCTTACGTATAGTTTCATGAATCCGGATGAAGCTGGGTGAGTTTTGGCCAACTGCGAATGAGGTATGCCAAATTAATACTACCATATTCACCATGTGTAGGACGTTGGATTCGACGAACCTGGTAGCACTATGGACATCGCTTAAGTTCTTGCACTTGATAAAATAGCTCAAATCAAATTCCCAATTCCCAAGAAGAACCAACTTTCTCAGTGATGGAGCGCACAGTCTCAGGCTTACAATCACTGAGAACAACTTGGTTCTTTTTAGGAGTTAGCAACTTGTTCTGAGCTATTTTATGAGTTGCAAGAACCTAACAGATGTAGGTATTACTACTAGGTTTGCCGGAATTCAACGACTTAGATACGGTAACTGTAAGAGTACAGTACGTAGCATTTACTTTGTCAAACCTCTTTGGCAGCTGGCCCAGACCCACCCAGCTTCCTATGGATGCAACTTCATGCAAGATGTTGAATTTCAGCGCATTTTCTTTCCCCTTCTTGGCGTCTTTAACAGATACCTTCCAATAGTAGAGTGCATCTGGCTGCAATTTGAATTCGAAGATCGAAACAATGCTTGCTTTGTGTGGAGTTGCTCCATCTTGTCTAAATTGGAGAGTTTGATAATATTAGGGCCGGTGATTCAGTTAATCGCTTGGGTTGTTATTCATGATTAATGCGCGCTGGTGACATTGATTTCATTGACTTTATTCGTCTAGGCTTTTCCCGGATGGGATCGAATCCAATGTGAAAGTTGTAGATTATCTGAACGAAGTTGCAGGTTTAATGAAACAAACTACTGTAACTGTGACGCTTTTCACGGGCTCGTTGTGAAGCTTTTCTTGGCCTATAGTCCATCACTTCAAAAGAATCTGCATTGGAGACCATCGTTGTTGAGATTGCCATACAAGGTTGAGGGCATTACAGGAGTTGAAGTATCGCCTCATGCACAAGTGGTTCTCAAATTGCCTCAATTTGCAGCAAGTTTAGGTCCTCAGAAGTACAATTGTTCTCCAACCATCGATCTAAACTTACATTATAAAGACGACCATTTGTTTCTTTCTCTCAACTGTTGGTTGCATGTGCTTTTCTAAGTATTATCTTTTGGGGCAGTTGGGTGTTCTCATCCCCTTTTATTCTCTTACTAATACAATAAATGTCTTGCAATATTTCGCAAGGCCCCTTCGTGAAATATTTCAAATTCCCCAGCGTAAATGCAATATGTCCTCTCTGAAACTAATAGGCCTTTCTCCCATTTTGTAAACAGGAGGAAACAAGGTCCACTTTCGGCAAAAGAAAACAAGCATAAACACCACCTTTGTTGGATTGTCATTTATGACGAATGCAGCATTTATATGAGTGGTAAGTGAGAAAATTGCCCTTCTGTACAAAGATAGAGATATGGGATGTTACTTAGACGACTTGTAAGTCAGGTAAAAGGCAATTAGCTAGGTTTCTTTAGCAGACTCTGTGTGTCCACAATCAGTCATTATAAATGCTTTATAGGATACTCATAACATGTGCAAATACTGAAGGTCATATTTTCAACAATCGGAATCATCGAACTACTCAATTTATCATGATTAAAGTTTAGCACAACAGCCACTATGGCTTGACCTTTGTCATTTTTTGGCTTCACCATTATCATCGTCTTAACATTTTTAACCCCTGTACAACAAAGGAATGGAAAACCAACAGCCAAATGTTACACATTTTAGACGTTAAAAAAAATAAACCTAAAGCCTAATTTTTGGAAAACCTGAACTGATTGAGACGCAGTGTACTGGCATAATACGAGGATTGAGGGCAACCATTTTCTCGAGTTACCAAGAACTCTGGCCATAGAATATCATTTTTTGTCCCCTATTCTCACTTTTAGTGCTTCAATTACTGCTGAGAAGTCATCATCACTTAAACCGTGAGATTTTGCCACCTTGTAAAGTTCATTTGCAGCTGCTGCAATTGGAGTTGATTGTGAAACTGATTCAGCTAGTCCTAATGCAAGCCGAAGGTCCTGCGACAATAAATTCCATTGATCAGAAGCCATTCCTGGATGATGCCTTCCTATTCATTTAGTTGATTTACAAACCTTTTGCTGATGTTTTAAGGGAAAGGCAGTAGGATAGAGGGACTTAACCATAGAAGGGCCTTTCATCGAGTACATTGGTGCACTTATGGCACCCTGTGAGATAACCTGCAAAATGATAGTCAGGTACCAGAATCAGCTAAGGCATGGAATACTCTCGTGAGTCGAGACACAAGTCACTTAGAGAAATTGTCCAACCCTGTAATTAGAAGCAATGGACTGTTCTTGTCAGAGCTGAATATTATTGAAAGCATCCTGTAACCAATAATCCATGCAACTTATTACCTACCTATTTGTTTTCACTAGTGGAAAATTCATTTATTCACAATCCCGTTGAACATGAATATTCAGCTTTGTTAAAGGAATATTGTTCAATGACTTTGATAAATGAATTTGAGAAGGATGTCCAATAACCGTATGACCTGTAATTTAATGATTGATTTCAGGGCTTTATGAATTTACATACAATCTTGAACTTCCATTACAAATTTATGCAGTCAAGGTATCTTAATTACTTTCATTGCCCAATTTTCCAGGCAATAACCCTTAAGAATATGTCTACAACCTTTTATCTCCTAATTTAAAAACCTCAGGGGTGCTAAGTGATATTATGAGAAACCTCAGGGGAGGTTTCTGAAATTATCCCTAATTTATCGACAAGAAACCACTTCTGTTCAGTATGAATGGAAAAAGGTTTTTCCTACAATAAGTTGTACCTCAACTAGAACACTTGGGTTGAGTCCAACTTTTTCACTGAGGAGCAATCCTTCAGAAAATGATGCCATCATGCTGCAATTGTTTCAAAAGACTCATTCACGCAAGAGTTGCTTTACTTGTCATAAATAAGGGAAAAAAAACAAATAATAATAGCTCAATGACAAATTTGCATTACCTTCCCATGATCATGTTGACCACAAGTTTCATGGCAGCTCCATTGCCGACATCCCCCAGGTAAAATCTTGACTAAAATAATGACAAAGATAAACTAGTAAAGGAAAAGAAGCTTGTGCTTACTATTCACCACGAATAGGGCAAAGTACCAACCTTTCCCATGATGTCTAATAGTGGACCAACCACTTCATATAGAGGTCTATCACCTGAAGAATTGCAGCCATGTCTACGGTTTAGAAAAGAAAAAAGACAACAACAAGATAGAAATATTACCAAAACATCTTGGACTCCAAATGGACCCAAATCACTACTCAAGAACATGGGTTTCTAACCCACTACTTGCCTTTCTATTCAAAATTATGAAAAAATTGATACTTGAATTAAAATGTAAATAAGGAAAGCGATTTTCCAAAAACTCTCAAGCACAAAACGTTTACTTAGTATTTTAAATATTGGAACTTACCTGCAGTAAGAAAAATCAGTTGTCCATCTTCTGCAGGCTTCTTGGAACCTGAAACTGGAGCCTGTTCAAGATATGACACAAATAGAAGAAACCAATTATTTGGCAGTAGTGTAAGAAGTAACTGAAGAGACCTATAACTCAATTCATGAGATTAATTTTTTAATAAAGGTATATATCATAAAATCTACCTCCAAAAACTGGGCTCCTGTTGCTTTAATATTTTGACAAATCAATTTTGAAGTGTCACCATCAACTGTAGAGACATCTACATAACTGCAAGAAGCCATACAGGTTAGAATGCCAACAATATATCATGAACATAGAACACTGCATGCTCTTGGAAGCAAACTTCTTCAGTTTTTTTTTTTTTCCCTTTTTCTTTTTGGTGCAGTAGTCCAGCAAGGTATCTATACATACATACATACATATCACCTCCCTCTATGGTTTTCAAATGTGACTCCTAAAACAATACTAGCGTTCCTCAAATTGAGGATTTTACATCAGAAAAGAAATTACAAATTACATCTTTTGACATTTTATATGTCAAAAAGGCATTTTCCAAATGTTACATAATTTTCCATTATAATGTTGAATATTATCAAACCCTCCACTCTTATTTATAATCAAACTAACATCTTCTATTAGGGATGGAGAACGTAAATATGTGAGTGTTGTATCAAATATCACATTTGTTCGTCACAAAGCAGTTAATGCCAGCCTTTTCAGCTGAAGTCAATCGACAATCATTGAAAAACACAACATATACTCTGTCCACGACCACTAATAGTCAGATCAAACAACAGAATATTACTTTCAGTTAAAGGTTCGGTACCCTTTTCCAGGACCCATTCCACTGGCAGCTCCATGCTTTCCGCAAGCAACATCTGCCTAATAAAACGTTAATGCTAAAAACTGAATGTAACAAACATGAGGCAAGCAAGTTCAAGGAATAAGGCATACTCATGGCACTATCAGGATCAGCAAGCATTGCAAATGTGATGTCGCAAGATGCTGCCACTTCCTCAGGGGAGGCTTTATACCTGCATAAAAAGTTACTGATTGTGTATACATGAAAGGCAACACCAAGAACAAATTTGATAAGAGATAAGAGACCCATTGACATGGCCTTTACTTGACTTTGGCTTAAGAAGACACACAGTCCATGGATGGCTAAAAGGCAGCACAGGCATGTGAAAATTGTAATTAAAAAAATGACCAGATATCAGATGACAAAAAAATCAAATAGTGATGCTGAATGCATGTAGCCCTAGTTAACTATCACATTCTTTCAGCTGACAAGAAACATTAATTACTACATAAACCACAAAAGGATCAGGACAAGGATGACATGAAGGAAATCAATTGTTGCAATTCAAGTTGTTAATCCAATATCAAAACATTTCTCAAGTAATGATGCACCACAGAACTCCATCTTAAATTTGAAACATTTGAAGCAGAAATGAAGGTTGCAAATAATGAGAGGCACACCTTGATAACTGCGACAACAGAAAAGCAGTAGTAGACAACAATATAACAAGTTATCTCAAGGTTTAGACCTTTACAGCCAGAAATACAACCGCATTAACTTGAGAGGAAACTAATATCACTGAAGTCTGATCCTCTTCTTAGGATAACAGTGTGTGCATCAGATACTTACTTAGCACCAATGGAGAGAAGTGGATCACATTTGCTCTTGGTCCTATTCCAGACAGTAACATCGCATCTAGAAGCATGGCAATTGGCAGGTAATTAGAGATAAAAATTTCATTTCAGGTTGAAAAATAAGTACATTGTTTAAGCATGATTTAATTTTCCCATTTTCTAAGGATACCACATGCAGGTCTTTCATGAAGTTCTTTGATTTTCAAATGATTCTTCTGTTACATTGCCAGTCTTAGAGATGCTGCCTCTGTACTGGTCAAAAGAAGAGTGAAGAGAAGATATAGCAAAATTAATCCAAAATAGAAACATTTTATGAGGGAATGCAACTTCATATACCAACAATCTTTTATTTTCACAACTCAGAGAGTGCCATTAGAAAACAGCTGGAACGAAAATGAGTCTACCATTCAGAACCACCATTTTTTGTCACACTTATTTGAACTCTGATCATGTTAGCAAGAGTATGCAATAAAATTTCGGTCCCAAGCAGGAGGCTTGCACAGGAAATCAAAAAATAAAAAGATATATTGAGTTACCCTGCTTTCAATAGATTGTGGGCCATAGGAGAACCCATAATTCCAAGACCTAGAAAGCCAATGCGAGCTGGGATGTCATCTAATCCACATACAAGTAAAAATTTGGTTAGTAAAAGGGACAACTCAACTGTGTGCGGGCACACATGATGCAAAATTGGCTGAAAGCTAAACTTTCTTGAGAAGATAAAAGCTGTGCTTAAGTGTCAGGGTGTGGTTTTTGTCCAGGAAGAATCTGTCCAATTAACTCGATGAAGTATTTTCAGCTGTGTTTTGTAGCATTAAAAATTTACTTCCATCCATATATTTATCTTGTCCCAACAAGTTTCAGTATCGATGAATACTAGATCTCATGCTGGATCATGATAGTGTTCTTTCAAGCAATTAATAAGAAAAGTGTTTCGCTAATTCTGCTGCAGCATTATGCCATCTGTTGAAGTCGAACTGTGCAGGGAATATAAGTCAGAAACTGCTTAAGAGAGAAGCTCCACAAATAGCAGCTGCCAACAGCATTTCGACTGCCCAATGGCGAACAGGGTCACTACTATAAGCTATCAAAAGCTATTATAGATGTAAACTAGAAGTATAGAGATACTGTATATTCACTAAACTGACTGGACTATATTGACCATCAATGGTTGGCGATTGCATATTGGATTGAAGCGCAATACGATTTGAATTTTCAAGTTGCTTTCCTTCCATTTCCATCACCAACTAGTCTAAAAACCAATCGATTGCTCTCCTAGAACCACTATTGTCATAGTCTAAATCTAGGATTTCAAAACCAAACCAGTGCTATTTCCCATCATGTAATCTATTCATTCTTCTTTGCATCCGACAAGAGTATTTCGACTTTTTACATTATTAGCGACCTCAACTAAGCCCATTTTGCAGATTTCCTTGCTTTTAACAGAAATTGAAGCTCGATATCTTGAATTTTTTCCTTCCGCATAATCAAGTACAGTTCAAGTGGTAGTATCAATTGACACATAAAAATGCGAAACCATAACCAAAAGGGTCTAGTCGGCAAAACCCAAAGAGTGGTAAAAGGAAAGCGACAGAAAGCAATATGGTAGAAAACCCAATTACCTTTGGTGGTAGAAGAAGTATCGGCCTGAGAAGAAAAAGCCTTGAAAGAGACAAAAGTTTGAGGTTTAGTTGGGAAAGAAAAGCTGGGTCTGGCTTTGTTTCTAAAGTTAATGGGCAAACGAGGAGAAAAACTTGAACACATAGCCATAACCTGTGGAAAAAAGCTAGTTTGTACGTTTGGCGGTGAATAGAGGATGATGGATAGGTGGGGGAGGTAGTGGTGATGTTGGCTGAAAGTGGGAGTAGATTTCAAGAGGAGAGTTTTGGCCATTCCGGCCTCCTTGTAATGTATTTGTCCTCTCTTCTTAGTATGCCCAACACCCAGATGCTAGACCCGCTATCTGTCAGAATGCAGGCAGTATGGTCTTCTGCCACATCCCAACTGCGGTTGTGTCAGTGTGACACTGAAGATGCAATACGGCAAAATTAGGTGCCTGAGTGTGAATGGTGAACTCGCAGACGCTGTGGACTAGCAAGACTCGTGAGTGGATAAAGTTCCATAAACAGAGCATAAAGTCGGGCAGCGGCGGTTGCTTCTTGGCGAAAAAGCGCAATAAGCATTCAGGCGATTCCTCGATGAGCATGACTTCCCCTTGCAAGATGAATACTGCCGATGGGGATTCCCAGGGGTCAATTTCTCTTTTCTACATTTCTCCTCTCTTTTCATACCCGAAGAGGACCCAATTAGAGTATTAGACCATGAAAATTAAAGGAAGTAATTCTTAGCTCCAGACCAAAGAGGACACTATGCTAGTGGTTGACCATAGGTATAGCTTTGCATTTTACTCCCCTCCCCCATAGATTAGAGCTTGATTTAGCTATTCTTCGAAAGTTTAGACCAGGGACGAATTCCATCAGATTTAATTATTTCAGTGTCATGACTCGTATCAGCGACACTTGCGGCTAGATCTACACTGCTATTGTGAACTATAAAAGGAAATGTTGAAAAGATAGCTCTTTTACGCGCGTGTGGACGTTTGTGTTTGTGTTCTAGATTGTGCGAGTGCAAGAGAGAGAGAGAACATTCTCTCAAAACATCTCCAGAAAATGAAGGTTAGTACATAGCAGGAATTGAAAGCATAGTGGCAATGGGAAACTTGAACAATGTCAAATTCTTTGAAACAGCCTCAGCTCTATCTAATGTTCAAAAGAAAATCATTCAATTTTGTGTCTGTCAAAAATATTCCAATGAAACAGGTACCATTTGATGCTCTCACAAGAAGAATCATGGAGCAGCAATTACTTGCCCTACAGATTCGGCTACAGAAAACTTCTCAAAACAAAAGACGATCATGTCCAACAAAATCAACTGTTTGAATTCACATTGAGTGGGTAAATAAGCAAAAGCTAAAACCATCATCCCCAAACATATAGCCCCTGATAGGACTTGTAACAGTCAAATCATGTCTAACAGCTTGACTTCTTCAAAAGGTCACTTCCGGTAAGGATGGAACCTCCCAGTTGCACCACCATTCCCATATCCCTTACTGCCACCGCTACTGCTGCCACCTCCACCACCATAACCTTTAGGGCCGCCATATCCTGCAGCACTACCACCACCGCCACCACCACCATAACTTTTACCACCATCATAACCAGTTCCATATCCTCTACCACCACCATAGCCAGCAGCACCACCATAACCGCCAGGGGCCCCGTAACTGCCAGCCCCATACCCAGCACCACCATACATGGGTCCACCAAACCCAAAACCATAACCAAAACCACCATATCCAGCATAAAACCCTGCACCTCCACCATAGTTTCCTGCATAGTTGCCATAACCACCATAACCACCAAATCCACCACCATATCCGCCATATCCTCTACCCATCTTTCCACCATATCCACCACCAAACCCATCAGCACCACCACTATAACCACCACCATATGACTTGTTGGAATTACTACCACCACGACGCATCCTGCTGTCACTTGAGTAATCAAACCCAGATCTTTTAGGCTCAGCTTTCTTTATTTCAACCTGACACATTTATTTCTCTGCTTAGCTCTCTTTCTTTAGAATACAAAAGGAGAATGAAATCTTAAAAAGGTTAGAGATCATTGGCACTCACTTGTTTGCCACCAAGTTCATGCATTTGTCCATCAGTAAATATCTTTTCAACAGCATCCTCTGTCTCAAAGGTGACAAAGCCAAAGCCTCGAGACCGCCCAGTTTTATGATCTAGCATGATCTGATGCTCCACAACTTTACCATAAGCAGAAAAATATTCCCTCAACTCATCTGCCATAGAAGCTCATTTAAAGTCCCATACACTGATTAACTTCCATAAACTGAGATGAAATGCATCTGTCAAAGTTACCTTCAGTCAAGGTTAATGGAATACCACCAATAAATATCTTCTTGGTTCTTGAGACTCCGCCTCTACCCTGCATGTCCTCTCTAGGGACTGTCCTTTTCACTTCCACCTGATGTCAAACAAATAATGCTTGTTAAAAGTATGGTGCTGAAGAAAAACTGGTGGACCACTCAATAAGAAAGATCTTATACCGTTCTGCCATCTATAATGTGTTCCTCCTCTAGAACCTTATTAGCAACTTCAGGGTCAGCAAATGTTACAAATCCAAAACCTCGTGGTCTTCCAGAGATTTTATCCATCATTATAACTGAATCTGTTAATTCACCATACTTGCTGAAATACCTGCTGAATGATTCTACAATGCCGAAAACAAAGAAAGATAAAATCAGAAGACTGAATAAGCAAAACAGGCACCCAATTCATGCATATATACTCAGACATGTCAAAAGTAACTTGCATAGTGCTCGCCAAGTTTACTGTCCTCTCGCATCTTACAAGAAAAGTATAGTGTGATTAAATAGAAATAAAGACCCACAGACAACCAACCCAACACTACCAATGTCACATTCTAACTCATCAGATCAAGCATGGATTGCAAAGTTCATGCTCATATCTAGAACATAAAAACTCCCTCCAGCCCCCAAATGATAAATATGAAATTAGTAATTCCAATGGAAAAGATACTGAATATTCTCAGTAGACCATCTCACTTTTGGTTAAGTACCAAATTCCAACAATTTATTATAGTCATGCAACCTTCCAAGACGAATGCAAGCACTCAATGTAATTAAGGCATATCCTCATTTAACATTAAAAGAAATTATACTATGCCCTGTAAATACGGCATCCATTTAGTTTCCATCACTGACCCAGCACTAGAAGGAATGAAATGTCACACCAAGCCCCCCTTTTCTTCACCTGTACTCCCCATCCCCTTCTCTTCCACCCGTCATACACAATCAAAACAAAATTCAAATTCTCTACATTCAACTACTCATCTTCCACAATGCCTTTGATTGAAAATTACAAACATCACTTCTAAATTGTGACAACAAGGGAAAGTCTTTTGCAATAAGGTTGACAGTTCTCCTAAGGCTCCCCATACTAAACACGTCTTCACTCAATGACAAAGCATTTCCCATTAAATCTGTAAAAGATTACACCTTCAGGATTCACAGAAAAACATGTCCAAACAACACAAATTATAGACAACACAGACAAAAGTTAGAAAACCACTGCAAGTCCACTAGTCACATGCATAAGCATTATTTTATCACAAGTCTTTTGCTAGATAGAAATACCCCAAAGCAATTATTTATAGCGCCAAACCTCACAATTCACAGCAAAAGAGAATAAAGGCAAAGGATCCAAGTACACATCATCATCTGACAAGGAAGATCCAGAAATACATAGAAACATAAGAGCGTGAAATACCTTCAGAAGTCTCCCAAGCAATACCACCAACGAAGAGTTTTCTACCACAGAAGAAAAACCAACAGTTATTGCTAAATTGTTCACACATCCCTCATTTTCATTTCTTTTTGTTAAGAGGCCAAAACACAAAGGGGTTCGATTACACATGGAAAAAACTCATCCCCCAGTGCAAAAGACCACTAGTACAATCAACTATTACGCAAAAAAATCAATATTTTTGGAAACCCCAGGAGATTGATTCCCAACACAGACTACTACTATACCACAAACTAACCATAACTAAGCTATAACTAACTAACCCTGCAGAAGAATCATCGACTGAATGCTTTAAATCGTGGCCTGCAGTAGTACTATCATCTATGTTATTCAGTGGTTCCAACTCTCCACCTCCTCCTCCTATTCCACCGCCTCCTCCGCCGCGTTCGGAATAGTAATCTTCACCGTGGTTATCTTCCTCATACTCATCCTCCCCGCCACCTTGTCGGTGGTGAGATTGTTGTTCGTCGACTCCGTAAGCGGAGAAATTTTGTTCAGCGGCTACGTAATCATAATCCATTCGTTCTTAAGGATTGTCGTTTCTCTCTCTACCTATAAAAACACCTGCAAATCGAATACTACAAAATTATTTCGACTATGATACTGCTATGCGTTTACCTGCGGGAAACCCTATCCAAAACCTGGTGGAAATTCCCCGGTTTGCCCTATTCAGCTAGGGTTTTCTTCGGTGGTGGCGATTTTGCGATTGGCAAAAACCTAGCCCCGCTGGCGAAGATAAACACTTTTGCCAATCTGCAAAATTCTTATTCGGAAATACTTTATAGAGATTTAGACAAAAGATGCTAATAAATATAATATAATAATTTCGCTCCTATTAAACTAACTAGTGAACCAACTTAGTTAAGTTAGCCAGTAAAGTAGAGTTTAAAGCTCTCCTACATGTAGGTTATGGGATCAAATCCCATAACTTGCATTTCAAAATTTTCAAAAAATTCACCAATTGACCCCTTTGGGTTTTCCTCCCCATGATATAGTCTAAAATTAGCCTCAAGGAATAGGATTTGTCGTCTCAAAAAATAAATAGCCTAGAGCAGTCGGATTTGTCGTCTCAAAAAATAAAATTACAAAAAAAAAACTAACTAGTGAGGAATATTCCGTCTCTCGTTTTTGGGAGTGGTGAGATATTTGAACCCGAAGAATAAAAAAGCTAGCAAAGCCCCATTTTGTAGTACCTCTCCATGGGGAAACGACGGCGTAGCTACGTGTTATGGTGGGACGTGGCAATCTTTGGAGAAAGGCAAGATTTGAGCACGACTTGATCGTACCAACAAATGGCACGCTTTAGATGGTTGTACCATGGCTAGTCCAACCTTTATTTATCGAGTTAGGCGTGGTATGATGATCCACAAGAGTTTTCCACATGTTTGTTTGTTTGGTTTTTTTTTTTTTTTTGTTGGTCTTTTTGAATATGTTAACCAGGAATTAAGAGAAAAGCAAATACAAAGGATATATAACTTCAAGGTTTGAAATTTGAAAGTCATTGAAACAAAATTATAGTTACAAGCCTTTAAAATAATTGTCAAAATTTTAGAAATTAGAGGTCCTTAGTTCGAATTTAACTAAATGTTAATCTTGTTACCACTATATATGGTGTATTAGTTTTATTATTATCAAGTTATCACAGGTCTCTAAACCCTGCCACTATGAGCTATTTGTAATCATATCAAAAAAAAATTTAAAAGATAAAAAAAAGAGAGAGAAAACATTTATCACTGCACATCATGAATTTTGTATTATGATCATAATATATGGTAAAAAAAATCCCAATGTCACTGTAAAGTATGAATTTAAGTCTGTGACATCACAAGCGCTGCGGAGTTTTTATCGTGTCCAATAAAAGTGGAAAACATAATAAATGATGTGAAGTGAAGTCTAGATGTCAAGTCTGGAGCAATGGGCCTTTTCTAGTTTGTGGATTGGCAACAAAAGATATTCAAGGACGCCTGAGACTTTTCCAACTCGAGATTGTTCGACCTCAGCCCATTTATGTCACACGAGTCAAGCCTGAACTTGAATTCAGGTGAAGACAACTTTTTAAAGAGCCAAATTTGTACATAATTTCTATTGAGCTCAGCTTGATAACTTGTAAGTCGAGTTTGAAAACTAAAAGTTCAGCTCAACTCGAGCATAACGCTAAAGAACTCAGTATATCAAAAGCAACGACAATCTGACTGCAAAGCACGATAGCCTGAAGCAAGTACACAACAAGGGGAACTCGGATCAAGCACGTTATGTCAGCTAGCCTCTTGGCAGCCTCTTCACCTGCAATCCTGTTTAAGACTGCACAGGCGATGCTTATGAGATAATGTTGAACAAGTCAAGCATCATCTTGTCACCATGTAGCATACAAGATTACAGGAGTTCATGCTTTCTCAATCAAGAACAACACCTATAGCACAGTGGAGACAAGACGAACCTGTAAACCTGTAAAAGAAGACAGATATGGCTATCATAGGAGAAAATTGACTACTCAATGAATCAGCAAAGGGATGTTTTTTCTTCACAATACGCAGACTATAGCTTTAGCATCTTGCGTCTAATAAAAGAAGACCTTGAGTCGATCTATTGAAAGATTAAAGTGAGTGTGAAACAAGGGAAATACAAGTATGAATCAGAAAGCACATCAGTTAATTGTAGAAGAAACACTAAACATCCCATGCAATCTCTGAACCAGTTACAACAAAAGAATTTACAGGCAGAGACCATGCAAGCATCCTTTACCCTTTCCAAGGGCCATCAATCTTCCAATTCTTCTTCATCTTCGTCTTCCTCAAATTCCTCCTCCTCTTCTTCTTCATCAATTTCTTCCCCTGCCTCCTCCAACTCCTCATCCACAACAAAACCACCTAGTGTCTCATCATCATCTTCCTCATCAATATCTTCCTCCTCAGCATGTTTTCTATACTTCGGTTTAGAAGTTGTATCTTTCCCAGTGTCCTTGGCCCGTTTGTCACGATCGTTGGATCTTGTCAAGTATTTAGCTTTCTGGACCTTCGTTGCCTTTGTGAGCAGCTCCTTCTCCCCTTCACTCTCCCCAGTCCAGTCTTCATCTTCATTTTGTCCACCTTTCTTCCTCTTCCTTCTTCCACTTTTCCTCCTCTTATTTTTGTCAAATTCATCATCCTCACTCTCCTCTCCAGGCTCCTCAAGAAACCAATCCCAATCCTTAAAATCCCTCATCATTTTCTTGGGATAGCCATCAAACTCCTCCCCAATGACCAGAACACCAAACTCTGCAATTTCAAAAGGATGTAAAAAAGATCAAGTAATAAGCAATATGAACTGATAGCTGATAAAAATTTCATTAACGCTATACAATTCTATTTCTTCTTCCCGTTAAAAATGTTCATACGTGCTTAAATCTCACCTCTCAAGTCTCCAATTCTTCCTCAAACATCTGCGCCCTTCCCCAGAAAAGGAAAGATGAAAGAAGAAAATGGAAAAAAGAAATAAATTCTTAATCAACCAAAGAGTTTAAATGATACTCACCCCCCCCCCCAACAAAAAAAAAACTGGAGAATATATCAAGGGCTAAATAAAGTGAATGGACTGAACAAATAACGACAATATCAGGAAAATATACTGAAATCATATGACATCAGCCAGAAAATTGAAATAGAATTAATTACAGAAAAAAGACAATACCTGTTACAGGATCAATATGTTCAATATCAAAAGACTTGGGCTCTAATGCATCCAAATCTCGCATTTCACTCCTACCCTCAAACTCCAACTCTCTCTTAAAATCGTCAGCTACAGGGCCAGCTTTTCTGACAGTGAACCAAACGGGAGTCTTGGCAGAAACGCAAAACATGTCGCCAATTTCCATTTCACCGCGCTCACAAGTCCTAAAGGTGCTGACTTTGCTACTTTCAGCGCTGTGCACCCAAACGGGATTCTTCCCGATAACTTGGAAACGAACCCTGTTGGCTTCAGCGGAAGGAGTAAGTTCAAACGCCACGTGACGCCGGGAAACGGTTCTGTCGTCGGATTTGAGGCCCAAACCCCTTCCCCATTCTACTTTCAAACCCGGTTCCAGCAAGGTTTTCGAACCGTCGCTACCCTCGATTTCCATTTTTGGTTGCAACGTCGACCCCGATAATCTGATTTCGGAGCCAAAACTAGTCGATCCTCAATTCCTCCAGGTAGTCCCTGCTCGATTCGCTGCAACTGCGAGACTAAAATAGAGTGTTACAAGTCTTGCTGCTCTCTTTGTTTTAAATACTATAGGATTTTAAACTGCCATTTTATGGCGGAGAATAGTAGAATCATTTTAGTCGATGCGGTTAAATTGACGACGGGTAAATTAGGATTTACCACAGTCAATTTTGACTTGATTACATGGTTTAGATATCCCTCCACAGTCCACCCCCTACATCCAAAGCTAAACCAGCCTGTTTAGATTGCTATTTTCTAATTTTTTTTTTTGTCCAAAAATGTATTGCACGGCTTTGATCTATATAAGGTAGTGATTGGCAAATGCATTTGTGAAAAGTGTAAAAATTCTTTTTAAAAAAATACCAATTCAAACAAAATCTAATATCAAAAGTAGACGTGCAACCTAATATCAAAAGTAGACACGCAACTAGTCATCATTTCTCTTATTTATATTTTATACTCCCAAAAACTGAGCCTAAGTTTTCGTCCTTAAGAAAATGAAAAAAGGAGTAATAACAGAAAAGAAGACGGGAGTAATTAAATTAGCCATGTCTCAACAAAGTAGAGCGAAATTAAGCTAAACCCATCCTTTGACAGGGAAAATTCCTCAAATACATAATTCCACTTCTGAGAAAGGTCCAATTGAAAGCCGAGCGGTCCAGTATGAAAATCCTTCCGCTAGCGGTCCAACTCGAGCCGCGCGTGAAATGGCGACTCTGCACGTGCGGGTGAGAAAATTCCCTATCCGTGTGTGTATAACCTACCGGTTTCCGCAGGTCAGGTGGCCAGGTCACTACCACACAAACAAACCGCCCACTCGCCCCTCTCCACAACACTCTCTCGCCCGAATTCTGTCGCACAAAAGCCCTCCCTCTCATTCACTTTCCCTCCTTTTCTCCTCAACCTTTTTCTCTCTCTTCCATCCCCCTCCCCCTCGCCCATTTATGATTTCTTTATCCTTATTTAATCCATTTCTCTAGGGTTTTAAGTTTCAATTTTTTCGGGATTTCGCCAAAGATGAATAATAAAACCGATAAAGATCAATTGGATGTGTCCGATCTCGACTCCGCCCTCCCCGCTGCCGCCGCCGGTAATTTCCTAAGCCAAATAAACCTATTCGCTTTTAGAAGTTGCATGTCTTCGTAAAATGAAAAATACATTTCGATAAATATCTGTTGTTTTATTAATCGTTTCTTTTTGGCGGTAATTGGGATGCAGCTTTAAGCGCGGAGGATCGTGATGGTTTAGTTAATGCCCTCAAGGTTAGTTATTATTACTCTTTTTTTTTGATGTTTTTGTTTTTCGAATGTGAACGTTTTCAATGGTGTTGTTCTTTTTCTTTTTCTGGTGGCTGGGTTTATCTGAATTTTGGAGTTGTTTTTGTAGGATAAACTTCAGCATTTGGCTGGGGAGCATTCGGATATTATGGAGACTCTCTCTCCCAAGGTTCGGAAGCGTGTGGAAGTTTTAAGGGAGCTTCAGGTACTTTCTTGAATTTAAAACTTATATGTTCAACTAAGCTTTAGAATTAATTTCTGCTGCCTGCTTTCAATTTTTGTGTTTAGCCTTGTTTTCGATTGGGTGCTTTGAGTAGAAATCCCAAAAAAAAAAAAACCGATGTTTATTTCTATATGGTGCTGGGTTCATCGTTTCACTGGAAGCAATTCTGGTGTAAAGTCGAAGCAGTACTTACATGAATCTAACTAAATGTGGCCTTAAAAGCTTAATTTCAATGTTAAGCTGGTTGTCTGAGACAGTTGAGAAAAGCAAAAGCTTGAGATGGCAGGATGCTTGATTTTTGATAAGATATTTAGTTTCACCTGATCTGGGTTAACCACTGTTGTCAACACCTATATATAGGAGTTAATTGACTACCTTATTCGATTAAAAAGGGAAAAATTATCTGCGTGGAATAGACTTAATTGTGGCCCTGTATTCCATATGTAAGACTGTCTCTTGGTCTTCCATGCATATGGAACCTAGCTCGCAAAACATTAAAATAAAATCTATGGAATGGTGCACCATTGGAATCAGTTGCTCGTTGTGGGGTATGTTTTCCTTTAGGAGTGCAAAAACTACATATGCATGGACTAATGCATTGAAATTAGTCAAGCTTGTGAGACTAGTGGGACCAACAACATTTTCAAGCCATTCTGAGGATTTGTCGGTATAGTAAAATCGCGTTGCAAACCTTCACCAGTTGGAATGATCATCTGTTGTTAAGTATACTGCTCTGTGATTGTGGTAAAACAATTATGTTTGCCCTTATACATGGGCATTTCTTCATGTGCAGAGCCAACATGATGAACTGGAGGCAAAGTTCTTTGAAGAGAGGGCTGCGCTTGAAGCTAAATACCAGAAGCTCTATGAACCATTTTATACAAAGGTGGTCCTTCCTTTGTCCTGAATTAGGAGTCATACTTTTCTGTTTCGTCTGTTTCAAATGATGCCTATTGAATTCTGGTTATAATGTGAACTTCCAATCTAATATTTTATGCATCAAAAAGGGGTATGCTGCATGTTCCTATTATTTATCTAGTCTGACACAATAAACAGTAGTAGTTCCAAAGGTATTTCAATTTGGGTAGATGGATTGTAATTGCATTGAGCGCTGCTTTTGTTTCTGTGTTAATGTTGCTATTTAAACTGCAGAGATACCAAATAGTTAATGATGCTCTTGAAGTTGACAGAGTTGGTGATGCTTCCAAGGGCAATGAGGGAGACAGAGGGACAGAAGGTGATATGCACATTCCAAATAGATTTATTTATAGCCTTTCTTTCTGCTTCCTGTTAACTTTTTTATTTGTTTTGGCTGTATATCTGTGTCTGTGCCTCCTTTGCTCTCTTTGTCGTTTCAGTTGCCTGTTGGCAAGTGGTTGTTTTAAGCCTTTCTTTGATTGTAACCTTGAATTTCATAACAGAAAAAGGTGTGCCCAACTTCTGGTTGATAGCGATGAAGACTAATGAAATATTGGCAGAAGAGGTAAATGATTGGATACCTTCATTTATTTGGGTTTGTTTCTCTATGTTGGACATGTGACAGACTATCACTTCTCCCGTTGTTTAGATTTCAGAGCGTGATGAGGAGGCTCTAAAATATCTCAAGGATATCAAGTGGTGCAGGATTGATAGCCCGAAGGGTTTCAAGCTTGAGTTCTCTTTTGATGCTAATCCTTTTTCAAGAACACTGTCTTGACAAAAACTTATCACATGATTGATGATGATGATCCTATACTAGAGAAAGCAATAGGGTAAACTGCATTATACTGTCTTACATGTTAGTCATGCCAACATTGATTAATGATCAGTGATGTTTCTTGGATGTTGTAGGACGGAAATCGAATGGTATCCTGGTAAATGCTTGACACACAAGGTTTTGAAGAAAAAGCCAAGAAAAGGGTCGAAGAATGTGAAACCTATAACTAAGACCGAAAATTGTGAAAGCTTTTTCAATTTCTTCAACCCTCCACAATTGCCTGAGGATGACGACGATATTGACGAGGATACTGTGAGCTCTTCTGCTTCACTTTTCACATTACAGCATATGAGAGCATTGAAAGTCCTTTGGGCTCTATTTATTCTGTCTTACTTTGTTCTCACAGGCTGAAGAACTCCAGAACTCAATGGAGCAAGACTATGATATTGGGTGAGTTATTTATTTCTTCCATCATAGAATGCCTTGATTGATAGCCTATTATTTCCCCTCCTTTGTCTGGTTACCTAGTACTCTGTTCTCCAGTTTTTGTTTAATAGGAGTTTGTATTCAGCCAGGATGTGATTATGGGTGTTTTTGTGTAGTTCAACAATACGAAACAAAATTATTCCTCATGCTGTGTCATGGTTTACGGGTGAGGCTGTCCAAGGAGACAATTTTGAAGATATGGATGATGATGAAGATGATGAGGATGATGAGGAGGAAGAAAATGAAGATGAGGAGGTAGATGAAGAGATGATGATGATGATGATGGGGATAAAGTTGATAGCAAGAATAGAAAGAAGGTAATAAGCTCCCATAATTAGGCAGTGTCAGTATTGAAGTTCTGCACAGCAAACGTTTCCTGCAGATTCTAATACTGATTGTTGTTTGTTGTGCTTTGTGTTTTGTAGTCTACCAGATCAAAGGTTAGGTGATGTAATGATGTTACTTCTTGACATAGTAGATGATGGTATGGCTATTGCCTAATTACTGCTTTATGATGTGACTTCTGAGTTGCTTCTATGAATTGCAGAAGAGTGTAAGATCACAAGGTCAGGAAAGTCATCAGACTGAACGCCCTCAAGAATGCAAGCAACAATAGATATAAATCCTAAATTGTGAAGCAGTCGAACGAGTATCAGGAGTAGTTTTATTGTCCTTGCTTGTTGATAGCGTTGTTTGTATTATCATCCTGGTGTTTTCTGAAGGCTTTGTTTAATTTTCGCTGTCCCTGGCATTCCATATTTCCTCCTCCCACTTTCTCTTTTCTTAAGCTTCTACTGTTGTTGGGTTGATCTTGGCACCTTGAAAAATAGTTGGGAGAATTGTGAATTTTTTTCGCTTATTATGTCTTGTGGTTTTTTTTTTTTTTTTTTTCTAATTTGTCCATTACTTTCTGTATATATTGTATGATCAGAGTGCATCAACTGCCTGTTTCTCATCTGACATTGTGCAGGTTCTTAATTTTACATTTAGTTCCGGTTAATAGTTGGTATTGCATATGTATTGAAATATTTAAAAGAAAGAAAAAAGCGGTTGGGAATTAATGGGATCCTTGGATTACATTCCAAGGCTATGTTAACTATCGTGTTAATTTCTGCCTGCCCCAAAGTGAATGCTTTTTTGGGATTCGTTTCCTCTCTCCACTTTGTTTACTTCTTATTCATTTTACCTACTGGTTTGCTCTAAATTTTACAAAGCCTAATTATAAAAAGTGATGATAGACAATAATAAGAATCAACAAGAGCTATTTTTGGGGGGTAATTATGAATTTTAGATTTTATTATTAAAAAAATCTATAATTGGAATATAAAAACAATCAAGAATATTTTAAAAAATTAATTATTTAGAATTAGAATGTAAAAAGAATTAAAATAATCAATTGAAAACAAGTCTATAATGTATTTAAATTTGTAAGGCCTTGTTTGGTTCATATATATCAAATTACTACAGTATATTTTTTTTTTACAGAAAATTTAGAAAATGACAATCCAAACAAAACCTAAATTTTAAAGAAATTACTAAGGTTTCCCACGTGTGAAGACACAATAAAATTTGACTTCACATGAGAATGCTGCTCGAAGACGTGCATGTTACAATACTGATTGATGCATGTTATGACACTTGACTGATGCTTAAGCACCTCTTTGGGGGTCCGGTGGCTTATCAAAATTAAATTAGTAAAACTTTTTTTATCAAAGTATTTATTAAGTACTTAATCATATTTTTTGTTTGCATATTTGCATAAATATTTTTTCTATTTAATAATATGCAATTTTGAATTTCTATAATATATTTAAACATAACTATTCATTTAGTTTCAAAATGTATAATAAAATTGTTAAAGTTAATTTTTTTTTAGTTTATGAAATACAAAATTTGTTCTGAAAGTACCAATTTTGACCTTATACAAAAGTGCTTTATTGGTCAGAAGCTCCATTGATAAATTCAATGAATGATGCTCATCAAACATATTAAAAGTGCTAAAAATACATTTCTAGCAATATCACCGCCCCCTAAACGGACGATAAATAATTAAGTGTGGTATTTATTTCATCAGATTGAACTGTTTAATCATCAGATGATAAAATCAAGTAGTAACTGCTAAAGCTTATATGATTGAGAAATAAATGGAGATTTAATCTTTTCTATAGATGACGTCCGATCAACATAATGAAATGGGGAATGAGTTTTTCTACTTTTTTTTCTTTTACTTCATTATTTTATGCCATCATTGCCAATGTTAGGAAAGATTCAAAACTATAAAATTCATCTCACACTCAAGATCAATTCTTTCAGTTGATGCTGGCTTTCTTCATGCTCCAAGCATTCATGCTCGAGATTGCGATGTTGGCCTTCCCATAATTGAAGGCGTACAAGTGTGCCTCATTGCCTAAAGCTTTAGTAGGATATACCCTTGAAGTGATGCATGCCTTTCCCTTCGCACCAAAGCTTTCCACTATTGAATGATCAATCTGCAAAAAAAACACCAGATGTTAATAAATTCCCCTTCATTAAAAAGTATGATGCATAAAAAGCAAATAACATCTTTGAATTAGAACTATTTCCATTTTTCGTGCAAAGATTTCGTACCAAGCTCCTTAAAGATAATTCTTCGTGCAAAGGATCCACGTCCAGAAATGCTCCATAAGTCGTCTTGTCAGGCTTTTCATTGAGTGAGGACCTGTAGAGTGTACATAGGTAGAGACGTGGGATGAGAATCCTGAAAATTCCAACCAACCAAGACAGAAGCAAAACGGTCGCATTACATGTGAAGTGTGACAATACCTGCTCTGGTCACTGCACATCAGCACCACATATTTGTTTTGGCCTTTGAAAATTCTAAAGAAGACAGCCGTATATTCTTGCAGATCCTCCGAAGCCAAAACTTTGAGTCCAAAGGGTCCTATCCCTCCTCTCACTGATGCATCCTTTTGACTACACAGCAGTTGGGGGTCCGTCCAACTTGGGTCGAACGCATCAACTTGCTCCAATTGGGATACTTCGAACGACACCTCTACGTCCGCCTGTCATGGATGTGAATGGCCCTTCGTAATAAGAATGTCTCACATTCTATATTCATTGTATTTTTTTTTTTCCTTCTTTTTCATTTTTAGTTCAGTTTGAACGTGTCAACATTGTCATAATGCCAAGGACTCCAAGACTAAATCCAAAGCAAGGAAGTAAATCACCAAATATCTTTTGGGTTAAATTCATATACGTAGTAAGGAATTAAATTAAATAAAAGCAGGAAGAATTCTAACTTTGTAAGAAAATGTCCAATCTAATTATCTGTCTACTTACTTGGGCAGCATTGATGCCTTGAACTTCTAGCGTGGCTCCACTCTTGAGCAGGGAACGAGGATAGCCAACTTTTTTTTGTCGTAGTGCTTCAATCTCTGAAATTGGCCACTGGACCAGTTGTTTTCCTGATTTATCTAGCCATATCAGCCTAGGAATTGCCTGAAAAATCAATGCAGCTTGTCAATTTCAACGCCTCTATTAATTAATCTTTTAGATCGTTTCTTGGCAGATTAATTGGTAGAAGACAGCGCTTTACCTGAACTCCAGACCATCCCTGAGCAATATAATCTTCTCGCGGTAATGACTCATTGATCCAACCCCAAAGAATTCTTCGCTCCTTCAAACTATCGTAGAATGTTTTTGAAGCATAGAACTTCCCATAATCATATCTTAAGCCTGAAAACTTTTCTCCAGCTCCAGCATCTGGCACAAAACATCCTTGGAATGGACATATGTTCCAATCGTGTACTGATCGTGTTTTGTGTCATCCAGGCTTACCTTAAGAACATGTTTAATGCTTTCACCGATGGTTGATGTGTCTAAACCAATTGGGTTGCTTGAAACAGGATAAAAGTCGGGACATTCCCACATTCCAGTGCCTCGTATTGAATACAGTGGGTGCTGAGCTTTGGTCCAACGAACAAAATCCTTGCTTCTGTAGAGAAGTGCCTTTCCTCGACGATTTAATTTATTTCCAATGATGACTCTCCATCGGCCATCATGGCCTAACCAGGCAGTAGTTGGGTCTCTGAATGAGCTTGAATTGATTTTGTTCTCTGGAGTTGGATCCATCAGTGGATCGTGAGGCGATTTGACCCATTCTATCAGGTATGGGTCGGAAAGATTTTTGGGGACTGCAAGATTTTGAACTTGCTGGTTCTCAGGGTCTATGCCAGTGTAGAGAAGGGCTGGTTTTTCCATGCCTTTTCTTTTCCCTGGAAGCATTGTCGCTGATCCTGACCAGCAACCATTTATATCGCCCTTCTGAGACGGAAAAATGGCTGCTTTATGAGGGTTCCAGTTGACTAAATCTTTAGATGTGGAGTGAGCCCAAACAATGTTCCCCCAGTCTGCACCAAGTGGATTGTACTGGTAGAATAGATGGTAAAGTCCCATATAAACCATTGGTCCTGAAATGGTAAAGGAAATATTTCAGTATCTGGGGAGCCATTATTCTGTTGTAAAAATCTGATTTTAATCTGTCTTATTCTGACTCGTGAGCTAGGTCCTAAGAACATGAGCAACAAGGATAATAGCATTGATGGCAAGAGCCAATAGACTCGAACAAAGGGGCATGAAGAAACTCCTGGATTCTTGCAAAAGACCGAGTTTTCAGCTGGATAAGGAGATTGCAAAGCTATTTGTAAGCAGAAATAATGCCACGTAACTCGAAATGAACAGTGCTTGAGAACCAATCATGCATAAATCCAAAAAAGGAACTTCAGTCTTGGAATTTGAGCGGTCAAATGTAGACAAACTAGGAGTTTCTCTACTCCATAGCACATCATCTTTTACTTTTGTTTCCTTGGTTAAGGACAAGTTTGAACAGAACTCCTAAACAATTTCAACAAGAATATCCGTTAACCAAAACTCTTCTTTGATCCTCTTTAAGCTAGCAGCTATGAATCTTCATTATATGGCAAACAAGGATACATTTTTGGTGCATTTCTTGGTGCTCATCTGATTTTAAGAAGGAATATAAATGGCCCCTAAGGCTCAACCACAAGGAAATAGACAAAAAGAGAGCAAAACTCACCATTAGGATCTGCCATTCCAGGATGCCATTGTTGTATTCGCCAGCAGAACAGGTCACCACGACATTGACGCCAAAACAAACAGAAGGAAGGAAAAAACAAGAATCTTGCGCTTTAGCGAAGCTAAACAATACAGCCAGTTCGTGTAGATTGTTCGTCTTTCCTTCTTCAGAAAATTATCAAGACAAAAACTTACCGTTCATCCAGTTCTTTGGAGGCTGGAAATGATAAGAAGTTCTGTAAGTTTGACTTGGAGGTGCAGGTTGAAGAGATGCAAGGTTTCTGTAAACTCCGTGGGATGCTTCAGCTTCAAGAATGCCATGTCCAAGCACTATCCAGTACAGGCACATTAGCCAAAGGTAAGAGCTGGCCATGGTTGCCATAGCTTTATTCTTGGGTTAGACTCGGAAGAAAATGACTGAATTGTGGCCTGTTATATAGGATTTTCCAAGCTGAAGCTGACCAATAAATAATCTAGCATGGAATGGACCAAGACGTGAGGATAAAAAAAACTTTTCCACGAGAGGAAATATGGAGGAACATGTATCCAAAGGTGCCGCATCACATCACATCAATGGAGGTCAACAACCAAGGCTGGAAATCATACACTAGATTTTTTGCGTGAAATCAATTATGAAACATTTATGTGAAAAATTGTATTCGGCCTTATCATAATAGTCCATAGAAAATCTTGAGTTTCGTGGCAATTTGCTCAATCTTTTTTCTATGCCTAGCTGCCTATCTTTGCGTTGACAGTCACTAAAGAAATTTATGGATAGAGTGACAGCCAGGTCATTGACTATTTGAGTTGCCCAAATAAAGAATATGAAAAATTGGCTGTCACACGATTCGCCGATAATTAACATGGTACAATCTGCCTCTGCATGATCCTCTTACGATTTCTTTTTATATGTAGGCAATTAAATATTTTTGGGATGGCTAACGTTATTCACTTGATCTTCTTTTTTTTTCCACTTTTTCTTGGGTCCAACGAACGTTTTTGGTACTATCGTTTAAAATCGACAACACAGATTGGTAACTTAATGTGATTATTATGGCCACATTACATTGTCTAAGAAGGAAAGGAAAACAGAAATGCAAGCATGGGAAGCTCAAGTAACATAATAAATGTCAACAACTGATTTAGACAAAAAGAATTATGGTTAGGCATCAAAATGGTTCCTCATACGACTTGGGAGGATCTAATTAAGGCATTTGATGCGGAAAAGAAGCACTGATTTATGATTTTTTTGGTGTTATGGATTATTCTTATTAATACCAACAATTAATAGACTTTTCAAGTACAACAAATAATGGATTTGGCTGCTTCCCGGTGACTTCTCTTTCCATTTCTCACAATGTTCATCTGGATCCATGACATGTGTTTTCATTTACTAGGAAGGGACATGATCATTTCAAATTTAACTAATCTTTGATGATAAATATACTGGAGAATCCCAACAATAATCAGACTTTAACTTGGATTGAAAAAAAGAAAAAAGGGGTTATGCATATGTGTCTGAGATATGTACTATGTTTTTAAAAAAAATTTAAAATTTATAAGTACATCAAAGAGTGAAAGGTATCATCATCATGGATTTCTGTTTTAGCAAGAAATGAAGTTATTTATAACATTACAAGAAGCACCACGTGTTTGATAGTTTTTTGATTAAACAGCCTTCACGTCACTTCCAAAATTCAACGATCTTCTTGATAATAAAATGCGTCGATTTCATGCACCCCAAGTTTTGAATAACGCTGTTGCTAGTATAATGTATAGAGATTAATATAATACCAAAAACCCATTCTTGAAATTGAACGAACGAGTCAAATGGAAAATTTGCAGGCAGATTCTCCGGGTCGCATGTTTGATTAGTCAACAAAGGACATGGCAAGAGATCCTCACACGAAATAGAAATACAAAAAAAAGGGGATGGAACGACGAATTTGACTGCAATGGGTGGAAATTGGAATAGAATGCTAGTTGTCAGGTGCTGCCTGGCCTGAGGGATGGGGACTGCCAAGGTCACACGGTACCGCCGTCCCCATGGTGTAGATGTGCCATTTTCAGTCTTGATTGATTTTTAATTGCATCTGTACATGCATTGACCAACGGATTATTGATCTCATTCAAATAAGTCAACGAACTGCTGTATATGTTTTAAAGAATTTTTAGCACCTTCAATTGATTAAATAACAAGCCTTTCACATGCAGCTAAAATTATTAAGTAGGCATAATTACTCGAAAACAAAAAACCGACAAAAACAACTTGCAATTTTATTTACTCATTTATTTTTTGATGTGTTTGAACTTTTTGAGATTGATGTCACAGGATTCTAAATTAACCAGGAAGTTTATGAAGCTTTTACACATAGATTATGCTGTGGTAAAAGTCATTCTTCAAATTTGCCTAATGCATACCATTGCTACATATTAGAACTCTAGACTGAATTTTTTTTTAGAGTTCTCTAATCTGCCTGTTTTGTCTGGACCAATTAAAGTTGCAAATTTTTGCTTAATCCACCGACCTATGTGCCTTCTTCAAAAGGGTTCTAACCAGTAAAACTTTTAAGGCCTACGCAACAAGCTAATTCTGCTTAATTCAAACACCTAGACTGCCTACTGGCATAACCGATCCCTACTGGCTGTTCAATGGGGAATTCTCATTAGTATAATTATCCCTCGGACGTGTCTGATTCCAATGACTTAGCTGAACTCAAGAAAGTGGACCGGCACGGACTCTCCCGGGTCACACCTGTCTGCTTCAGCGGCCTTGTATTTTTTTACGCGCCTGTATAACGGAGAGTCCAATTCCAACACCAGCATAACCAGAAAGATACCTTTTTCTTTTTCCCCTTTTTTCCCTTTTTTCTTCTAAATTAAACGCGTATAAAGTTACTCTAATAGGCTCTCCAATCTCTTTAATCCACTGCTGAACCAAGAATGGTGGGTTTTCTGGGAATGATAGCCCGACCTCACACTGCTCCTACTTCGCTTGTCTACGCTACCCGCTCCACCCGCCAAATTTCATGCGTTAAAAATGCTTCAATTTCTTTTCCAAGAAATGGGTTCTCTCGGTTTCGACATTTCCTCAGCGCTTCTCTTCATTCCACTTCCAGCAGTATGCATCTCATCCCTTGACTTTCCCTCATGATTTCAGTTTTCAATGAAGCATGTTTAAAGGTTCACTTTTTGTTTTAATCCGCTAATCATTGCTTATGGGCTGTATTTCAAAATCTTCAATTTGGCAACTATTATGTTCTGAGTTTGCATTTTCATAGGTTAATCTTTTTCCCCCTTCGTAAGAATCATTTCTAATTTCTTTATTGGTTTTCATGCTTTTATTAATTCCTTAATTCACATTGTATTTCTAAATTGACCATCACTCCCAAGTTAGAGATTCTAGTTGGTGAATGGGTGAGTCTTGATGCCTTCTGCTTTTCGGCTTTAGCTAAAAGGTTGATGTGGAGTTTTTGATGCACGTTAGACTGATCTTGACCTGTTCTTGACCTATAGCTTACTGTTATACTGTTAGAATGTCGTACGCCACCGTGTCTTAGCCAGAACGATCATAAAGATTTCATCTTTGCGGTCTTTCTTATCAGTAATTCAGCGTGTAATTTGTTTTATCTGTTCTAGTGTGCTCTATACTAATCCTTCTAAACAAAAAGAAGTTAGCAGTCTAGTCACTTTCCTTACGAAATTTTTCATAAATTTATTCTAATGTTACTTGTGATATTTTTTAGATGTTTTATAACACCTAAAAGCATTACAGGCCCTGCAACTTCTCAGGCGGCATTACAAATTTTGCCAGAGCAACCTGAAATTTTATTTGTAGGGACAGGAACTAGTGAAGGAATCCCCCGTGTTAGCTGCCTTACTAATCCTGCAAAGACCTGTCCAGTAATCGTACAACCATTCTATATTGTGCAACTTTGATTGTTTACTCCTTTATTAGGACTATTTGTTTTACGGGAAAGGGGAAAAAAAAAAAAACAATTCTCTTTTTATTGCCATTTTTGCAGGTTTGCGCACAAGCTGCAGAACCTGGTAACAAAAATAGGAGGCTTAATACAAGCCTACTCATTCGTTATTCCAGGCCCTCCGGAAAATGTAACATTCTTATAGATGCTGGCAAGTATGTTAAAGAAGCTTTTATTATTTGCTTTCAGGAAAGACAGTAGTACTTTGATCAATCATCTAAGTCATAGTTGTCTTGATAGGATGAGAATACATACTATGTGAACTTGTATTTTGAGACTTCATGAGCAAATGAGCTTGATGTTTCCTGGTAAGTAGGATGAGAAACTCTAGGTGCTATATGGTAGGGTGAGTGCAGTGACTTGACAGTCAGGACCAAATTCTTAGCATGTAGATGCTGCCTCCTAGGATCTGCCAGAGGCATTGCCTAGTAGATGCTTATCAATGTTTCTTATGTTTCCTCTGTATCCTTCTCCTTTTCAACTTCCTTGTCATGTTTCTTAGCATTTTATCTTGAAACCATAGACATTGTCTTCTTACCTCTGATTCTTTCCCCTTCAACTCAATCCTTGGTTAAGCTGGCTGGAAATAATTGATTTGATATTGTCTTGAAAAATTTTCTTAAAAATACATCATATTTTTTTTGCAGGAGAAGATTCTGTGCATGAATTATTTAAACCTATAAAATGGGATTCCTAATGCAGTGGCATCCGATATTTTTACTAATTTGCTAGTGACATTTTGCTCTACGTAAACAATGTTAAATAGAAGAATGATAGTCTAAGGACAGGAACCAAGAGCATAGATCAATTTAGAAAGGGATAATAAGAAGAGGAAATAAGGTAAATAATTGTTATCGTTTCATGTATTCTTTGAAATGACATTTTTGTCAACCATCTGTTGAGCAAGAAAATTCCTTTCTTTATGCAGGTTCTTCTACCATAGCGCCCTAAGATGGTTCCCTACTTTTGGGTAAGCTGTCTCCAATTGAATTTCCAGCTATCACCATATGGAGTCAATAAGACACTTAATTCTGTCATATATTTTGTAATCGGAACTTATGTCTCTTCTAGTTCATTTTACAACTGATGAATTTGAGACATAGTGTTAATGTGAATAAGTTCACCAAATTGTTTTCTCATCTATTAATCAGTGTATCTACAAACATCATCAATAGTAAAGTTGTAAGTGACAATAGATTGATGGGTTGTTGAGTAAGTAGCCATTCCCTGTGCTGCTTACTCCAATTATCTCTTTTCCTGCTATATCAATTCCTGTTCAGTATAATTCAACCTGTCCTGTATGTTGATTAGAAATGGAGATGACTGGTTGTCTTAATGGTTTAACTGGAGATCTACGAGAGGGATTAATTTATTTGACTTTTAATTTTTCTCTTCACCCTGTAATATTTCTGGTACATTCACAACTATATCTGTTGTTTGTGAGATATTTTATACAACATATATTACATTTCACTTTTGATAGTTAATATTGAAAGATCGCACATTTTTTTTGGACATGTTATCTTTTTAGAGACACTCCACTTATTAGAGATTGTACCTATTCAAATACCAGAATGAATATTCACCTTCGAGTTACAGATAAGCTTGCTCTTAGTATTATTTAGGACCAGTGTATGCTTTCTAAAATAAAGGAGCTGCAGAGCATTACTTTTTGGGGAGGAGAGTCGTCTCCATTTTCAATCAATGAGTAGAATTGCCTTTGGTACTTCTAGTGCTGTCTTTTTCTGCTCTTTTACTGAAAGTAAAAAGTGGTCTTGTCATTTCTAAGCTCCACTGCCTCTTAAAAACATTGTTCTGTAGTTTCCACTCGAAGTTTCAAGTGAATAGTTCTTTTCAGTTGCTTCGTCTCTCTGGATTTCTACTCTTACTAAGCAAGTAGTAAAGTTGTGAAATGTCATGCCTGTTCAGATTGATATGGAACATCATCTATATGGCTTTCTTGACTAGATGCATTTTTTGCAGGGTAAGAACACTTGATGCAGTTATTATTACTCATTCTCATGCAGACGCAATTGGAGGTCTCTGGCATGCATGCCTTTGGATCTTTACTTATGTGTGATGGATAGGTTTATTAGTTCCATTTTAGTTTCTTTCTTGCAAATTAAACTGAATCATTTACTGAAATTTGTGTTTTTCAGGTCTGGATGATCTTCGTGATTGGACAAACAATGTCCAGCCATATATTCCCATTTATGTTGCAATGCGTGACTTTGAGGTCCAAATTTTACTTCAACCTGCTGAAGCACATCTCGCTTCCTTTATTGAGTTTTCAATCTATATGCATCTATTCATGTGTATGACTTACCAGTGAAAGTCTACTCGTGTTCAAATTTTTGTTACACATGCTAAGGATGCTTCTTCTACAGAAATATGTGAATCTCCCTGTCCCCCTCCCCCCTCTCTCCCCATGCTTTGAGTTGCTTATGCCATACCTCTGATATTATTGTGTCATATGTTGTAGTATAGTAAATTTGGTTGTTAAGTTTCCCCTATTTTTAGAAGAAATTTTAAAAAGCTGTTTCTGATTCCTTTGGTAGTTGCACTCAGTGAATTGATCCTTTGGTGATTGGTGGCTGTTCTGTGAAGTAAAAGCTAGCCTGTGCTGCACTTTTTTTCACCAGTTGTGTTGTAATGGATTGCCTCAAGCTTTGGGGCGATCAAATAGGGTCTCTTTTGGGTAGAAAATCCTAAGAATTATGCACCTAAGCATACAATTCTCTTTCTAATTGCAATCACATTTTTGTTATATATACTCTGGAGTTTTCCCTTAAAATATTTCAAGAGATGCCTAGTGTTTTTGGTTCATTGTATGATAACGAAATGAGATGACAATAATTTCAAGCAAGAAAATACATCAGAGGCCGTCTCACAACATTTCATATTCTGTCTGCAATGCAGGTGATGAAGAAAACTCATTATTATTTAGTTGATACTAGTGGTATCATTCCTGGTGCTGCTGTCTCAGAATTGCAATTTAACATTATCCATGAGGAACCTTTCATTGTAGATGACCTTAAGGTCAGAATTTCTCACTCTTTTGTTTATGACTAGAGTGTGCTTCCTTTTGCAGATTTTCAAACTGTTGTCATGCTGAGATTCTAAGACTTTGGGCATCCTTTTGAGTTCTCTTACTAGCATGTTGATAATTATAACCTATTTTGACTTTTGATGGAGAGGTATGATGACATTAGCTGTGTGCTGGACCATGTTTCTAGGTTATTTATTCGATGGTACTGGTCTCATGTTTCTAAGTGGTATCTGTCACTATCAACTTGATGATTGCTGGAAATATAACATTTTGCATGAATTCATCAAAAATTCCATTATATTCAGTCAGTTGATCATTTCTTTCAGACATGAAAGTAGAACCTGAAAATGTTGGAGTTCATTGCAAAATACTCAATCTGTAATCACAATGACAAATTGTGAATTAATTTCTCTATGATAAGAATAAGTTGTGGATGACAAGCCCAGAGCTGCAGGAGCAACATTATGCTCAGTTACTTCTGAGCTCTCCGGTTATTTTATTAGTTTCTATTTTGGGGTGGGTGTTGTGGTAGCTTTCTTAGTGGCATGAACACCTTAGAGACTTATATGTTTTTATCCTGCTCTCTTTCTACATGCATCTTGTCATCGATTTAACATTTGTTGGCATTTGTTATGCTGCGCGCTGCCAATTACTTAGTTGTTATTGTGTTTCTTCATCAGTTTACACCTCTACCTGTCTGGCATGGAAAGAATTATCGTTCTCTGGGTTTTCGTTTTGGCAATGTTTGTTATATCAGGTAAATGATGTGACAAGTACTCAAAGTTTTTGCAGTCCACATAAAAAAAAGTTGCTAATCCTTGTTGCCCAAATATGCAGTGATGTCAGTGAAATACCTGAAGAAACTTATCCACTTCTGGAGGACTGTGAACTCCTTATCATGGTGTCTCTCATGTTCTCTCTACATATTCCATTTATTTATACTTTTTGGCATATCCGGATTGACTGGAGCAAATTCTCTCTGCCATTTTGTTTATAGGATGCCCTTAGGCCTGATCGATCTTCTTCAACACATTTTGGACTTCCAAGGGTGTGTAACTTGGTCTTCCATTAGTACCGTAGAAATTGTATTCTGCACTAAATATCTGTGTTTTGATACTCCAGGCACTGGATGAAGTTAGGAAAATTCAACCCAGAAGAACACTTTTCACTGGTATGATGCATCTAATGGATCACGAGAAAGTGAACGAAGATCTCAGAAAATTGAGGGAAACTGAAGATCTTGATGTACAACTCAGTTATGACGGGCTTCGGGTACCAGTAAACCTAAAGTACTAATAATATTGCTGTTTGTGCAGCCATGCATTGTTGCCCCCAGACATTGATTATGGTTGGAACAAAGAAATCAGGAAAATGTCAACTTTCAAGGAAGCAAGATACATCGAAAATTGTAAAGAACAAAATTTTGATTATGGTGAGAGGCATAGATTAATGTACACCTAAAGGCGTGCTTTTGATAGACCAAATTTAACATGAAAGGCAAACTATAAGATTATAGTTGGAACATGAGTACTTTATCAGAAGGGTCACCAAATAAAATTTTGATTATGGTGAGAGGCGCACATTAATCTGCACCTAAAGGCGCGTTTTAGATGGACCAAATCTAGCATGACAGTCAAACTTTAAGATTATTGTTGCAACATGAATAGTTATCAAAAGGGTCACCAAATGTTATGGTAAAACGATATTCACATAGTGGTCTATCTAATGTCTAATGGGTGTCCATTGGACACTTATTAAGATGTATGCATTTTTAGAAAAGAAAAAAAAAGTTAAGTAAGAAAAGTATATGAATGCGTGGGAGGATATTAATTATTAGTATGTACATGTGCATAACAAGTTGGGTTGGATTTAAATGGACCAACAATACTTAATAAGCACTTGTTAGAAAAACTCTCAAATAGAAGTTATTATTTGATTTTCCGACAAATTATAGATTATAATGTACGATATTATGTACTCGTATAGTTTACTTATAATAAGATAATTCGATAGACAGTATAGTTTACTTATAATAAGATAATTTGATAAACAGTTGCAGTAATATTGGAGTCAGTATTATAATTGTATTTCTGTTTACTACTACATCTTTAGGGGTAAAGAAAAGAATAGGTACTCTGAAATCAACCTGGGGGCTCCGTTCCTCCTGGTTGTTTAGGTAACTATTGTTGATTTCAGTTGAAATTGAATAAATATTGATATTTTAATCCGTGCTCCTAAAATAACAGAATACATCCCTAGGTAATCAATATCGACTGTGTATTAACAAAATATATCCCTAGGAAATGAATTTCAACTATACATCAAATCAATATATATATATATATATATAGTGGGCTGGCTCAGTCAGCAGTTTGTATAAAGTTCGTATGAATTTTTTGACTGCCATCCAACAAAATTCATGGTGCCGCTTACTGAAAAACCTTGCTTCAATATTGTGGATTTTCCTTTTCTTTTTTTTTTTTGGAGCGGATTTTCCTAATGTATATTTCCAATGAAACTTCCCCTGCAACATATTAGAATTAGAATCTTCAACGCGAAAAAAGAAAAAGAAAGTAATTTGCTGCTTCGCGCTTCTGACTTGGCTCCCACACCCGTGACCCCTGATCGGATCCCCTATATTGATTGATGACTGATCCCATCATTGATTACCAGTCTCGCATTTCTACGGACTCTCAGCCTTTGCTTGGAACAGTTTGACTCGTGTATGTGAGTGGGGCGGGCCTGTTCGGTCCAACAGTTTAAGGTGGGACCATCACCCGTGGGCCACGGACCGGACTGTCGTCCCTTGGGAAATTTCAAAGTCGGAACAAGGTGAGAGAATTGCTATCGTACTACTGCCGTCCAAAAAGGAATTTTCGTCCCGCCTTCTTCTTACTTGTCAGAAACACCCGGTCCCCCACCTCCTCCAACCTTCCTTCCCCGGTGTCAATGTCAACCACCGGTGACCACCGCCAACCCGGAAGAAGCGCAGGAGTTGGATCAGCTCGTATACGATGTAATTCATGATGAATGACCTTTACAATTTTGCAGCAAAAACATATTTTGTTCAATTAGAGTTCAATTATCAAAAACAACTCTAAATCACGACATTATTGAACGATAAATATAAATATGAAACTTTCTCAAGAAGTGGGTTATCCTTTAGTTTGTTTTTATATTAATGGTGACATCGTTCAAATATGTTCATATATATACATGTTTGTCGTGTCCAAAGTACGTGATATTATTGAACAGTTTCAGCTTTTAAAATTTGGGTGTTGAGGGCACATTTTGTACCGTCCGTACCCTTAGCGCCCCCAACGCACCCCTGCCCTACCATCAAATTATTTGTCTCAATAATGCAGCCAGTGAAGTAGTACTACTGCTGGTGGTAGTCTGCATGGAGGGAAAGTGGGTAGGAAGCGAATTTGGAAGTCCAGTGAAGAATGGCCGCGTGTTTTATTGGGTCACGGAAGGAACCCCAGCCTGTCCCTTTCCTTGCCCAGTTAAAAGGTTTGGGCTGCTTTCTTTCACCCACGTTAAACTCCTTTTCTTTTTCTTTTTTAATTTTATTTTACTCCACTTAAGCAAACTAAAATTTACCAAAATAGTTGAGGAAGCTCCTTTTTTTTTTTTTTTTTTTTTGGCCCTCTCTTTTACCTTTACATCAAAATCGAAACCGCAAAGTGTGGAGCGTGTGCGCTTTTCAATGTACTCCATAGATAACATTTTGTACAAAGTGCTACTATGACTTACGTAAGGATTCTTGTCCCCAAAAAAAAAAAAAAAAGAGAAAAAATAAAGTTTTACTTTTACCGTCATGTGTTGTAATGAAAATGTTGTCATTTTCTATTAATTTGTTCCTTCTATCATTCCATCATGTTTCAAGATGACATAAACATGTTCATAAATGTCTTGCATTGATCTTAATGTTGAGAGTAACTGTGGTCACTAAAATATTAGGTTTGTTTAATAGACTAAAAGAAGTTTATGACTCTAAAATTACCCGTGAAAGAGGATGCTGCTTAAAGGGATGGGATTGTAATAGAGAGATTTAAAAAATGCTCTCATGCACAACACCTTTTTAATGTAAAAGTCAGCAAACAAGGTCTGATTTGAAACTAGAAAGGAAATCCTTTAATGTTATCACCTTAACTTTAAAACGTTGATTGGTGTTTTAAACTTTAAAAGTTATTTTTTCCCCCTTTCTTGCTTGGGCAGTGGGAAATCAAATGAAGTTGATCTTGCAAAGGCCCTATGATCTGCCAACTCGGCTGAGTCCCTTGCCTTCCTACTTTACCAAAACCTGCTTTGCACAGTTTTGCACATAAGCTAACCACACACTGCATGTAATAATTTCTGTTACTTCCTGGACGGACTTATTGTAAAAGTGTCTGGTTTTGTCCCCTCACCTGATTCGCCAAAAGATAATAATACATTACCATCTTCAACCCAACCTCAAAAGACAAAAAGTTTATCGACTGTCTTAGTTAGACTTGGCGGGTCCTGCAAGCTCTCCGTTACGGTAAGTAAAAATAGCGATAATTTTAGAAACCTCCGTTGACATTTCTTATAATTTCACTTGACACTCTTAAATTTAAAAAAATTTCATTTAATTTCCCTACTTTAAACTTTTTATAACATTTGAAATGCATTTCAAAATACAATTATTAAAATGATCATTCCTTAAAATTTTTAGTAACTCATGTGATAACAATTTATCGGTTCAGCTCCATCTCACTAAAAAACTGCGTTTGATACGATACCTACTTCCCAATGTTGTTGTCTTTTTTTTTTTTTTGCATGCAAAAGAGATTAATAATTTCTTTTTTCGTGTTTAGAAGATACCTCAAATCGCATACACTGAGAGCAACAGAAAAATAAAAGGAAAAATTGAGTGTCAAATTATAAATTTCATGATAAAATTAACTAAAGTCCGCATCATTTAAGTGGATTTTGAGAATTTATTATCAATCCACTAGCAGTGGACCCAGCGTTGTTTTTGTTTTTTTGGTTTTTAAATATGGTGTGGTAGCTCCTCGTGAAGTCGCGATGGCCATATCATCTTGTGGATTATTCCCTTTCCGTTTGTTTCGCCTATAACGGCTTATGCGTTGCCAGTGACTCTGACTGAGATGTGAGGACCATGTGCACGTATAGGCAGCTAACATCGCATGGGCCCGTTCGATGTTACTGACATAGACAGGACCTCATCAAAATTTCTGAATGGGCTCTACCTTGTAAATACATCTCTGTTGGGCCTTTTCACACTCAAGCTACAATGCGCTCGTTTTACTTAGCAGTCAATATATTATATGTTTTAATAGCGCGAGAGGGGAACGTGGGAGGGACCATGTGCGTTTGGATAGCAAATTAGTTGGAAATTTTTTTCATTACATCATAAGCATGTTTTTTTTTTAAATCACTTTTTTTATCTTATATAAATCACATTATAAAAATATTATATTAAAATTTTTTTAAAAAAATTTTAAATAATCTTCAATCCAAACAGACAAGCTAGCCAAAGGATTTATGTATTCAACTCCTTCTAATTTGTTCTTCATCTTCTTCACATAAGTTTAGAGAGGTAATTGTATTGATGAGAAGTCTGGAAACACATGGTATTTTACTTGATATGTATCTAAAAATATTCGAATTCATACGTAATTTTGACACTAGCATTCATTAGGATGGTGTGTTTACATAAATTCAATGATTTGCTTAGAGGGAGCCAAAAAAAAAAAAAAAAAAAGAAAAAGGGACGTTGCATCCATTATTCTAGACATCTTCATTTGCCTTCTTAGCTGAAAGGAACCAGAAGAAGTTACGCTTCATACACCTTCTTGTGTGCAGGAAAGTTCTCTCCAAGGCGTCTATTTGGATCGGGACAGAAAAGTTAAAGTCCTTCCAACTGCGGTAATTTCGTTAGAGTATTTTAGTTCCACTTTTCTCATTATATAGTTCAAAGAAAATCCAAGAAGGAAAACTGGAAAAAAAGAAGAAGAAAATAATGGCTAATGGTGGGGTTGGACTACCATATCAAGAATTGGTCTGGATTATTGAAACTGTCCTAAGGTTGCTGTTCATTTCTTCCTTTTTATTCTTATTCTTATTCTTTTTTTTTTTTGCAATTTTTTGATTTAGTGACGATAATTCTGAGCCGAGCCCAGATATCTGCGGTATTCAATTGGTGAGGAAAAGAGAAATGGATGTAAGGTCCTCAGGGCGATAACTGATGATCAACTGATCATTAGGAGACTTGATTAGGAGGAGTGCTCGATTAATTAGCCTGCGACATTGCACTCCAATTTTTGCTGAGCAACATGGAATCTTTTCTTGCAAAAGAATATATTAGTCTGATGCATTGAAGGGGAAAAAAAAGGAAAAAGGTTTCTTTTCAAAAAGATGATAGTTTATGGAGAGGGACAGATGAGCTGGTAAAGCATGTTATTACTTTGGTTTGAGCGAGATCCCATTCAACACCCAAATCATTGAAGAATAAACAAGATAATGACAAAAACAAAACTCATTTTCTAATTCTAGTTTAATATATCCTCCATCTCCTTAGACATCAATCCACATACAGCGTATGATTAAATATTGGACTGCCCAACTCCTTAAACTATTGCGAATTCGATTACTTTAATTAATTACACGCACTTCACCCCAAATATTATTATTATTATACGTCTATTACTATTAACAAATTAATAATCTGAGAGGATGCCAAACAGGTACATACCTCGAATTAATGGTGCTCTGTGTTCCACTTCTTTTTCCTTCTTATTATTAACTCTCTTCGATGATACGGTCCATGAGGACACGGGATTAATGTTGTTGCCGCCTAATGACCTTTACATCTCAGAGTTTAGGAATTAGGATTAAAGAAAAGTTGTTGCTGAATGCTGATTATATATGGTTCTGGAGCCAGACTTTTCTTTACATAAATGGGAATATTTTAGTTATTTGTATTTGGGCATGGCGAAAGAACATCAATTAAGACTAGTCAATCAAACATTAGTCGTGAGCTGAGAATTTCTTAACGGAATCAGGTCAGCATCAGCGAAGTGGACTTCTCCTATCATTTTTCTCCTAGTTGGTTTGGCTCAGAAGGCGAATGCCTGTCAACTAATTTTTCTTGTTAAAAGGCCCATGTAGACAAACCTTCATCTTAATTTGATTTTTTTTTTTTTTTTTGACAATTATAGATTATATACACACACAAAGTATGTATACATATGTGTGTATGCACGCGCGCGTATGTGTGTATTGTTTTTCATCTTCAGTATTATGATTTTTTTTTTTTGGTAGACTAGAAACTAGAAAGTAGTAGCATTCTTATCTTGAAAACAAGGGGGGAAGGGTGCGTCAGAATCGCAGATTGGGATGGTTAGGCAGCCATGCTGGTTCACTAGTTGTTTTTTGTTTTATATAGGAGGAAGCTAAAAGCAGAAATGTCAGAAATTTCTGCGACGTTTACAGTTAAAAATTTCGAGGTTTACTGATCATGAAATGATGAAGCAATTGAAGGAGGAGTAAAGGGGGGAGAGAAAAAGTGAGCTGGGATGGATAATCTACCTTTTAGCCATGAAGCTTGTCTCTGTTAGAATTTAATCAATGACTCAATCATGTTACTGTAAAATTTATAAAGTGATTTAGAGGGGTCTATAGCAATTCAGGCGCCCACCACATCATGACTGAACGAGAAAATTGTTTTTACAACAAAATAAATCAAACATCTCTGTCTCCCTCTCTCTTCCTTTCTTTCCATCCATCATCTCTCTATGTATACAAATCAAACTCTCTTTTTACATGACTGCTTTTTTCACTTACTTTTTTGAGAAGGGAAAGGTGGTGGTTTGAGCTGAGCCAAAAAAAGTGTGTTAATAAAAAATTTGAACTTTGTTAAAAGCAAAGAAACAATAAAGAAAGCTGAGATTTTTCTGGGGGTGGGAAGGCAACAAAAGAAAAGACAGAAAGTGCACGTCAGAGTTAGCCGTAGGGTTGTGGCCTTCTCTGGGATGTGCTAGCTAGCAGCAGCTCTGGACAAGAGTTTGAGGATTACAGAGGGATGCCTTCTCAATTCTCATCCACACCTCTCCTTCTCACTCCCTCTCCCTCTCCTTTCTCTCTCTCTCTGTCTCCCCCTCCCAGATAAAAAAAAATATAAACGGTCTTATTAGCTAGAAGCCTAGGAGATGGTGGCTTGGTCTAGTTCAATACATGCTTTGTTCTTTTATGCGTGTGCTACAATTGGATTTTCTTGAACTTAGCAAGAAAAGCCATTGAATCATGATCAAGTAGCAGTAGTGTGTGAAGCGGGGTTGTCTTCTTTCTCTCTTTCTTTTCTGTTTTCATCATAAAACAAAACGTTGTCTCTTGGGTTGATGCCAAAGAAAGAAGAGAACATCATCTCAGGAGAGGCCGCAGTTGAAGGCAAATTTTGGGATTCAAACAAAGAAAGACTCTTGCTTTGAAAGGGGGAAAAAAAGAAAAGAAAAAAAAAACATATCTTTTTGCCGCTTTACCTGATTCCTCTTCTTCTCCTTGTCCATTTTCACCTACTTTAATGCATTTTTTTTTTCTTTTCGAGGTCTCAATTTGTCTTTAGATCTCACGCACACATCTTTCTCTTATATGTAGTACTAGTACTGCTTTAAAATTTAAGGTTTGTGACTCATGATGCGATGTCCCTTTTGATATCTTGAAAGTTTGTGATGATTTGAAGTAGCCGCTGATGTTAGCTAGCTAGCTCATATATAAGATAAATTATGAAAGGTCTGATAGTCCAGCAGCAACCAGCACAGCCTGTTCTGGAGGAAAACATGTCTAATTTGACATCTGCTTCTAATGAAGCTAGTGTTTCTTCTGTCAATAGAAATGACAATGGATCAGGTGGCAGCATATATCCACCACAGCAATACTGTGCCCCCCCGAATCAAACTCAGGTTACTCAACCTCAGCAAGCAGTCAAGAAGAAGAGAAATCTACCAGGCAATCCAGGTGCTTCTTCATTAAATGAGAAAAAGACTCGACTTTTGTTGGTTGTTATTCGTCAGCGTTTAAGTACAGTTATCTGCTAATGTTATTGATTGTTGCTAATTCTCTTTGTTTCTGGGAATGATTGAATCAGACCCTGATGCAGAAGTGATAGCTTTGTCTCCCAAGGCTCTCATGGCAACGAACAGATTCATTTGCGAAATTTGCAGCAAAGGGTTTCAGAGGGATCAGAATCTTCAACTTCACAGAAGAGGTCATAATCTGCCATGGAAGCTGAAGCAGAGAACAAACAAGGAAGTAAAGAAGAAAGTATACGTGTGCCCGGAAGCTAGTTGTGTCCACCATGATCCATCAAGGGCCCTTGGGGACCTCACAGGAATCAAGAAGCACTTTTGCAGAAAGCACGGTGAGAAGAAGTGGAAATGTGACAAATGCTCAAAGCGGTATGCCGTTCAATCAGACTGGAAAGCTCATTCCAAAACCTGTGGCACTAGGGAGTACAGATGTGACTGTGGAACCCTTTTCTCTAGGTAACCAACTCAACTCAATTCAACCCCTCCAAAATCATCAGAGTGGAGAGGAAATAAAATCCGTCAAACCCAAGTCTTCCTATCAAATATTCGTTTTTTTAGATGTATATAGGATTTGATGCATACCTTATTTTCTAGCGGATGAAGGCCTTCGCTTTCTTTTTATTTTTCTGGTGTCTAATGGGTATGGGGAGGCCTATTTTACCAAATAGCCTCCTCAATTGGAGAAGCCAATTTTGTTCGTAACGTTTATTAATTGGTTTGTTGTTATTATGCAGCAAATGCAAACAAAATTCTACTCACTGGAGAGAGACAGATAGCGGAAAAACCATACTAGTATAATGGACTGTGCATTATCTTGGCATGTTGTGACTGCCTAATTTTTGTTTTCTTGTTCATGTTTGGCTTAAAAAATTTCAGAAGGGACAGTTTTATCACACATAGAGCCTTTTGTGATGCACTAGCGGAAGAGAGTGCCAGAGCTGTTCCAGGAAATCCACTTCTTTCCTCCCAAGCTGCTGGTTCTTCCACAGCACCCCGTCATGTGAATAACATCAATCCTCTTCAACAACAGTTCGGCAGCCAGGATAATCCCCATTTATTTTCTCTTAAAAAAGAGCAGCACACTTTTAATCTGAGGCCTGAAATTCCACCGTGGCTGGCATGTTCTCCGATGCCAGCCGGAGGCGGTCCAGGTCCCGGCCCCCCACCAGTAGACCTTACTACTTCAATCTTCTCATCCCCAAGGTTGAGTCGAGGATTTTCAGAAAGCCATCAAGAATTATCCCTCCATGAAAACCCTAACCCTAATCTTGGACCTAATCTTCCACCATTCCATCCCACAACCTCCCCACACATTTCTGCAACTGCATTGCTGCAAAAAGCAGCTCAGATGGGAGCGACCATGAGCAGCAGCAAAGCAGGTGCAGGTGGTGCAGCTACACCTGCAGCCGTGCTGAACAGTAGACCCCACCATGCTCACGTGTCTGCTGCTGCTGATTCTGCTACCAATATTACAACTGGAAATTTTGGACTGAATTTGTCCTCACGTGGAGACTTGGCCAGTGGGACGTTTGTCAATGGCTTGACTTCATATGGGAATAAAGCTGCAGGCGCTGCAGCTGGTGGACCTCCACCTCCTCCTCCTCCTACATCTTTTCTTCAAGATATGATGATGAACTCTCTTTCTTCTTCTTCTGCAACTACTGGATTTGAAGGGTCAACGTTTGAAGATGCATTTGGTGGGATTTTCAACCCGAAGAAGACGCCAAGCAGTTCCTTCATGAGGGCTGACGACACTGAAGGTGGTGGTGGCGGAGGCATTGTGGGAGGTGGCAATGATGGCATGACGAGGGATTTTCTTGGTTTAAGGCCTCTTTCTCACAGTGACATTTTTAATATTGCTGGTTTAGGTAATTGCATGAATACTACTGCTTCTAATGAGCATCACCAGAACACGTCTCAAAAGTCATGGCAAGGTTAGATTCTGATCACGGTACATGTTTAGTTTTTGAGCTAGCTCTAACTTTGCTGGCCTTTTGGATATTCAATAGCTTGATTTTCGGGGTTTATCTTCCAAAGGGAAGAAATGGATATTCTTGATCCTTGGAAACCCTAATATTTTAGCAAATTAGCAGACTTTTGCTTAGATATATATTACAGATCTTTTGAGAATTAATGCCTGTAATCCTAAATCCATACTTTTTGGACAGTAATTGATAAGAGAAACCAAGAAAACACTGAGGCCATTCTTAGATTTTACGGATTATACTGCTGTCTATATAGTGGAGACATGGAAAATCCATGCTTATTTTAGTAGTTTGTCATGTACGTACCCCACACCATCTGACCCATATCCTGCCTCAAAAGGGCGGGGAACAAAGCAAAACAAAGTGAAACTCAATAAACTGTTCTGCTAATTGTCTACTTGGTCAATTAATTTACTCGTTATAGTTTTTGTATACAAATTTGACTAGCTCTTGGAAGGCGAAACTAGTAGTGTTACTTGGTTGCACTCGGTCCTATATGGATTGCATGATAAACTTGCATGGTCTAGGAATGCTGAGAAAGAGGATCAATCCAGACTTGATGTATGACGTTTTCGAGTCCTGTTCAGACTTCAGAGTCAATAATTGATGGAGGACTGCAAGGTTGTGATAGGTCTGGTACAAAGTCAATGCGATGCATGAGTGTTTTGGACTTTGGAGATGGTGGGCTAGCTAGATGTGTATAGCTGCGGCTACATCCAAACTTTGGCAACGAGGAACCAACCTTTATGGTCTCTCATTGCAATTACTCAACACTAAATAAATACTACCTTTTATGACGTTGATAACAACTGAATTTGATGGTCACAAACATTTTTCTTCCCACAAAAAAAGAAAAGAAAAGAATTTTTGATCACTCATTATTAATGTGATGCTCAAATTTGGACGCACTTGATCTTGAGAGGCAAAAAAATTAACCTATCACCCTTGTGTATAGCTCGTTGGTGGAAAGGACTAGTATGATGAAAAGCAATTTAAAATGTCCTCCCCTCTAGGGTGAACGTGACAAGAATCTCGAAACAACATATATAATGGTGTGGTGTTTCAAGCTGATAAAGAATGACATGACTGACCTATTTTTGTCTTAAAAATCAGTACCACCTCCAATCTTTCCCCTTGTTGTATGGGGGAAAAAAAACAAAGACTTGAGGAGTTAAAAGGGCTGATCGAAGTGGCAGAATGGTATGGGGTCTGTGACAAGTGAGGTGAGGTCCTTCGGGGGATATACTGGTATGACTTGTGAGGGTGATGAATCGAGGCTGTACCAAAACAAAAAAAAAGCATAGGATTCTTTTTTACGTAGGAAAAAGATTCGTAAGAGGTGGTCTCAGATGTGCAAGTCAGCTTGGGTCTAGATGTGCTGTTTCCTTGCAAAACAAAACGAAGAGATGCCCTTTGACCTGCTGATGCGGGCGCAGATGGGATACAATCTCGAGGCTCCACCCTCCCCCGCCCCCATCCCCCCTCTTCATCCCCGCTGCGCATTGCATCATCATCATATGCCTCCTGTCTCTTGCTTTTTCCAATTCATTCGGGATTCATATACGGAGGGAGTAGAGAGGGCAAATGGACGAGATGGACGGAATTTATTTGGGATTGAAAAATATGGATCATACTCAAATAGTTTTATATTAGCCATGGGACTAATATGGGTTAAGTCCATTTGATCCCGCCCAAATACCCAAATTAATCCCATTTTATTTATTTTTAAAGAAACATTTTTTTTTCTCAATCAAATATCTTAATATTATCTTTTCTTTATATATTATTTAGTTTGTTTATTTAACTTCATAAAAGTTCTACACTCTTCTTTATAAATTATGCAATAATTTTTCAAACTAAATAAATTTTTCTAAATATGAAATTTATAAAAGACCAACTTCATATAAGTGGATGATTTTTTTGAGAGTTCATGTTGATTAAATAAAAATCTATTGATCAACAAAATTTAATTATTCCCAAAATCCATCTACCCATATACGTTATTTTATTTCTTAACTTTCAAGACCCATTCTAAAATTTTTTTTCAATTCTAAGGCCATCCTAATTCAATGAAATTCTATCAAGAATAGAATTTTGTAGTTATGAGAGAGCATCTGATGCATAAGTGCTAATTTACCTAACTTGTACTACAACCTTATAACATTAATTTATTAATGTTGAGAAGAAAATGAAAAAAAAATATTTTTTTAATTTTGTTATTATTTTAATGGATACCCATGGGAGTTCCAAATAAATCCCATACATACCCATATTTTAAATGGGTATTATTGGGTATATCCCAATAAGGCCCAAAATCCATATTTTAGATACCCATCCCGCCCAAATTAAATTTGGGTATGGAATCCCAATGGATTTTGGGTATTTTTGCCACCTCTAGGAGGGAGGGATATGCGTCCGGATCTTTAAGAATCCGACCATATAATCTCATATGGAAAGAAGATTTAACCGAGTTGGGTCCAGTAGACGGCTTGAGACTGGGCCAACTCAGATTTGGCTCGATCTCAACTGTTCATTTCAAATTAATGAATTTTAAAATAGACATTCGAGATTGAGTCGGATATTGTTGGTTCGATTTCGGATCGTCCACAGTACAGTGCTTTTCTTCGATGAGAATTCACATCCAACTAAGTTATAGTTCAGGAATGAAAGATTTTTAACAATTAGACTCGCACCTTTAACCTTTGCCGAAAATATAACTAAAATGTATGTTTTTCTGCTAACATCTAAGAAAACAAAGAGCAATTTTCAAATGTTAAATACACTTGTACCCTTCTTCCCATTTGTACTTGCTCGTGCTAAATTTTTTAACCTTTGTCTGTTGGTCAGACCTCAAATAGTGTCAGACTCTTCAATGGGTTAAAAAAAAAAAAGCAAAACAATGTAGTAAAAGCTAGATTCATGTGTGCATTCTGCATTGTGGTTAAAAACTAGATTGAATAAAAAAAAAAAAGTAAGAATATATTGATAACGACAAAACTCCCAAGAATGAAAAAATATGGGCGTCACGTCCGAATTATTTTGATGCTTTGTTGTTATGACTCCAATAATTAATATATCTTTGATGTTGAAAACCATGGACGCATTAATAAATTCAAAATTTAGTTCGGCCATGTACAGATTACAAACAAACAACTAGTGAATATACCTAAAGTATAATATAAGAAAAAGAAAACCTCATCAAGGGAAGATTTACAGATATTACAGAGGGAAGGGAAAAAAAAATGGAAGGGTTTGAAAGTTAGCAATTCATTACGAGTGTTAATTGAAATATTTCAGCTTTAGTACTAAGTACTAAGTTTAGTTTCGTGATCAAAACTTATTCTGAGTATGACGTCTTGAGAAACTAGGAATCTCGTGTTTGGTCACCGCTTCTGCAGTAGCCCTTTACCGATACTAGCAAAAGGGCAAATTCTTCATATATCCTTTGTGATTAAGCTTGTTCTAAGATATATTTCTTGTAGTTTAAAAATGTTTACCTACATCTCCTGTGCTTCAAATATAAGTGAAAACATATGGAAACAACTTACCCCTTGTTTGGATTGAGGTTTTTCACAAAAAAAAGAAGAAAATGTTATATTTTCTGTGATCACATTTTACAAACATATTTTTATTTCACATACATCAAATCATAATGGTATATTTTTCTATAGAAAATTTAGAAAATGGCAATCCAGACAAGATCTAATTAATGGAGATTTTACCATACACGCTCTAATAGTACAACCAATTACTTGATTTGAATTATACATAGTCTTATATTAATGTTTTTCTTCCACAAATGCATCCAAATCACGAGGGGTGCAAGTGGATACTTTTTGGATCACAAATAGTGTTTATATCTATTAAAAACTAGTTGACCACAGGGGTGAATGTCGAGTGCAGCCACACCAAAATTGGTCAAGTATTGGTACTAGGAGGAAAGGTGCAACTCTCACCGCAAAGTTAAATTAATTGCAGAAAACGTGCGCCCGGACGTGACTCCCGTAGTTCATTGTTTCAACTTTCATGCGGGCGGCTAACGACTCCAGTCAAACATCTATGCTCCCTTGGACTATAATTCAAGGGAGGCGCATTAGATTTAGTGATCATAGTACTGATTCTGATCTCTTCTTCAAGAATGAGCAGATTGATGATCGACTCTAGCAATAAGATCGTCCAGCGTTCTTGGGCAAAAAGTAAATGAAAGAAAACCATTCTGTCTTTTCATTTGTTCAGGAAGTTTAGGAAGAAGATGGGAAATTTCGGACTACAAAATGCCACTGTATCGACTAGCCATAACCATGCTAAAATTCCACTCCAAAGAGCAAGTTGTACAGTTAACCTTGACGAACCTTCCTTCCTTCCTTCCTTCCTTTTCTCAGATAGTTATTATTCAAGAAAATTGAGCAAATGTTAGGTCAGGGTAGCGCTGGAAGTTTCATGTCCAGTGGCTTTGGCACTCATATTGAAAGTGGTGACGATTGTTAGGCACCTGTCGTTTTTAATATGTTTCAAAGAAGACACCAAAAATCTTACCTATTCTTCTTTAGTCTAACACAAACAGCAAACCAACAACAATGAGATTCCTCTGAAACTTCCCGCTCGGACGCAAACGAAACTCTGAAGCTTCACCCTAGGAATACACAAACAAACAAACAAATTAGACCTTCACTTGCTGCTGCTTTACTTTTCTTTCCTTTTTCATTTTTTCTTGCTTCTTTCTTACGGATCCCTGTACATGAATAGTCACTGTAGATGTAATTTTCACCTAAATGTTCTCTTTTGACATTTTATTTATCAAGATACACACAACATATATATACATACATATATTCCCGTTTTCCGGCCGGTCACTCCCTGCAAATTGGTGCCCAACAAATGTCAAATGCTGTTGTGTCATCTAAAGAGTGAGAGAGGTACATGGCTAGTTCATCATTTTTTCTTTCTCCTGTTCATTTTCTTTGAAAAGCAAAATAAATACATACGATAGGCAGATTGGAGAGCTTTTTCATACTGGTACGAATGTTTCCCTGTTGGAGATGGTGACACTACGAAAGCATACATATGGGTGGGTTTGTTCATGCATGGACGCTGTACCGTACGTAAATCAACTGATCATCTCATCTCATGAGTGTAATTATTAGGTGGGGAGCTGCTTTTCGGAGATGTCAACCCTGGCAATGTGGGTTTTTCTCCCTTGCTCAAGCCCCTTCCTTAGGCACAGAGACCACACTCGCGGAATCATTACCCTGACAACTGCTCTCGCTCGACCAGACCATGCATGCTTCACGCAAATTTGGACTTTGGCCAATCAGATTTTGTAGACATTAATAATCTATTGACCAAGAAAAACGAATACATGTGCCGACCCAACTTAGTGTTCTCTTGCCCCTATGTCAATCCACTGTCTAATTTACACTTCTCGAACAGTACCAAGTAATTTGTAAGGTAATTATTAATAGTAATAGTACTCCTTTCTTCTTTTTCTTTTTTTTTTTGAAATTTTATTAGAATAATACTCTCACTATCCTTTTCATTGTAAAGTTTTCAGTTCTTCTTCGACTATGTAAGTAATAAAAGAGGCCGTGAGAGTGCCATTATATATTATACTAAAAGGGGAGGGCCATTAATAATATTTTCCGCAAAACTTGTAAATTGATGACTTGGTGATGCACATCAGTAATTAATAATAGACTCTATGGTATTGAAAGATGCAGTTTGCCCTCCCCACAATTATATATGCACAAGCAACTGAGCATTACGCGTGATAACCATTGATTAAATAATGGAGTACACCCAGGCCATGCAAACAATTCAATCAACTGGTGGCTGCTTGTGTCATGAATTTCAGAGAATGTAGAAGCACGTGGAAAGTACATCAAGAAAATCAAGATAAAGTAATTTCGTGTTGATGATGCTTTGGTTGACTAAGATACAGAAAGTTTAGTGAGGTAGCTAAAATTCTTGAAACCCATCATTGTCTGTTTTTTGGACTGCTATTTTTTGGAGTGTTTATAAAAAAATTTTTATTGTAAGAATTTGATATATGTGAGATAAAAAGAAATTATTAGAAAATGTACTCTTGAAAAATTTAAAAACTTTTGAAAAAAATGGCAATCTAGAAGCTAATGAAATTACAAAAAAAAAAAAAAAAAAAGCATCTTTAGAAATTTTAGGCCCTAGTTTTCCAAGATAAAAATTTGTTTTGAGACAATGGAGGACTAGGTATACGTCTTGATATTTTATTCACTATGCCTTACGCACTCATTCCACAATTAAGAACAAAAGTATGTGTTTGGATAAGAGATTATTTGAAATACATATTTTATGAAAAGGCACTATTGCACTTTTTATAATATGACATGTGTGAAATAAGAAAATAATTGAAAAGATAAAAAAAGAAATAGAAAAAAATATAATTATGCAAATATATATACATAGATTTGTCTTTGTAGACGGAAGATGGCATCACAGTTAGCATACCATCATTTTTATTTTCTTTTTTAATTGAAAAAAAATCAATACAAATTTACCTGTCACTCGTATTTTTGAAGTCTTGATTCCTTACCTTTGAATCCTAAATGATTTAATAGTCATGACAGGATGCATTAAAAAAAAATTCCAATCATTTTAAAATTACTATCCTTTTCAAAATAAGTTGCAAACGAGTAAACAATATCTCCAGACAATGAAAGAGCCCTCCTGGGCCCTAGGATATATGGGTTACCCTGTCTAATAAAAATTTAAAAAAGTGAAAGAAGTTATCACAATATGGGCCTTTGAACAAGTTTTGGGCCGGAAACTTTACATCAATCCCAAAACCCATCTGTTGTTTACACAATTTTGCAGAGAACTCTGACAAAGCCTGACCAGGGATCCTTCCCCAAGTCCAGCCCAAAAACATGTATATATATATATATATATATATTTATTGAGGAGATAGTTACGAATTTACAGTTTTGGCCTCAAGCCAAATTGGATTTTTTGGGGAAGTGGCAGCGAAGCGCATGAAGTATGGCGCCGAGACAGATATTACATGAGATGAAAGGTAGACTGCCCAAAAGAACCGGCAATGTTAGTCTTAGTAGCAGCAGTAGTAGGCCACCACCAGTAGCCGCCACTGCCGGCGGAGCAATTATCAAGCTTTTAGCAATGGCAAGAAAACGGAGCCGCCGGAAAACTGCAATTTTCATGCTCTTCATTTCTTTTGTGGTCTTGGGAACTCTGGTACCAGTATTTGCTCCGTTGCCTTCTTCTCTCTCCTCTCGCCCCAATTCTCCTCTCAACCTCAAAAAAGTAAATAAAATTCACTCTACTTCTCTTTGAGTTTGCTTAGTTTACGTCCTGGTTTTTCTAGTTAAAACATAATATTGGCGTAATTAACTGTGATTAGAGTGATGGTCGGACCTTCGAGATAGCGGACGACAAGTTCTGGAGAGACGGGGAGCAGTTTCGGATAATTGGTGGGGACTTGCATTATTTTCGTGTTCTGCCTGAGGTAACCTTATTTTGATCCTTTGTAAACTAACACAGTCCGAACTTCGAATTGTGACTGAAGGATTTATATTTGAAGTTTGGTGCTCAGAAATAATTTCAATTCTCTTTTACTCTATCTAGGATGTTAGTGTTTTCACACACTGTTACCTCATGGAGTATTAAAACTGTAGAGTAAGACTAGTAGTAGGATCAGATAAATTTCCAGAACTATTGCATAAGTTTGATTAAATGGCTAGTATGGAGCTTCAATGGCCAAGCTGTTAATTTTTCTTTTGAATTGTTGTTTTATGGTTTAGAAGATTGAGTTTTGGTTCGAATATTTGCTCTTATTCTATAAAGTTTTTTGATTATTTATTTTTTTTTTAATTTTTAAGTACTGGGAAGATAGACTGCTGAGAGCGAAGGCGTTGGGCTTGAATGCCATCCAAACTTATGTTCCCTGGAATTTGCACGAGCCAAGACGTGGCGAATTAGTATTCGAGGGCATTGCAGATATAATTTCATTTCTGAAACTCTGCCACAAATTGAATTTACTGGTTATGCTTCGAGCTGGGCCTTATATATGTGGAGGTCAGTTTTGCAATTTCCTATTTTGAATTTTTTTGTTAAAATGTAGGTCTGGATCTTCTTATAGCAACTTCTTCATCTCATATTAACTTTAAAGCGTTGCTTTTGCTGCTGAGCATTTAGTACTGCTACAATATGGTAGATAGAATTACTGGTGTGTTATTTCTTTTTTGTTTTCTTTAGTCCCTGGTTCTCAATTGGAGGTGATTATCTTGTGCAGAGTGGGATTTGGGTGGCTTTCCAGCATGGTTACTTGCCATTGAACCTCCACTTCGGCTGAGATCCTCTGACCCTGCTTTCCTTGAGTTGGTATGTCTCTACCAGTCATTTATCAATTGGCGAGGCAACATTTTTCTAGAGTGCATAAGAGTTACAGCTTCTTATTCTCATAACTCAGCAGATATCGTAAATTATGGTAAATCTACTAGTTTGACGACTTAATGAAGTACATGTCTTCTGTTTCTGCGATTGTCTGGATTTATGAGAAAAGTAAAAGCATGTAGAGGAACAAAGTTCCTGCATAAAGTTTTCGTGGCGTAAAGTACATAGAACTGATGTCTGAGCCTTTTCATGAACTTCAATAGGAGCTCTTTGACAAAAATTGATATACATCTATTTGTTCAATAACTTTGATGCATCTATTTCACGTCCAGTTTCTAAAATCTGTTTTCATTTATAAAATAGGTTGACAGCTGGTGGAATATCCTACTTCCAAAAATATCACCTCTTCTTTACACCAATGGAGGCCCTATCATTATGGTACAGGTGAGTGAAGATCTTTTGAAGGATATTTTTTGGAATCAAGAAATAGAAGCCAATTATGGATGAGTTGCAGGACCTATGTGTCCAGTGATATGGTTTTCCATTCGTGGCAGAAATACTGAAAGAAAACAAATCTGACTATGCTATTTGGGTAGGGGACATATAAAGTTTTTATGAATAGTCCAAAAAGAAGTCTGGGAATATCCTCATTTGCTTGTCACAAGAACTTTTGTTTCCCCGTTTGAACACACTCTAAAACACAGAATACTTCATTTAAAATGTCTCTGCACCAATAGCTAGGCTTCTAAAGCCAAATTTAACAGCTGTTTAATTCCTAACTATTCTGTTATGAGTTTGACATCTTAAACATCCATACTGAACACGGGCATAAACAAACTTCATTACAAAGTTTTCAGTGTCCATCAAATGTTTAAATAATTTTCCAGACACATATATCAATGCCAGTTTTGGTCATTCTCCACAGTGTCCTGAAGATCCTGATTTACCATTTCCACTTTGACGTTTGATAATCCAAGTAAAAAGTGGTGCATGAAAAATAATGTTTTCTTGATGCCACAAGATGCTTTCTTCTGCAGTCTCTTGTTCATTTAAATGATGCTGTATAGATTGACCATTTCCTGATATGTAGAATATATGACAGATTGAAAATGAATTTGGTTCTTATGGGAGTGACAAAGCTTACCTGCATCATTTGGTCAAATTAGCAAGAGGACACCTTGGAAATGATGTGATTCTGTAAGTTGTTTATTGTACTTGATTTCATAATGATGCTGTAATGTTGTTGTACCATTTGTCTTTTCACTATATAATGTTTATATTTGCTTCAGCACACATATGGATAGGTTTTTTTGAACTTGAATTATTAAAGTGGTTTGAAGTAAAATTAAAAAAAATAAAAATAAAAAAGTGGTTTGAAGTATTTGCCATGCCAGGATCACTGACTTTTTGATTTTACTGTTTTAGACCAACTAATAGTAAGTTGGTTGCTGGCAGGTATACAACAGATGGTGGTTCAAGGGAAACTCTTCAGAAAGGAACAATTTCAGGAGATGCTGTCTTTTCAGGTAAGGTTTCTCTTAACATCTGGGAGTCAAAACACATCCAAGGAATGATCAATCTGATATACCTGATAATGTATGTCTCCTAACTGTGTTCTAGAATTTTTATCCAAGTTGAGTTGCAATCTCCTTAATATGTGCATTTGATGTTGGTAATGCATGAACCTTGCTTCTTTCTAGATTCTGTACTTCTGGTCTCCTATTAGTGCACATATTAACATGTCGACTATTTTCAGTGTGGTGATTCCTTTATTGTCATGCTCAAAGTTAGGGCAATACAATCTACAAATTCTCAGTCTAGGCCAATGGTGCATTAAAAGAATTTTAGTCTAAGACATTACTTGGTAAATGTCTTGTCATGCATCAAGTAATAATTTATCTGAATCAAGTCCCTTAATTGCATTTTTTTAATGCTCTATATCCCCCTACTTATATTAGGCTCAGAAGTTAAAGTCTCTCTCTCTCTCTCTCTCTCTGGTTGTAAAATAAGCTTGCTCTGCATCTGTAGCATCTTTGAAATTCTGTTGGTCAACTTATCAAAAAACAAAAAAACTAGATTTATTACTCTCTTGCCTTTTGGCTTGAGAATTTTGGACAATACTGATGTTGTTAATGAACTTTGCAGATTACCAGTACTAGCCCTGCCTATAGTTTCATTACTGGTTTTTATAGATACAAGCTTTGTTAGTAAATGATTGTGGTTTTTTGCTTTAGCTGTGGACTTCACAACTGGGGATGATCCAAGGCCCATATTTGCCTTGCAAAAGAAGTTCAATGAGCCAGGGAAATCACCACCTCTTTCTGCGTGAGTATTTTGCTTTAGCTTGAGTGTTTTCCCAAGCAGCTTTTCTCCATTACATCGTAAATGTTATTGCTTCAGGGAATTTTATACTGGTTGGCTTACACACTGGGGGGAGAAAATTGCAAGTACAAGTGCAACTTTCACGGCAGATTCCCTTGAAAAGATTTTGTCAATGAATGCATCTGTTGTGCTCTATGTATAGTTCTAAACTCAGACCTGTTTCGTGTGCCCCTTGCTACCTTCTAGTGGGAAATTATTTTTCTGGTTTCCAGATGGCACATGGTGGAACAAACTTTGGATTTTACAATGGCGCAAATAGTGGTGCAGATGAGTCAGACTACAAGCCTGATCTTACATCTTATGACTATGTGAGCAAGATTTTGACCTATTTATTTTGATGTTAAGCTGAGTTAATTTCTTCCTTCCTCATGAAACTCCTATGGCTTTTCAATTAGGATGCCCCTATTAGAGAATCTGGTGATGTGGATAATGCAAAGTACAAAGGTGAAGTCGAAACCTTGGGATCTTATAAATGTCTTCCAAGGATACCTCTGTAGAAAAGCATCCTTTTCCCCCTTTTCTGCTTTGATATTTGATAAGATTGCATGGATTTGCATGTTCATATATAATGGTCAAATGTCTGTAGACAGCATTTTTCTTGCAACGGCAGAGATCTGTATCTGAAGGGTGACAAGTGATTAATTGGGATGATATGATCTTGAAAATTATCTTTCTCGTAGTTTGGTGATTCTGGACCATGTGCACAGGTTGCTTCTGGTACTTCCCCCCCTCCCCCTTCTTCGCTTCGTCTTCCTTTTTTGGTTGTTATTGTTGTTGTTGGAGAGGGGTTGCTGATACATCTTTGAGAGTTTCATCCAGAGATTACTACTTTTCCTCATTCTTTCTCCTGTACCAAAAGAAATAGTAATGATGGGTTGCCTACACCATCTCTCTTTAGAAACTTTATTCTTTTCTATGTCTATTCATTAAAGCTGTTGTTTTCTTAATAAAGCTGCCTAGGAGAATAAATCTGTTCTTTCCTGAATAAATCTGAATGGTACTGCTTTCAGCTCTACGAAGAGTTATTGCAAAGTATACTGTGGGAGAGCCCACTTCAGTTCCTCCTGATAATCAAAGAGCCACATATGGACGTATAGAGTTACGGAAGTCGGCTTCTCTTTTTGATATAATTGACAATCCAGACCTCGTTTCAGTAGTTGAATCTGAAATCCCACTGTCAATGGAGTCTGTCGGTCAGGTAGACTACAGTGAAGTTACTTTTTGCTTAAGATACTTTTGTTATTGGTTCTTCCGTTTACTCAAATTGTGGATAATGTACCGCTTGTTTGCAATTTAATCTTATGTTTCAGATGTTTGGCTTCGTACTATATGCATCTGAGTACACCTCAAAAGGCAATAGGAGTGTGTTGTCCATACCAACAGTAAGCCCTTATTGTTTGCATTCGCAAGGCTTAAGTTAGTGGTCATGTGTTAGTTCCTAGCTCTCAGTGTGATTCTAAAAGTGCTTTTTGCCTGCAAACTCCATATATCATTTACAGTTGAAGCAAATTAAGGAAGTTGAACATTGCCAAAAAGCCCTTATGGTAATGACTTCATGTTCCCTCCATTGCAGGTGCATGACAGAGCTCAAGTGTATATATCATGTGCTTCTGAAGATAACAGGAAAAGACCAATTTACATTGGTACCATCTCAAGAGGGTCAAATAGAGCCATTAATCTTCCTCATACTAATTGTGTGTCCCGAACAAAAATATATATTTTGGTACACTCTCTTCCCCCCCCTCCCTCCCTTTCAATCTGTTGGATGCAGATTTCTTTTGGATCTCTAGTATTAACTAGAACCAGAATATGTTTGGTTTTCTGATTCTTTAAGGTTCTCCAATACTGTGTAGTTTATACATCAGCTTATGTAGTCTTTTTCTTCCTGCCCATTTTCATTCTCAGTTGTCCTTTAAATGCACACTATTTGATGTCTGTATTGCTGAGGAAGTTTATACTATTTGATGTCTGTATTGCTGAGGATATTTTTGGATTTTGCAATCAGCTAATTAGCTCAGCTTGGCTGCTAAACAAATAAGGCCAAAGCTGTATTTGCTTCTCTGTGGTTGTGCTAAAAAGTATGCTTATTTCACCAATTGAAATGGTAGTGTTAATCGTGTATGGTACTTGTATATACTGCTAGAAAACCTTCAGAACCCTATTTTAATTAATAGAACACCTAAAAGATGGATCATTGAACCCTCTTTTAGTTGTTTTCACACTACTTTTTCCAATATTGTTTTTGGCATCAGTGGTATGTTGTGATTTTCAGTTTGTTAACGTGTTTCTGCATTTGTAGGTTGAAAATTTGGGTCGTCTGAATTATGGGCCATACATATTTGACAAGAAGGTAGAAATTCATATGCTCTGATGAATCTTTAGCAGTTTTGTCCACTTATTTTGAGTATTAGAATTATGGGCCATGTGTTATTGTATCACAATAACATGTGCCCATACGTCATATCAATTTGCTCATCCGATGCTTTTATGCCCAATGCCCTTTAATGTAGTTTAGCTGGTGTTCTATTCTCATGATTCACCTGATGCTTTATATGCATTTTCAAACTTAATGCAAAAATATTATTATGGTGGAGCTTTGTGCTTTATGATTAATTCTGAAGCATGTTATTAGTGTTATACTCGAAACTCTTACTAAAACATTGTTAGTTATGGATGTTTTTTTGGCTCTTTGTAGCTTTAGCCCGCTTTACCTGCCTCTCATGTTAGGTTGTGGTCGCCTTTCATGTTGTAGCCTGTATTTATAATCTTCAGTCAGAGAAAATTTATGACATGGTTGTTTTTTGTTAGGATTGTAGGGGGAGAAATAAGATGGACTGATTAATTAAGCAAATAGAGAACTTAGGTTATTCTCACTTTTGATATCCATTCTTCATGTGTCATTTGAAAAACAAACATTTTGCCCCTAATCAATGTGCCTGATAATGCATATGTTTTGAGCTTACCCGTGTGAATTTAAAATACTATGTTTGGAGTATTGGTACTTGGTGAAATTGGTCGATCATGAAAGGCCTATGGTTCATAAAATGTGTAGTTTCTTCTTGGCGCTAATTTGTTTTTGGTTAAAGGTCATTAATTGAGTATTCTGCTTTGCAGGGCATTTTATCTTCTGTTTATGTGGATGGAAGGCATTTGTTTAAGTGGAGAATGCTTTCAATTCCTTTTCACAATCTAAATGAAGGCCGAAAAATCTCTTCCATTGTTCCAGATGCATATTCCAACTTCATTAAAGTATCTTCACGTGAAGATCTGAATGATAGAAGACGTAGTAAGTTCTAATTATCTAGATATCTGAATGCAAAACTACATATTGAAGGATGTAAGTGATGTACATTTGGCATCCATAGAATTTCAAAGCATGATAAGATTGAGAGCATTGCAAAGTGAATAGCGGCTTATTACCACCTGCCTTCTTTTGCAGGGGATAATATGGAGCCAACTTTCTACACAGGTCGATTTGCTATTGACCAAGTCAAAGACACGTACCTTTCTTTCAATGGGTGGAGTAAGGGGATTGCTTTTGTTAATGAATTTAATATTGGGCGATATTGGCCGGTAAAACATTCTTTGTTTAATTTATTGTCTTCTATTTCTTCTCACATCAATGTTGCTTGAGAATTCTTGAAAGTGAAATCTTCTGTTTGATCTTTGCAGTCAGTCGGACCACAGTGTAACCTCTATGTCCCAGCTCCAATACTCCGAGGGGGGGAAAATGTTGTGGTATGAAATCTCCCTACTTCATTTACCCATCCAGTAAAAGAGACATTGTCTTTTATGAATTCACTTAAATGAGAAAACATAGAGAAAAAGTGCATGCTTATGAAGTAATCACTCCATTTCCTGTCTGCCGTTACTTCATACCTTTTTCTTTCTTAATGGTTAATTGACTGGTACTTCTGCTTTAATTCTTTTGCCAAAAAAACTTTTTACGTTTATGTTTCTGCTATATGGTTTTCTCCCATAAACTTTTACTCCAGATTTCTTTGACCAGACTGTGCTGCTGAAGCACTTTTATGATTTTGATGCAAGTTGTTGTCTTGACTACTTCATTCAGGTTATTCTGGAGTTAGAGTCTGCAAGCTCTGAGCTTTGTTTGAGCTCAACTGACCAGCCAGACTTCACATGTGGTTCAATTGGTTGAAGATTGAATTAAGATACCAATATATGAGTTTCCTGATGACATGTGGTGTTGTATGTGGAAGAAGATGGTGACGATGGTAGAACAGATCATGCATAGGAGAAATATTTTTGGCTGTTTAGTGCCTGAAATATTAAGTAGTTCTGCATATGGCCTAACAGAAAATCTTCCCACCAGCAGTGTACATGAAAAAAGAGAGGAGAAAGTGGAAACCCAGTTGTTTAGATGGAGTGGTGGGAGAGAGTTCTTACTTTTTTTTTTTTTTTTTTGGTCAAAACGTCAACTGGTTTTTATTAAAGATGATGGAACATCTACACATCTGATTGGGAAAAATATGCAACTTCATAACTGCCTCATTGGGAAAAATAGTTTCGTGTGTTTTTCCATATGTTGGCTTTTATCAAATACACATCTGTAGTTCGTTATATGTATCAGTATTCCTCTAGTTTACATCTGCAATATGGGGTGCTGGTTGAGGCATTGTCGTATTCAAACGAGTTTTTGTTGCCAATTTTTTTTGAGAACTGATGGCTCTATTGCAAGTCCCGTTTCCCCGTTTCAGTTCAATTTTCGAACTCCCAAACTCTTTTTCCTCGAGCAGAAGCCAGAATGTTGGAGGCTCAATAATCAAGACCAGAGATGTCTGAAGACATGTTCAGAAACATGATTGCCATTGTGTGGCGGAAACATCTGTAATTTTTATTTTTCCCATGGAATTGGAAATCGATTGGATGCTTCTGCAAACGGATAGGATCATGTTATAAGACATGTTTACCCTAATCATGCGTTGATTACGGAAATCAATAGCAGGGGCATATGCTACAGTGTGTTTCACTTAATGGGTATTAGTCCTTTTAAGCGTTATGATCTTTGTCGTCCAGGTTTCACAGTGCATCATGTACATTAACCTCCCAACCCCTTCCCCTTCCGAGGTGTTAAGGAGAAATCTGGAGACAATAATAATAGAGCTTTTACTTCGAGCTACTAAATTATCAACTGATCACGGTATGTATTAGGAACAGTATGAATTCATTTCCATGAAAGAAAAAGAGCATGTTCATAATTCCCGTGAACATTCTGGCAAAATCCAAAATCAAATTACAAGACAACACGATATGTAACAACTGCAGGACTACAAGATGTATGATTTGATTATCACCTGTACCCAAAGGTAAGAATACAAGATGTATGATTTGATTATCACCCGTACCTAAAGCTATGAAGAACTTTATTTGAATGCATTCATACTATTTTTGCATTGCAGTGTACAAGTTCAGCAAGGCCAAAACTTCCCAAGAAACTAAGAGGGGAATTTATCGCATCACCTGACACCCATGGTCCAGCTGCAACCAAAGTCATTTTGATGGCTGCTTAGGAGAATCCTCTGATTCCCGCTTTGACCCAGACATGGCTGCAGTTGCTGCAGCTGTCATGGCGGTGGCAGCTGCACCTACTTTTACACCACCTGCAGCTTTAAGAGCACCGGCAATTTTTGCAAATGCAGCTACTCCACCAACCAGTATAGCTCTCAGGGCAACTGTTGGTTTTATCGTCATAATGGTCTACCTGACATAAAGAATGCAGGTATTGCAATTCAACTAAGTATGTGTGAAATTGGACAAATGATTCTGCAACAACCACTAAGGATAAATATAATACAAGCTGAAATCATATGCAAGACAAGGTTATGTACCAAGTAAACCTTTCCATACAATAACAGGACAGAACAGTCATCACATTGAGCAAAGGAGGAGTTGTCATATGACTCAAAAAGATGCTGGGAGACCATTGCTAGTTGCTTGCTTAACCTTCTTCAAAAACATTTGCAGCGTGAGGAGAGATGTATTCTTACAGAACTAGTATAAGGCTCACTGCGCACTATAAACAAATAGCACCTATCTACATTTTGCATTGCCACCAACAGCTATAGACTATAAGAATCAACACAGTACCTTTTTTTTTTTTTTTTGGTTGCTTGTTGAGGAAAGTTGCAAAGTCAAATTGTCAAGTAATGTTCTGCTGTAAAGTTAAGATATTTAAATTACTCAAAACCTGAAAACAACAGTCTCCGATGATTCTTAGTCATATCTAATGTATGACTAGAGATTTCAGTAAGAGCGAAAGAACTACATGTTCTGATTTTCCTCTGTTTGAATGTGATGATATATAGTGCCTAATTTAAAGAAACTGCAGTTGTAGATGAGGCAGTAATGCCTCCTGCTGCAGCCTAGCAAGTTCCTACATCTCATCACTGAAAATCCAAACAACCTAGCCAGCTCATATTAATTTACTAGGAAACAAAATACAAGGCAACCCCTTCACTCACAAAGCAAGACGATCATGGAATTCCCAAATGCAAACTACCACCCCTTTGCCATATTTTTTCTCCTCTGACTTCCCAATCACATATGCTTAGAATTAAGCACCACAGCAATTGACTGATGCACTTGCAATGCGTGAGACACAAAAGTAGCATGGCCTAGCAATGTATTAATAGGTCAGAAGCACTATAAATATGACCAACCAACAACTTGAATTGGGACTTCAAAGTCTTAAAATGTTTATACTTGGGTAATTTCGTTTTAACAAGTTAAACGATGTAGTACTCATGATTGCCGCCACCTTTGCTCACATCAATATATACGCAAGGCAACCTCTTTAGTCAACAAAGCCAGATTAACATAACAAAATCTTGCGACCCTTAAACTAAGGAAAAAAGCTTCAAACTTTGATATCAATTGCTTGGAATAAAACAGTAGTATTTTCTGCCTTTTAATACTTCACAGAGACAGAACTCAAGATTACACTTCTCAGTTTCAATCAACTTTTACATTATATCCCATTCCTCAGCTCCAATGTAGTCCCAGTATAATCTAAGAGAAGTTGGAAACCCCAGAAAAAAACACACACACACACACACAAAGAGACACAGAGACACACATAAAATGCACTTGGTAATTACACAGTATAATCATTATTGCTTGGCATTTGAGATAAGCTGCTAAATCTCGTCTTAGTTTAGCTGTATTCTCAAAGTTATTTACTAGTACATAACATCTATTTCCTGAATAAATGTTATATACATGAAGAACATCATATTGAAACCCAAAAGGGGAGAGCATTAGAGTTATCTATCAAGTTTACATAAAAATTGAATCTTGAATGTTATAATCGAACCTGAAATATCTGAAACTGCTGGGCCTCGATTAATTCTTCTCACGCTGCACAGAAGAAAGAGAGGGAGAAGCTTTTACCGCTTTCCCTTTGGCCTTTGCCCTTGTCTCTCGGAAATGAAGTGGAGGTAAGCAAATGTCAGGGGTAACTTGCAGACGTCGACGTTTAGAGACTCGTTTGGATCAGGATTTTAGACATTATCGTCCTTTGCCCCTCGGAAGTTTCTCAAATTGCGGTCAACTACGATTCTTTACTTGGAAAGTGCATTTTTTCCCACTTACTTTCCCTTTCGGTTTTGTGAGGTAAAACCAAGTTAGTCAAATCTCAATTTTATTTGGCGTTTCTTATCTTTTTGGATAAAGAAAATAATGCATTCTATTTATTTAGTTTGGGGCAAACTAGAGAGACTTAAACATGTAAATTAGGCCAATTATATGTGCTTCTTGTCTTTAATTATTAATATTTGTAGTTAAAAGTTAAATTGTAAATTTTAGTAGGAGTAAATATGTTGCCTGTGATAAATGATTAAGCCACTTACTAGTAGAATTAAACAAAACTTTGAAAAATAACCGATTCCTATGAATAAATCATATATGTATATGGAAGCATAATTACTAGCAACAAGACCAGTATGGGGACAGAAATTTTAGAGGAAGAAATCAAAATTAAGAGGTGACTTTGCATAATGCACCTTTTAACAGATGCTGTTCTTGCACCTAATTAACCAAGCTCTGGATTGTAACACATCCTTTTGTTCGACTACTATTATATTATTTTAACTTAACCGAGAGTCCTCTAAATTCGATTTGTAAAGATAGTAACACAAATCCCTTTTTAATATACAGTTCTACACAAGGAATAGAATTTTTCAACTAGAGGAGTTCAAAAAATTGAAAGCTACCACATGAAGAAAAGACTAACCTTTGGAGAAAATACGGACAATGCATTTTGATCAAAAACAGTACTCATTGTTTAATAAGGATTAGTTTAAGTGATTAATATCATACTCTATACATTCATATTCAAGTTACCACTGTCTTGTCTTTCCCGACGACGACTACTGATCATGAATCACACACACACACACACACACATGCACGTTGGTTATTCAATGGAATGGGATGGAATGGAATGGTTGTTTCCTGTTATTTCTCACAAACTTGTCAACCAGCCCTTAAATCTCTCACCATTTTACCATTTCATCTTGTGCTTCTTCCAGATGAGAAAAGAAGGGAGAAGCACCCAAAAGAAAGCCAAGATCAAGAAAGCTTTCGTTTCCATCCCCGCCGGAGACGCAGCCGATATCTCACACTCCTAAAAAAGAAAACAATATGCATAATACCAACGTACCCATTGCAAGGGTTAACACCACCCAGGCCTGCGCTGCTTGCAAGTACCAACGCAGGAAGTGCGCTCCTGACTGCATTCTGGCCCCTTATTTCCCTCATGATCGCCAGAGACAATTCCTCAATGCCCATAAATTATTCGGAGTCAGCAACATCACCAAGATAATACGCAACCTCGATCAACCTGAGAAGGACGCCGCCATGCGCACCATCATTTTCCAATCCGATGTGCGTGCAAGTGATCCCGTCGGCGGGTGTTATCGAATCATACGCCAACTGCAGCGCCAGATCGAATACACCAAGGTCGAGCTCGACTTCGTTCTTCATCAGCTCGCCTTGTGTCGAGCCCAAGCTCAAGTTCAGACTCATCATCAGCAGCAGCAGCAAATGTTAGTGCCGGCCGAGGATGCCACGGATTCCACTATTAATTTTGACATATTCGGTGCTGATCCCCTGGGCTCGTACGAGCAGCTACAGATAAATTATCATCATCTCCAACCTCCTCTAGACCAGTACATTATCCAGCATGACAATGATGTTGCCTTGCAAGAGGTCACTGCGAATTCGTGGGGTATGCAGGGATCTACGTCGTCGTCAATGATGCCCCTCACAAAGCAACATTCTGCTGATGAATGCAACAATTTCAAGCCACTATTTGATGGAATATCGGATGATCCACATGACTTCAGATTTGAATCTGAAGAACCGGCCGATCATCAGAGGTTTGTATGTTTATATATCGCCATAGTGATTATTTTGTAGGATCGACTCCACAAAACCAGTAATATTTATAAGAAACTACTCTGTGTGTGTGTGTGTGCGCATTTACCATCAAGTTGGACGCAAATATGTTTCACCAGCTTAGAATTTATCCAGAAATACCTGGAGATAGAAATATCCGTTATTAGACTAAGATTTAGTAGGAACTGATCACCAAATATGGATATCATAGCCGGACATCATAACCAACAAGTATCCAAGAACCCAAATTTCTTGGCAGAGACCCCTGAAAAAACTAAGCTAAGCAATTAGAAGAATTTTTCCATGGCCAAAATACCAAGAAAGATAAGATGATTAGGAATCTGTTTGCCAATAATCAAAAGACGGTTAGGCCAGTTAGCATATGTCTCAGAGAATAATATGTGGGGCAAAATGTATAGAACAAGAAAATATTTTGGAAAACTTTCATCTCATTAATCATGTATGCCTCATTATTTGTTCTCTTTATTCCTTCTTTTAGCTTTCTTGGTTAATTGATAAATCTTTTTTTTTTTTTCTGGATAGTGATGAGCAAGCGATGTTAAAAGGTGACCAAGCGGCTCTAAAGGAACACGAAAGTTCATTCCATTGTGTTAGAGATCATCATGATCTCAAAGGTGCTCACTCATTGTTTACCCTCACCAAATGTAACACTTGAAATCGCTTTGTGCAAACTTTTGCAGAAGAGTTTCAAGTTCCCATAGAGTCTACCATAGAATGTGGCCTAGCCTATCGCTGTTCAGTGAAGTACCATGAAGAAATTTGTTGTAGAGCTCAAATGTAAAGTTCTCACACTAAAGAGGAAATGAGATTTCAATTTTTCATATTCCTTGGAGCAAATTTAGTGAAGAATTTCATTGCATATTATATCAAAAGAATCAAATTCTTGTGTGGTATGACACACTAAAGAATTATACTCTAAACCCGGCCAGAAAGGCAAATATAGTTGCGTTTATTTAGAAAGGAATTTCTTCTCCTGTACATGAGACGATCTTTTGCAACTGTAATGTTTGCTAATAACCATCAGTGACTTGTGTTCTCCCCTAAAAGATGCAGAGAGGAATTTGATGGTGACAATAATTTTCCGGGCGTCTTCAGATAATGGGGAATCTGAAGATCGTGATAGATACTTCATTCAGCTTTTTACGGTGTCTAATTCTCGTACATGCTTCAAGGACAATGCTAACCTGAGATTAGACTGTAACATGCAGAGGCGTAGGAAGCTTTGCCTATTATAATATGTCACTTTGTGCATATTCCAAAATCTATTGCCATTAAAGCTACTATGACTTGCAACTATGTCTTGCAATTATAAATTAACTGTTTCTATGCCCAATCTGATAGAGGGAGCTTCTGTTTTCTGCCATTAAGCAACGGCTGAAAGGAAGCATTTTGCACGTAGCACTACTACCGCTCAACAACAGAGAAGTTTCCAGTCTCCAAGACAAGTTTCCAGTATTTTGCTTGTATTTTGCACTGGCATTTGATTTGTGCGGCCAAAAACACCAATTCTACTCGAATCAGTAACCCATAGCATCCATATCTCGCACACGATTTGCCATTGGGTTTTTCTCTCCTTCAAGGTCCACAACAGTTGCTTCAGCAGTAGTTAAAAGCAATGACACGCTGCAAAACGCCACCAAGTTTTTCCAGAAGTCAGAAAGTACAGAGGAAATGGAGCACTAACGGAATATACGCAATGGCTTACTTCACCAGAGCTAATAGAAAGCAAATCAGAAAGACAAGACGTGTCTCTCACCTTGCAGCATCTACCAATGCTGTTCTAATAACTTTTAGAGGATCTATTATTCCAGCCTTCACCATATCAACATATTGACCTGATTCAGGCAAGAGAGCACATGCATCATGGACACGTAAACAGTGAAGTATATAAAATTCCCTACAGACATGCCTACATGTACAAATCCACCTTGGCAGAAGTGATGATCTCTCAATCGCAGTAATATTGCTACTTAGTACAACTCCACTAAGCTAATTTACGTGGAACAAAGTTAGCAACGAGGGAGTAACACAGGGAGCTCTTCTCACAACTGGTGCGACAACAAAACAACAAACTGAAATAGGTGAAGAATTACTTCCAAACCAATCAACACAAAGTACGACAGTTCCTATCATACAGTGAATATGAGCTTCCCAATAAGTACAGATCCACCAATATACACGTTAGTGGTTTACAATAATCAGCAGTGTCATCCATGCGATTGAAGTCAAATACCTCAAAGAATAAAAATAACTCAACAGTAAAAAGAAAATTGTCTGATCAGTTCAAACAGAATTCAATTCACATAACTCAGGTGCATATGATAGGATTACTGATTTAGATCCTATACATTTCACTGAAAGAATGACGTAAAAGATGAAGAAAAATACATGAACAGAAGCAATTGATGTTTCAGGACAGGGACAAAGCTAAGAATAACACCATCAGAAATCAAAAGATTGAGAGCTGTTTCTTTTTGCTTGGTTGAGGATTCAAAATTTTTTGTAATATAACCAACCAATTCAGACCTGATAAATTACATAATGGCTGCTTCTGCAACTCTGTTTTAGTAAATATGGCTCTAAAGAAATTGCAGAAATGCACAAACCTTTGGCAGCATCATATCCCAAATTAACGTCATCTTGCTCTAATAACTTGCCAATGACTAAAGAACCATCACTGCCAGCATTTGAGACTATTGCATGAGTCGGTGCCTGTAGCAAGAAAGAAGTCCAAAATCAGGGGATTGAAAGATATGCTTGTAAGTCAACTCCTGGAGAAATCCACATAAAGGAACCTTAAGGGCATTCTCAATTATTTGGATTCCCCTTCGCTGGTCCTCATTTGCAGCCTGAAGGTTTCTCAGAGATCTTGCGGCATACAGGAGGGCCACACCACCACCTAAGAGATTAATTACCATGTTAATGTTTTTATCACTGAAGCTAACAGATCAAGAGTAAACGCCAATATTACCTGGCACAATGCCCTCTTCAATAGCCGCCCTTGTTGCATTTAAAGCATCTGTAACCCTATCTTTCCTTTCTCCAACTTCTGTCTCACTAGCCCCTCCAACCTGTAAAGGAGCTACAGAAGTATAATAAGAAATTAAGACACAAGTCTAAAGAAGACCTATAGCAATAAAGACCATACCTTGAAAACTGCAACACCGCCTGAGAGCTTGGACAACCGTTCCTGTGCTTTCTCCTTGTCAAACATTGCTGCACTTGTCTCCATAGCAGTCCTTAGCTGTTCAAGAACATCTTGTTGATTAGTTTCTAAATGCCAAATATCTAGTATATTATGATCAACATCTACCTTGGCATTATCAAGCCAATGTCCAGATAAATAAGCATAAATAACTGTGCTTTCATTGTGAAAGTTTATTTGAAGTAGAAGGATGGGAAAGTTCAAAGCCAGAGGGCTCAGGAAGAAATTATTCTTGCAGACTTTGTCATTTTGCGATGAGCAAGTAAAAGACAAAAAGGGCACATTGTCCTTTGTCTTGAAGAATCTCTGCCAGTAATGCAAGTAAAAAAAGCACATCCAATATCACAGAGAAGTAATCTCAAGGGTGAGTTCTTATTCGTTTTACATATATGAGGTGCGTTGGTCAATTTAGACTGAGAGATATCTACAGCATCTCTTAAATACACGAAATGTCCCGACATTACTGGGTACTTTAAACCACTGGAACAAGGGATAGAAGAAGCTTCACAAGACTGTATAGCTTCGTCCACATACTTTAGTCATACTTGTGACCCACCAGAAGCAAAGATCAATAACTGACAAGAATGATATCCAAATAAAACTACAAATCCATCACCACATAATAGCAGAAAAGCCACTGGTACCTGTTCACACCTTTCTTCAATCTGTTTCTTATCCCCGCCCCCATGTAGAACTATTGTATCATCCAGAGAAACAATAACCTGCTCCCAAGAAGCACAAACATGAGGGAAGACTTCCACAATATAACATGTGCTTACAAGTGCACAAAAGTAAACAGACCTTTTTTGCAGTACCAAGCATATGGATCTGAACTTTATCAAGACTTAGACCATTTTCTTCACTTATAACCTGCATAAAACATTGGAAGTCTAATAGTGAGGTGTAGAACGCATAATACCAAGCATATGGATCTGAACTTTATCAAGACTTAGACCATTTTCTTCACTTATAACTTGCATAAAACATTGGAAGTCTAATAGTGAGGTGTAGAAGGCATAAAAATGAAAAATATTGGATCTTCTCTGACCTCTCCCCCAGTTAAAATGGCAAGGTCCTCTAAATTTGCTCTTCTGTTATCCCCAAAAGCTGGCGCTTTAATGGCACACACCTAAAAGACAAGTAATGATGATTGACACTGAAATGTGAAAAATAAGATTTGCAAGTTAAACGATAGAAACCATCTTCCTAGATGCATATCTGATAGCGAATGTCAAGAAGTAAATGGTCCTTAGCCAAGAAATAAACTACCTTAATCCCAGCTTGATGCTTGTTTATAATCAGCATTGTAAGTGGATCACTCTCCAAATCTTCAGCAACAATTAGAAGTGGCCTGCGATTCTATTTAGACAAGAAAACACGCAAAAAAAAATTAAAAGAAAAATCTTGACATCCAACATTTACTGCACGACACAGAAAAGAGACAACCAGAAGAATGTCAATACCTTTACAGCCAGCTCCAGTACTCTAACAAGTGAGTTCATGTCTGAAATTTTCTTATCATGAATAAGGATCAAAGGATTTTCTAATTCCTGTCTACACAAACAACATCAGTTGCACGATGTGAATAGAGATGCAACATAGGAGGGGAAAAAAAAAAAAAAGATTTTCAGACACATGAGAAAAATATTATTGCATAACATATTCAAACATTGAGACTGACATGAATGGTCAGTAATATCAGAAACAAAAGCAGACTAATTATGATCTCACACATGTATCCCTTTTTCTTTTTTCTCCCCCTCTTCCCCTGTTGCAGGTCTCACTAAACTACTCTAAACAAACTAGCAGAAGATTATAAAATTTGCTACCATACTCTATAGTCTATCCATATCTAAAATCTGTCAACTGTAATCTAGTTAGAGGTTTGTAAAACATGATTTCGCTTACACATTTCTGAGTCTTAGCATCTGAAACAAAATAGGGGGACATATATCCACGAGATAGCTTCATCCCTTCCACCACTTCCAATTCGTCATCCAGAGTATTCCCACTCTGCAAGATTGCAAATTGGGACTAAATTTCAGCACAAGATTTGGAAAATAGCATTCAGAGAATAAATTTAGATGCATACTCACAGATACAGTTATGACCCCTTCCTTCCCAACTTTCTCCATTGCCCTTGCTATCAGTTCCCCAATTTCCCGCTCATTATTTGCAGAAATAGTAGCCACCTGTTGCAGAAAGCACATACCCATTTAAAAAAAAAAAAAAAAAGACAAAAGCAATAATTAAGAATGAAGAAACATGCTTGTCCTGAATAAGCCACCAACTAAATCCAGAATATGCAATTAAAATGAATCTGGAAACAAATGCAATGGTATATCCAATTCCATGAGTAAAAAGACTATCTAAAGCCTTAAACACATCAATTATTCCTTTGATATATTAAATATGGACATAGGATGAATACTAGCAAATCACAGCCCATAAAAACTCAAGAAGGTAGAAGTAGGTAACTGTAGTTCACTTTAACAACATATTAACATAAATGATTCTGTCAAGGTGACTGGGTTAATGCCGCCTACTTTCCAGTTCCTGTGTTTATGCCAACTACAAAGTTAATTACCTCAGATTTATTCTCATAAAAAAAAACTTTCAATTATCACCTGTGTAATTTCTTCAGGCGTGCTAATCATCATTGCTTTGCTCTTTAGGTCCTGGATGACAGCATTAACAGCCATATTCATACCACTACGTAAATCCATCACATTTACACCAGCAGCCACAGATTTGTAACCTTCAGTGAAAATTGCTTGAGTAAGGACAGTCGCACAAGTAGTACCTGTTACAACAAGATTTCAGTTACATGATTCAATTTCTTCTTTTTCCTGACATCTTATGACAATTACTTTTTTTTTTCAGTCAATAGGAATTCTCCAGTTTGATATTCAAGGCTAAGATATTACCATCTCCAGCTGCAACATTAGTAGCATTAGCGACCTGCTTCACAAGTTCAGCACCAACATTTTTCGCTTTATCCTTGAACTTGATGCTTTTGGCTACAGTAACACCATCTTTAGTGACTTTAGGAGCCCCATGGCTTTTCTCAATTAGGACATTGCGGCCCTGTGTATAAGCATGAGAAAAAAGGGGAAAATGTCAACAGGTTAAATGGTTTCTGCTGCCAACCTCATTGGTTGTAGTTGTCAGAACAATCGTATTCAAATCTCCAATAAATTTTGGTTAACTAAAATTTGAAAATATTCCACCACTTTCAAAGCTCAGAAGCTCCAGACACACTTATTGGATGTAAAACGATTCTCTGCTAATGCTTTACACCATGCAAAATTAAATTACACATGAAAAGGAAAAACTTTCTGTATTCGCTATGTTCATGAACAATCACCATAACTGCAGCAGTCAGTGAAAGATTTTATTTCATTAAGCAAAACCAGAGTTCAGGTGGCACAGTAAGAACAGCTAGCCAACATCAAAAGTCACTCTTGACATCTATATGTTCAAACTTTAGCCAATCCCCAAAAAACCTGAACATATCATACAAGTTTCAATAACTATTAAAGTATGCAACAATGTCCCTTTTAGGAGAAACACACACAACCAAGAGATCTAAATGACCCTTTTACCTTTGGTCCCATGGTGACCTTAACAGCTTCTGCAAGTTCATTAACCCCCAGCAACATAGCTGCCCGAGCAGAAGTTCCAAAATTGATATCCTTGGCAACATAATTTCTGCTAGAGATTAAACGACTGCATACCTAACATCCAAAAATCACAAGGTGGCAAAAAAAAAAAATCACGGACCAATACATCGACATGTAAACAAATAAGCACCAGAAGCTAACTGCTTTGGTAATTAAATCACCATATTACTAGAAATATCCATTAGAGAATGAGTTCAACATAGTTCTAACTGCAAACCACCTTGCAATCAGAGTCAACAGGCAAAATAACTAACCAGTTTGTAAGCTAAATAGACCAGGAAAGCGTTTTCTTTCTTTTTTCTTTTTTTTTTTTTTGGATAACTAGTTGTAAATCAAGACATAAACACTCCTTTTCTCTTTGTTCCACCAGCAGTTAAAACAGGCGCACAATCTTATTACTACGCAAAACCCAGGATAAATATTTTACTAAAAGTGCAATCTTGAAATGATATGTTGTTCTTGTCAAGCCTCTTTCGACATAAATGTCTGCACATAATACAGTGGAGGGATAAATATTAGCACTAGTAAATTCTCGAAAGTGCAATATCCAAATTAGGTGGTGGCTATATAGTATCAGTAGTAGTAACTAGATTAAGGTGGAAGGACCAAATAAGAGGTGGGAAGGGATTTAGGATAGAGGGTTGGTTACCAATTTTCTGGTAGCAGAGGACCTGAGAAATGTAGCAAGCAAAAAAAGAAAAAGGGGCAAAAAAAAGTTGTTGTTAGCTTTACACATGTGGAGGGGTTGAGTGAATGACCAAAAAAAAAGTAACACCATGAATGCAACAAAAATTACCTGACTGATGAAGCAATGGCTGCAGCAACTCGGTACATACTATGTGGTTAGCGAGAGAATAGAGAAAGATCAAAAGGTGTGAGCAGAGAAAGTAGTGGAAGGAGGGATGGGTGGTTTCGGGTTTGAGCCTAAAACCTCTCGTCGTCTGGCTCCAGCCTATTCATAATTATTTACTATTTGATCTGGTACAGTTGATTTTTGGGTTTATTATCGGGGGGCCCAACCCAACCAGCTCGTCTATTCTAGAATATGGGCCGGTACCCAGAAGATCTTCACAATTTGATTTGCCAAAGTCGACAAACCGGAGGCCCAAGCGAGCAGAGGTGGGGTGTCAAATCAATCTTACGTGTCGGCGAAAAGCGCATCTTTGCATGGTTGGCAACCTCTAATTGGCTAGTGACACTTACATTCTCCTTGGTCGACGTGGAACTCCCCATTCCGGTTGAATATTATTCCTTGTAAACCTGAACCGGCCCGGAAATGAATACGCAGACAACAATTGCACAGCCAGCTGCTGGGAAGAAGAAGAGAAGCTCCGAAATGGTGAAGGACTCGTCCTCGCGGCGGCTGGTTTTTGCCATTGCCGTACTGTCACTGTTTTCTGCTGGCCTTTCTATTGACGACAAATGTGCTGCTTGTACCGCCATTGCCGTCAGTAATCAATCTTCGTCTTCCTTTAAAAAAAAAAAAAAAGAAAAAAATTTTTGTTTCTTTTGTTTCTCCTTCACTACTTCTATGAAATGTATTTGCCAGTTTGTTCTTCAATTAATTTTACGTTTTTAGATGCAAAATGCCCGGCGTTACAGTTCAATTGTTGGTTCAGCTGTTTTGATTTATTTTGCAGGAGGAGCTGGAAAGTGGACTCATGAATGTAAGCTATTTTTATATCCTAAATTTTACCTTTCTCTAGTGTTTAATTCTTGTTTATCTCGTTTAAGTATAAATCTGGACTTGGATGTGTCAAAGTCCCATATAAGCATCAACATTTCTTTAATTTGGGATGAAAAGAAACAGTTGTAATTGTTAATAACCCTGGTTTTGGGTTTGGGTTATATTCAGATTTTGGTCCTTGAGAATTTTAGCTGTCTATTACTACTTGAAAGATTTTCATAGTAGCTCTGATAGCTGAAGAACAGAGAATAGCAAAAGGAAATAAATCACAGGCAGCCGAACTGTTTAGGAATTCCACGTAGATTTCTTGGCATGTAACCTCAAGTGTGGTTGCCAATTCCCATATGTAATAGCAAGAAAACTTTGAAGACTTAGATTCAAGGCTTATTTGTTGGTTGGCTAGTATATGGACTCGTCTGATGAAAATGGCAAGTTTAGGGATGGAAGGAGAGAGACCTTTCTAATCATCTACTTTGAGTATGCATTTGAAGTCATATTCTGTGAAATTTTAACTGAGGATTGGTGGTATGCACCCTACAGGAAAGACCAAGAAATCATCTGGACATGAGATACCGGTTGGACTCTAAAGGTCAGCGCCAAGGAAAGGTAATAGATTACAGGTACAGATCATAACAGATTGTATCCTCATTCTGGTTGGAGTTGTTGGTTGTGTTATGTGCATATTTTGTACTTGTAATGTTTAAAGACTCATAAAAAATGAGCATAGAATGATGTCATTACACTCAAATGGGTTATAGTCACGAATAAAGTTTGCTCTCAGATTGAGTTGCCATAACACAAGTTTGGTTTCAACTTGGAGAAAGCATCATGACACAATTTTAAAGTCTTTGGGTTCTAGACAAATTCAAATACTATGACATGTAGCTTGATTCCTCCCTTTAGTAATAAACAAACCTGCTTCATGTGCCATTTTACAGTCTTCGCAACAACTTAAAAGAAAATAGCTTCCTTTTTTCTTTGGTCAATGAAGGAAGCATTTAGTCAACCGCATTATCTAATCTCTAACTGTTCAAGATAACTTCTGATCTGGTGGATTCTAAGTTGGATGAATCCAGTTACCTGAACTCCATATTTTTAATCGGAATCATCCTTGCATATGCTTGTGTATGTGAAAGGCTGATCATTGCATGTCTACAATCTTTCAAACAGGGTAAGTGAATTGAGAGTTGTAGATCTTTTGGATGGGCTCTGTGAAAAGATGCAAGACTATACCCTTGAGAAGGTAGCATTTTCTTAGTGACATATTTGTTTGCAATTTCCGCCTACAATTTAGTAACATCTTTCAAATTTTGCTGTATTAGCAAAAAATTTCTTACAAATGATGTGACCGACTTGATAGTTTAGACACTCCTCCTGTGAAAATTTGCATCAGTTATAATGATAATGCTTGTGCTTCAATTGGCAGGTAGACTCTAGCACACAAGTGTGGATAAAAGTGGATAACTGGGACGTCCTTAAAACCAGTAAGTATTGGATAATCACATAACCCTGTAGAATACTTGAGCAAATATCAGTCAGTAACCATCATGCAATTAAAAGTATCACTGTCATTTAAGTTCATTTGACAAATCTGTTTCATTTGCTAAAACGGCACAAGAAGGGATAACTGGACTAGCTGTTGTTTAGCTCAATGACAAAGAGGTTTGAAGATCTGTGAGTTAGAAACTGTTAACACATGTTTGAGGTTGGTTAAGATCTTACTTATTTCTGGTTTTGTGCAGATAAACAGGAAGCTCGAGCCTATTCAAAAGCTATATCCTCTTTCTGTGGAAGGTGAGACATGGAACAAGATATAACTTCCTAAAAGGTCCTTTTTTTTTATTTCTTTCTATAATTTTATGTTGCACCACAGCTATTGCCATGTGGTGTGCATTTTGTCCATCTTTATTATGCATAGACTTTAGTCATTCTGAAGCTTTTAACCTTGTGACTAGGTTACTTGAGGAAATTGAAGATGAGGTGAGTTACTTCTCACTCCTTACTTTAGTTTTTCTTGTATGAGGATGCCTGTAAAATATAATTTATGACTTACTAACATGAATGAGTTGCTGTCAATTGTCAGTTGTCAGAATGATAAAGAAAGGCTCCGTTAAAGCTGGAGGTGTAAGCAAGGTTTTGTGTGAGGACCTTGGAAGATATTGCGATCAGCCTAGGTAGTTCCAAATCCTTGCCATAATAGTTTTTCCAAGAGCGTGTAGTGTATTCCTTTTTTTTTTTGGGGTTTCTTTGGGAGAATGTACCAGTGTTGTATATTAATTTTACAGTTTTTTAATTCTTGCAGTGACAATGATGGCAAAATTATGGATGAGCTTTAAGGGAAGAAGTGCATTAATTTCTTGTGTCAGGCAAAGAGAGATGCTGACCTGGTAACCGACTTTGCAATGGTATTCCTCATTGACAGTGAAACACCAGCAAGAAGAGTTGCAGTATTTTTCTCTAGTAACTCATGTCCCTCTTTTTCCCGCAGCTTCAAACTCCCACCCTGCCGTCTTCCCCTCTCTAATCTTTCTGTCATGATATAGCATTTTCGAAACTTTATACTCGTAATTGTCCTTCTAGGACCAGTTATAAATTATCTGTTTGAACATTTTGGAACTTTTAACTGGAGCTGAAATGTACTCTCGTGTTTCATTCAGATGTTAATGTTTGTTGAGGGTCCTTCTTGCTATGTTTCTGAAGGAAGATGAAATCCTCGGTAACTCAATTTGAATTAGCTTACCGGAGCACAGTACACATATACTTGCACATTAATGTACTGAAGCACTTGGTAAGTTATGGTCTAGGCTATGTGATCAATGAGATTATCACAGCCCAACGGGTATTCTGGAGGAACTTTAGTTAAAGAAAAGAAAATGGACACCTAGCCGACTCAGCCCTCTTCATGCACACCCAAACTTTTCGGAGGAAAAGAAACAAGAAAAGAAATGAATAAATGTGTAACTTTGAGCTGGAATTTACACGGAAATGTCATTAGGCTTTGTAACTCTGGACATCAAGATGAAATCTTCGCTGCTGCCACTGGAACTTGAGCTACAAATCCTCTAACTTATGCGCTACATTCGCCTGTAACATTTAGTATTCAAAAAAATGTAGACACGAATCTAATAAACACGGAAATGTTTTTGACATATCTATTCTGATAAATTATGTTAAATCAATTGAGAAGAAGATACTTTAGGTGTAAAAAGTTAAATCCCAGTAGGCCTTATTTTCAATTTTGACATGTATCCTTCTTACTTTGCTTCTTCCAGGTTTGCTGTCCAAGGTATATCACCACCATTTAGACATATGCAGCCTTCTTTATTTACCTCATCCAAGTTTCTTAACAAACGAGATTTTTTTTTTCAAATACGAAAGGAAGAAAAAAACTTGGCTCTTTTTTTTTTTTTTTTTTGGGTTCGCCAAACAGATTATGAACTGTCTAAATTCACTATTATTTTAATTTTTAATCTCTTCGTTACTCTTTTCTTTCTTTTTTTTAAAATATGTTAGGATAAAAAAAAGTTCATTTTAGAAGTTGGAGACTAAATTGAGATTCCATAAAAATATGAGGGACTATTTTAGCAATTTAACCAACAGAAACATTACGTTAGACTGATTTAGACGCCGTTAACTGAATAGTTGCCATTCTTAACGCTATTCATGCAGAATTGGATGCAAAAAGCCATTCCTCAATTCCGTCCCAGCAGACCTAATTTACATGAATCCATCCCCATCCTTCTCTGATAAACCCAAATCCCAGACTCCTTTTTTTTTGTTTTGGTTCTGGAAAAATATACTCGTATTCATAAAAAGTTGCAGTCTCAGTTCAGCTGGACCCTCACCGGAGGTGGTCCTTGAGGTAATTCCCCTTTGATAAGCACGCTTGACTATTCTTCTTAGTTCTGATAATTTCTCGCTAGAAAGATTTTTTTTTCTTTACTTCTTTTAGCTTAATTTTTTCGAATGGAAAGTAGATTTATGCTTAATTTACCCACATGAACAGCTAATCGCATGCTGGCATTTGACCATTTTGGTTTGATTGAGAATATAAGTTTAGCAAGTTGCTTGATTTGAGCTGTAATTGCATATGAATGGTTTTATGGGTGCAGATTTAATGGGGAATTCGAAGATGGAACTCATTACTCATGCTGATTTTTAAGATAGAGTGTCAGGTCAAATGAGCTTCGCTGTTACTTAGATATCGTTCTGGATGGTTAACTCAATTGTTCAAGGTAATTGTTCAAGGTAATATTTTGAAAGAAGAAACAAAAAAATAAAAAGGAGGGTTTAGCTATTTGGCCATTTTGAGTTGGGATGGAATCTAGTTCTGCTGCAGGAACCTCCAATTTTGAGCCTCAAGAAGATGTGGAGTTTGATTCTCATGAGGCAGCATATGAGTTCTATAAAGAGTATGCCAAGTCTGTGGGGTTTGGTACAGCGAAATTGAGTAGTCGTCGTTCTAGGGCATCTAAAGAGTTCATTGATGCCAAGTTTTCGTGTATAAGATATGGAAATAAGCAACAGTCCGATGATGCTATTAATCCAAGGCCTTCCCCTAAGATAGGTTGTAAAGCAAGCATGCATGTAAAGAGGAGGCCAAATGGGAAGTGGTATATACATAGTTTTGTGAAGGAGCACAATCATGACCTTTTGCCAGCCCAAGCTCATTTCTTTCGAAGTCATAGGAATGTTGATCCTCTTAAGAACGATGCAAAAGTACGAAGAAGGAAGATTTTGGCTTCCATGACCAAACAATATGGCGTGTATCAGCTTTCTGGTCCGTTAGAGAATTTTATCCGGAATCAGCATGATAGAGGTCGGAGTTTGACTCTTGAAGAAGGAGATGGTCAGCTTTTGCTCGATTTCTTTATGCATATGCAGGAGGAAAATCCAAGGTTTTTCTATGCAGTAGATTTTAATGAAGAGCATCGACTGAGGAATGTGTTTTGGGTTGATGCTAAAGGTATAGATGACTATGCTCATTTTAGTGACGTGGTGTTGTTTGACACTACATATTTCTCAAACAAGTATAAGCTCCCTTTAGTTCTTTTTATTGGAGTGAACCATCATATCCAGGCCATATTGCTTGGTTGTGCATTGATTGCAGATGAAACAGTGTTTACATTTGCTTGGCTGATGCAAACATGGTGCCTGGCAATGGGGGGCCGTGGACCACAAGTGCTACTGACTGATCAGAACAATTCAATCAAAGCGGCTGTTGCAGCTGTCTTTCCCGATGCGCGTCACTATTTTAGCCTGTGGCATGCATTGGATAAGATTCCCAGACAACCGCAATATCTTAACCTTTGGCATGAAACCTTTTTAGCAAAATTTAGGAAATGTATACACAAGTCATGGACTGAGGAGCAATTTGAAAAGAGGTGGTGGAAGTTGGTGGAAAGATTCAATCTTCAGGATGATCAGTGGATGCACTCACTCTATGAAAATCGTAAACTATGGGTGCCTAATTTTATGAGGGATATCTCTTTTTCTGGTTTGTCTGCGGCTTCAAGATCTGAAAGCCTGAGCTCTTTCTTTGATAAATATGTACTTGCTGAAACTTCTTTAAAAGAATTTGTCAGACAATATCAGTTAGTCCTGGAAGACAGGTATGAAGAGGAAGCTAAAGCTAATTTTGATGCTTGGCATGAAACACCTGAACTGAAGTCTCCTTCACCTTTTGAGAAACAAATGTCTTCTGTGTACACTCATGAAATATTCAAGAAGTTTCAAGTGGAGGTGTTGGGTGCAGCTGCATGTCATCTCAAAAAAGAACAAGAAGATGAGTCCAGTATAACATATGCTGTCAAAGACTTTGAAAGTAATGAGGATTTTATGGTGGAGTGGAGTGAACAGAAATCAGACATATATTGCTCATGCCGCTCATTTCAATACAGAGGTTACCTATGTAGGCATGCCATTGTGGTTCTCCAAATGTCAGGTGTTTTTACCATCCCATTCAAATATATATTGCAGAGGTGGACAAATGCTGCCACAAGCAGGCAGTCTATTAGTGAGAGATTGGATGAGGTACAGAATAAGGTCCGTCGATACAATGACCTATGTCGACGAGCCATAATACTGGGGGAAGAAGGGTCATTGTCCCAAGAGAGTTACAATATTGCACTTGGTGCCATAAGAGAAGCTCTCAGACAATGTAGAAGTGTGAGTAACTCTGCTGACAATAACTTGAGGACAGGCACCTCAACAGCACTAACAATTCATGGTGCTGAGGAAGCAAATCAAGGTGACATTGCAATGGATGTAGGGGAGGTGCCAGGTAATAGAGTAATGCAGACAAATAAAAGCTCTAAGAGAGCACATTCTGGAAAAGAAAGAGAAAGTGAAGGCATCAATTCTAACAGGAAAGGGAAGGTTAGTTATTCTCTATCTCCACTTTTAGTTGGCTTTTCATGTTTGTCAAATCATCTACTGTTTGACGAACTCCTGTCTGATGCACTTTGTGTATACTGCAGGTGCCAATGGAGCCCGAAGCAGCAAATGTTGGGTCGCATGGCAACTTTCACCCAATGGTTCGTCATATATGCTCTCTGATCCTCTTTTTTAACTAAAAATATGGCTGTGCTTGATTGTTAGGCTTGGAAAAGATGCTACTTGCGATTATGTATATGTGCATTGGGCAATTTACATGAGACATCTTAGACTTTTTGTTTTGATCTTCTTTTCCTTTTGCAGAGAATTAAGACTATATCTTTTTCTCCCCCCTAAAATATTTTGCCAACTGTAATATGTGGAAGATATGGTGCAAATTTCAAAAGGAGAACTGATTAACTTGATTTATGTTCTATTAACTTGGTACATCTGGTGCAAGCAATTTTGGATTTATTTTCTATTGAATGGTGCATGAAACTTTCATGATTGGCCTAAATTTCTTTCTAGCACCTTCTTGGGTCTCTAAGCTGGCTTTGCTGAATTGTTTTTGTGATTATGTAAGCATTTTGTTCTTGGATTTGTAAAAGTACGTAAGATAATTCTCTTTTGCGTGGAAAAGTATGTGAACAGCGAACTAGTGGTAGGATGCCTACATGATCAATCAACTTTGATTTTCAGCTTAAAATTGGATTCTATACCGGAGGATGACACACTAGTTTCCATGTTGAGCAGGATATGCCCAGTGGCTTGGAATATCCTGCCATATATCCAAGATTTCTTACGACGCTGTTAAGAGGTGGTGACATGAGCAAGAGAAGTGTGGAAATGCTTGGCGAAATGTTGGAGGAATAAAGCTCAATTTGCCAAATTTAGTGGATCTTGAACTTACAAGAGAGCTTTCTGCCCCTGCTGCTGATACTGGCTTTCTTTGATTCACTGCATTTGGAATATGCTGATCGTTTGACCGGCATATTACCACACTACAGAAGATGGAATCCGGCATCATGGAAGTACCAAGGGCAGCAAGCTCTTGTATCATGTTGCTAGGGAAACAAAATATACAAAAATCGATTGATCATGCACTAACACCTCAGGAATTCAATCTGAAAAGGAAAAATGACAATCCAATTTTTGCAACTCTGCGTACTCTGGATTAACATCTCTCAGGACACTATCTGTTTTACCTGCTGAATCCTGGTTCTGCTCCAATGCAAGAGCACCCTTCGTTTTGAGTTGCATTAGGGGCACCCGCAGCAGCAAGCATGGTTGTACATACTGAAAAACCTTTTAGTCAATAATGTTGTAGAGCTTTATGAAAAGTGCTAGTGCTGATGCTGATGCTGATGGTTTTTATTTTAAATTTCCACAAAAATCGACCTGAAAAAAGAGGATTCTCGACCCTGTCACATCCCACATAAGGCCTGAGGGCAAATTCTCTAAAGAATCAACATCACGATTTTAAAGCAGAAAAATAAACGTAACAATAAAAGATGCAAGTGCTCCATGATTGGAGAAAAAGAAATAAAGAAACACTACTGCAAAGTTGACAAAGACTGAGCCGTGGTTCCACCGCAATTAGCTGGAGACACCCAAGTGGGCCGCCTCCCCCAGAACAACATAGAGTAATGTGTGCTCGCTGGATTTATCTAAGCCACAGCACATATTAATGCCCAATTATAGGCTTAGCTCATCATTAAGGAATAATACGAATGAATGAATAACTGTGCAATAACGTTTGCTAACCTTATCCCCCCTGAAATGAACACTCCTCCACATGTCTTTGCATATGCTTCTTCAGACATTACTACACAGGTGTGTCATCTTCAAAAATTTTGGCCCAAAAAAAAAAAGAGATAATTTTAGAAACCTCTCCAGAAGTTTCTGACTATTTCACTTGGCACTCTCAAACTTTAAAAAATCTCACTTGCCTCCCTTACTTTATGCTTTTGGTATCATCTATAACCCAATTTAAAATAAAATATTAAAAAATTCATTTTGGAAAAGTAAATGTAATCTCATTCCAAAATTATCCCTTGTTGTCTTACTTTTTATTGCATAAGTATATTCATAACAAAATAAATGAAAGTTTATTTTGATTGAAAAAAATATAGTTTGTTTTTATATAGAAAGCGTTAATATTTGAATTCTACAAGTTATAAAGATAATATTTTTTTTATTCCAAAGTGTTTTGAGTTAATTTAAGAAATTTTACAAATTATTTACATACTTTTGAATTTTCTACTTTTTGTCCAAATTGATGGCTTGAAAACTAAAAAGATATAATGTGCTAAAAATTATATATGAATTTGTTTGTATTGTTTTAAATCAGGCAAAAAGGTATTTTCATGGTTATAAATTATTGTGAATTATTTCCAAGAGTATTATTAATTATTCATAATTTTGAGTAATTTAACGTTTTTTGCCTAAACCAACGACATAATATTATTATCAGTTTCTAAATATTTATTAAGAAACTCCGTCCATCTATTTATAAAAATTAACGGATAAGTTTGATGTATTATAGTAATTGAGAAATCATAAGAAAAGGGCAAACTTGGAATGAAATTATATTCTCTCACCCAAAATAAGTTTTTTAACATATTATATTTTGAAATGGGTTTCAAATGGTATAAAAAGTTTAAAATAAGGGAGGTAAGTGAGATTTTTGAAAGTTTGAGGACACCAGGTGAAACTGTCAGAAATCTCAGGGAAGGTTTCTGAAATTATCCCAAAAAAAAGAGAGAGAGAGAGAGAGAGAGAGGGAGGAGAAAGTGTCAGCTTTGAGATATGGGTAAATAAAGACTATAGACACACAGAATTGCAAAGTGGGGTCTCTTATTGTTTTCTTTTATGTTTCAACTTCCTTCTTCGGACACACGTTATAACTAACAAAAACAAGTAGCAGCACAACATTTTGGGTTATTGGATCATCAGTCAGCATGGAAGAATTGTCTTCGGGAGATGGGGGCCCTACTCTCACAACCACAAGCTATTTTATGAGCATATGCTTATTGTTTTCTTTCTTTTTTTTCCCTTTTTTTGTGGGGTAAAATGAGCTTGCATTTCTGTACTCCACCGACAGAAACAATCTTAGGCCTCCCACCTGCTAGCTCATTTAATCACATCAAAATACGCCAAAACCTCTATACATTAATAATTTTGAAACCATAAAAGTTCTATTAATTTAAAGAAGTACTGATTAATTGATAACTTATTAATTTATGTAGTGTATTCACAATTCAAAGAAATACCATGCAATCAACCTTGCAATCTTAGCTTAGACAATAGATGTTCACGCAAAGACAATAGCAAATTGTTTTCGACATTGCAAAATTGGTTCTGTGGAAGAAATATCCTCAGAGAACTTAGATGATCCTTTAGATCAAGATATTGATGAACTTAAGACGATAATGAATGGTTTGAGTTACCACAATAAAATGGATGTAGATTATCTATTGGATTATCCAGATGAAACTGATGCAGGTTCAGAATAAATTGTTGTTAGCATCACCAAAAATCCTGTTAATGATGAAGTTGAGAATGATTGATACAATAACTTTACAACCTGTTCCGCGAAAAGAAGCATTCAAAGTAGCAATAAATCTTCAAAATTTCTTATTAATGAGAATTCAAGTTCAAATCTTTTAAATGCAATAAGAAAAATTAGGGATGAGATTCGGGTAGATTTAAATTTTAAGGAAAAAAAAAACAACAATAGACTCATATTTAAAAAAAAATTGGATATTAAATTATTAATTTACGATATCAATGAGACCAAAGAATTTTGTGTGGTTATTCTATCAAAATTATTAATTTAGTTTGTTAGCTCAAGTCAATACCCAAAAATATTATTATTCAATAAAAGTTAGTAATTTAACAAATATCAATTCATAGAGGTTAAACTATACTTCAAATCGTCTGTTAGGTAGCAGGTTTCGTTAAAATTTAGTAGTTCGTTTTGGGCATGGCTAGCCTAAAATTCTAACCCTTCCTCTTTGTTTCTTCATTTCAATGACAAAATAACAGATTTACAAGATTGCACGGACTATAATCTTGTGGGAGACGGAATTTTAGAAATGATATTCTGTTGTTCATTTGTGAAGCAAATTTTGTAAAATACTTCCAAAGAATGTGTTAAGTGTCAGTTTTTTGTTGTAAAAAGGTTGAAAAAAAAAATATTCTGTGGCTGCTCCTTTGCTTAATTTTGAGTTACCATTCAATTTGTAGTATCCATATCCAGAATATGTCGTACCCCTAAGCTACATAGGAAAGTCAAAGTACGAATTTGGCCCTTTCTTTGCAGTTTACAAATTTGATCATCTTTTGAAATCCAGTAAACGAAAGAGCAAAGACATTGGCACAATCAAAATCATACTCCATTCGTTCCATTTTGATTTTTTTCCCACACAATTTAAGAAAAATTGTTAACTTTGAGGGAAAAGTAAACCAAACCATCTGTTCTTCTCAAATACCCTTACAGTGATATTAGGAGTATGACCAATTGTTATATCTTTATATTAATTACAAAATAATACTGACAGAAGTTAAACCATTCAAGGCTAGAATCAAAGAACTTATTAAAGAAAGCATGTTTTAGCCACTGATAACAAGTACATTAAATAAAGAACGGATTTTTAGAGAAGTTAAAGTTAACTATATTTTTCCATTAGAAATATGGACAGATAGGAAAGAAAAATAAGAGGTTATCTAAATGGGATGGAGGAAGAATCTCACTTTTTGAGATTAATTTCACAAACAATTTTAAGTATGTATAACAAAGAATTATCTCAACTTCTATCAAAACAAATTAAAACAAACCCTATTTCCAACACAGATATGCAACGAAAAACCTATTCCCTAATAGAAACAAATCATATACCCACAAACAAAAAATAAAAATAATAATAATAGACAAACTAGTTTAAAAAAAAAAAAAAAAAAAAGAAGAAGCTGCAACAAACCATAAAATAGAAAGTTAACAAAAACGCTAACTCCCAAGAAAACTCTTGAATTTAGACCGTCCATTTCCAGATCTTGATTCGAAGGTCAACCTTACACTTGATATTGGATGTAGTTGCGGAGGTTGGTGTCTTTCCGGTGGGAACAGCAACCTTATCCCTTCACAGGTGACCCTTATCCCAATTTTCTTAGTTTTCAACCCCCGACCTTAACTTTCACCTTAGTATTCAGCTGAATCGTCAAGGGCAAGCCGTTCTGGTTCTTTAAATCAGATTTTAACGTAGAAATCTGTGTAGAGTCCAAACTCTGACCTGAGCTGGAGATGACAGCTTTTAAAGTGGTAGTGTTCTTGGTCCCGTGTTCGAAACTTGGGAAAGATCCATCACCAATGTCAACCCCGTCGGAGAGTATGGAAACGTTGATGGGATCGTAAAAGAACTTGATTTTCTTATTGGGGTTGCGGGCAAGGAGCGTGACGTTGAATTTGGAGGTGACCCCAGTGGAGGTGAGGTTGAACTGGGACAGTTGAAGGGAGGAGACGCTGAAGCTGGGGCGGTGGGGGCGGTAGAGAACCCAGAGGACGGCGCCGGCTATGGCGACGAGGATGAGGATGAGGATGATGAAGAGGGTGGTCCAGAGGCAGCAGGAACAGCAGCAGCTGCGGCGGTGGCGACGCTTGCTGAGTGCTTGGGGGCGGTAGACGGGGCGCGTGGTGTTATAGAGCTGGGCTTTGGTGGGTGGAAACGTTGGGTTTGCGGCTGCAGCAGTGGTAGTGGTGCCGTTGGCAGCGGGCTTGGTAGCGGGGTAGACTCTGTCTGTCATCGTTTCGGTTCGGTTTAATTCTCTGTGGTTCCAGTCCCTTCCTTAAATGGCTTGGCTTCCCTGTCTTTCTGTCCCTCGATCGACTGGTGAACTGTATTTGGAATATACAGGAACGTTTTCTTTTCTTGAATGGATTATGAATACAGATACAAATGCTATGCGTCTATATGTAGAGATTGCAGGAAAGGACTGGGGAAGGAGGGAGAAAGCGAGGAGGAGGAGGAGGAGGAGAATGGGATTTTTATTTTTTGTTGGGGAATGGGTTGGGTGTTCTGGGGTTTTTCTTTTTGGGGGGTGGAAGGTAGGATGGCAATTAGCAGGGTTAGGCGGGGAGATGGACAAGAACTCTATAACCACTACAAAAAATTGAAGGTCCAAGGTATAATTAAGCGAGTCTTAATTCTTAATCTAATGGAGGATACGTCGTCACTCGTCAGCAGTAGTGTCCTTTTTTTTTTTTTTTTTTTTTTTCTTTTTTTTGAAGGCAGGATTTTTTCTGCTCATGGATTGGTTGAGAGGATGAAGAGTAGTCAGCTCTTTAACAAAAATTGTCACTGAATACTCGCCACCTCAACATTTTTTTTGTTGTTGTTTCTAATTAAGAGGTACAGCATTTTGTTAAAAACTTGTTTTATTCAATTATTGAACATTTCCTTCAATGGTTTTCGAAAGAAATATTTGTTATTAGGTGCGAGTAATCAATTTAGTGCATATAAATAAAATTGGAAATTTGGAAATTTTTTTAAACTTTTTTTTGACAGTTTGTTTGACTAGGAAAGTCGTCGATAAGGAGAACACCAAACTCGATCCATTTTACTGCTGGCTTATGCAGAATGGTAATGTAAATTTGGAAAACGAAGTCAAAAAGAAGAATGAATTGAAGAGGGCAACCGAATCCATTCTCTTGCTTAAAAAGTTCTAAAAAGTGGCTAAGAAAATGAAAGATGTCGGAATATTTCACCAGTGTGATTATTGATGTTAAATTGAAGTTGTCTCCACAAAATTTCGTACTAATGATGATATACTTATGAGCAAATCACAACCATAACTCCTTTTTTTTTTTTTTTTTTTGTTTTCTTGATATACTTTGGACGTGAAGTGGACGCTCGTCCAGAGGAATTGGACGTGCGATTTGTTCTGCAACCTACATAGACGTTCCCACATCACCAACTCATGTGCTTATGAATTACTATTGGGGTTACTTAAGACCTTGAGGGGAATCCATATGATATTTTGTGTGGGGGAGTAGTTGTTAACCACGTGTGAGAGTGATCCATCATAAAGGCGCTTTGACTCCCCCGCCATTTACACCCACACATCAAACCAATCTAGCTATTGCTGCACTACAATTTGAGATTCTACTTTTCATTGTAAATAAAGGGGTCGAAAATTAATCTTTGGCCCTGTGTAGTTTTGTTTGTTTGGCCTAAACGAATCATAACCATGGTTCATAGTCGCGGTAGCTGTCACATCGGTTTTGGTATATTCGCGATTTTGAATGAATCAAATTGTTTTAAAATTCGAACGAAGATGGAAACGACTCGACCGAGTCGTCTCAGACTCGGTCGAGTCTTTGAACCATGATCATAGCCCGAAGCGAGTTAGTAATGCTGCTAATCTACTTCATTCGAAAGTTTAACCGATCCAACTGAGCTCGAGTCAACACTACGGTCCTTCTGTTAGGGTTCAAAATCCTCCCTTCTTCATCCCTGTTTCTTAAAATCTCATCATTCTTCCTCTGCTAGAAAAGAAAAAAAAAAAGTTTGAAACAAGAAATATCCCTATGTTAGGGTATACTAAAATTTAATATTGCGGGAAGAATTAGTGGGAGTGGGACGGTGGAGGGTCCATTTGGTGGTGTGATTTCTCACGTCTAAAGTGTACCAACGCCATAAGTTGGGCAGGGGAAGTAGGCAGTTGGAGAAGAACCTGATCCGATGAAAGATTCAAACAATTTGATTTACTAATACTGAAGTTGGAGAGGAACCCAACACCAGCCGCGACCTAATTTCTGAGTGTTCCTTTTCAAGAGAAGGGAAGATCATGTAACTTGCTCTGCAATTTCTACGACCATTTGACAGAATGAAGAGGTCGGTCAGAAGTTACTGGGCATGTGCAGCTGCAGGACCTGGATTTCATTTTCTACGCTACACAGTGGCCATATGTTTAACTAATACTAATTTAATTATCTTGCAACCGCGTGATAATGCCTTTAGTTTAGTGGCATGGTTTCTGCAGTGTTTACATATGGCAGCTTGCTTCATGATTCATGGCCATATTGCTGAGCAACAATTCTTCTCAACTGTCAACATATAGTCTTCCTTTTTCTTCTGTACTTTTTGGGGGGCAAAATCTAATTATGCCTTTGCTAAAATGTGACTTCGACCATGGGTATGAAGGAAATTTTAAATTTTTTTTAAGAGGAGTTTTCAGAATTAGCAAAATAAATTCTTTGATACATGTACATCCGTTGTTTACTATCAAGCTAGAAAAGGAAAAAAAAAAAAAAGAACTAGCTACTCAATAAAATTCTTAAATTATTTGTCTACCTGTTTTGAGCTCCCAATTCTGCACCTAAATGGGCGAATAATGAACTTAGACTGTACTACTATATAATGAGCCAGCTGGATGTAAAGAAAAAAATTTTGACCAAGTGTGCCTAGAGGGACCAATACGAGGCAATTTTAATATATTGAGGGCCAATTGCTTGAAAATTGAAGGTTTTTAACTAATCTTAGAATTTAACTTTAAGCATTATTTCGGCAATTTGCTCCTTAATGGTCCGCCTGGCAGACCGGCCTCTTACTTTTATACTAATTTTGACGTTGACGATAGGAACTTGTCATTGAATAAGCCAAAAATATTTTTTGGAAATTCAATTGTAGGCTGTTGTCCTTTTGTTTTCATGGGATGGCAAAGGAATTTCTCCACAACAGTTAACAACTTGTCCATTTTCAATCAATTAGGCCCCGTTTGATAATCCAATTCAGGTCTTAATCTTAATGACTTGAGACCTTAATGATGTTAAGACTGTTTGATAACAAAAAACACTACATCTTAATGATTAAATGGGTCTGAATTACCTAGGCAAAATGGAGCCCAAAAAATAAGTGATAAGTTTATCACTTACCATTACTTAATAAAAAGTACGCTCAGATGTTAGTGTTTTAGGACATAAATAACCCTTGCCAAATACAACACAATCATCTTATTTTTTCCTCTTCTCTTTCTTCTCTCTCATTCTTTTCTTTCCATCATCTTCTCAGTTTATCAACCTCTTCTCCATTTTTTTTTTTTGTCAGCCTTCATTCTTAAGAAATTTACCCATTGAAACATTCAATTTTTTAGCATAAAGGTAAGTATTAACTTTATGCATATGCTTTATTTCTACTGTATAGTTGTCTTTCATACTCATATTCAATAAAAATCTATACTTTATCTATGTATTTGATTTACATGGTTAATGGAAAAATAATCTTCCATGAGAGAAATAAAGCGTAGGCAATACAAACTTATTAAAAAAATAATCTTTGAGAATGAAGAAATTATGGTACAAAACTACAATGAGTAACATGTTGAAGATAACCAGAAAATGCAGAACACGGAAGGATCTCGACAAGTTGATCAAACTTTTATGATCAACTTACGTGAGTAAATTAAAAATCAACATTTTTAACTTT
>CM023103.1:83276101-83466101 GCA_013103745.1 Gardenia jasminoides | reverse complement strand
TTTCAAGATTTCCTTTTTATTATTAGTTCTCTCGATTGGATGTCTTCTTTCTAACCCACCAGACTTTTACTTACATTGTAGATACTGTACATGGTATCTGCAAGTCTTTTACTGTTTCTGCAGCATCTGCTTTTTTGTTCGACCAGTTTTAGCATTTTTTAAGTGACTTATGTAAAGTTAATTCATTGCCACAATCAGTATTGAATCTCTGAGAGCTTAGCCTTAGCAGTCAACAGAAAACAGTTGGTAATTCTTGGGGTTCTTTGGAACTCCACCTAACTCTGTTCCAATGTTTCCACTGCCTCACCTCATCCTCATTACTTCACCGGTACTATTTGTGGGACTCCAGGTACAGTCCAGCCAGTGTCTTGTACCTTAATCTGAGCTACATCACATGTAGCCCTTCCAGTGTATTAGGAAAATGAATTATTGTTTCTTTAAATTCTGAAATTGTTGGCTGAGATAAAAGAAAGTTCTTGATGCTTGATCTTACTGGATTCTTTCTTGAGCTAAATGGGGATGTTTTTGGCTTTCATGTCACTGAGTTATTTCACAATAATTCTCAGCTCATTGCCAGTTCAAGGATCTGCAGGTAATGATTTGCTTTCAATGAGCGCGTATTTTAGATCAGTTTATCTGAAATTTCCTTTTTGATCCTTGCAATTCTTTTTAGCTCTTAATTTATTTCGTCTGTCTGGCAATTACCACTGTGCTAACCATGATTTTCAGGGTAATATTAGTTGTCTACGATTATGCAGAAAGACTCATGCTTGTCAATGTTGTTTGTAGTTGATATTTTTGATAAAGGTTTTCAGTCATTTCCCAGCTTACCTAACATACAAACGTAGTTCATTAGCTGGAATGGACCGATAAAACCCTGGTATTATCTCTAGAATAACGGAGAACATTGCTAAATTCTTTGAAATATACGCTTTTAGCAATGCATTCGTTTCGTATGAAATCTATAATTTCATATTCTAGACTCGTATTTAGATGTTCAACTTCTGGCATTCTAGTGGTCCAATGGCTAATAAAGAGTCGATCTTATCAGTTACTACCATAATAATACAAGTTAATAGTTTAGTAACAATGCTTGATTAGGAAACTCCACCACTACACTGCCACACTAGAAGTAGGCGTAACAGCTCGATCAGCTGGCTCATTCTGGTCTTGTTGCACCAAAAGAGAAGGGAGGAGACTCCCGATCCATGAAGGAGGGCTTAAGTGATCCATATTTGTAAAGCTGCAGAAACCACTTGCATTTGCATTTGTGGATAGTATGATATAGCTTTTCGTATTGCTTTTGATAATGTAATTTTTCAGCACCACTTCCCCAGTCAACATTAACTTTTCCAACCATTGGCCAAAAGAGGCATGGAGGCCTTTCTGCAGCACCTCAATCTGAAGCATTTAGCTATTCAGCACATGCTTATTACCCTCCAAGTACAGGTACTTGCTTAGTTCATTTTCAATACTAACTCGAAACTAAGAAAACTAATTTGTCATGACATCTGAAATCCTTTAATTTTTCATTTGCAGTGCCCAATCAACACAAACACTTCAATGCAACTTCACACAGACACCATTTTAAGAAACCAACGAATGATTATGCTTCTTCACCAACAGCCTCATTTCATAGAAACCACTGGAACAGAAACAGATTCAGCAAATTTCGTCCTGAACCATATGGCCAGCTTTCTCCACTGGCATCTAGTCCAAAAGGTGGGTTAAACTGAAAATGACCTTGAACTCTCCTCCTCTCCTGGTAAAGCTTGCGGCACAAGGGCATTCCATTCTTGCTAGGGTCATTCAAATCTTTTGTTGTCTGATTTCAAAATATGCACCAAAGAAGCTGTAATTGTGCTAGTTTTCTTTTGTTCTGTTAGATACATGGCATGCAGTCTCCCCGTCTCAGTCTCCCCTTCCTTCAGCAGAGGGCAAGGGTTCACCAGCACATGTGCCGTCACCAGCAATTCCAGCAAGCCAACGTAGAAGTATGAGAACATTGATTTCGGTCCTCACACATTCATGTGGTTTTACATTGATGCACTATTAACAAGTGTTTAGCTAATTTGACCTTGCATTTTCTCTACAAGTGCCAAGACCTAGACCTATAATCTCTCCCTCAAGTTCTTCAACAAGGAAGACCATAAGGGCTCCATCACCATCTCCGATTTTGACACTCCCTCCTCCACCTCCTAATCGAGGTATCTGTGTATCCTTCAGCTCTTTTTGCTAGTTCTTCTAACAGTCCTCTGAAATACTATTCAATTTTGAAACTTTTTAGATTGCTCGTCACTGACATGCACCGAGCCATTGACATATGCACCTGCTGGATCGCCTTGTGGCTGTGTATGGCCTGTTGAAGTTAGTCTCCGTCTCAGTATTACCCTATATACATTTTTCCCCTTGGTATCCGTGCTTGCCAAGGAAATTTCTGCCAGTCTCTCTCTGAATCGAAGCCAAGTGCGGATCATGGGAGCAAATGCAGTGAACCAGCAATTAGAGAAAACAATTGTCCTCATCAATTTGGTGCCTGAAGATGAGCAATTTGATGCCACTACTGCATTTTCAATATATAGAAAGTTCTGGCAGAAAGAGATTTTTGTGCAGACTTCACTCTTTGGCAAGTACGAGGTGTTATATGTCCGCTACCCAGGTAATTAACATTATTAGTCATTTCTGCTTATAACTGCTGCAAAATTTACTCATAATGGTGGCATTGTAAGATATGCTTCAAGTAATTATTGTGCTTCCTGCCTCCATTAACAAATTCAAACCCTGTACTTATGAAAACAGGTGATTTCATCTCAACAATTTTGTGCTATAAAGAGGGGACCCCAATAATTAGAGAAGCAAGCCAATAGTTCATGAACTCTCCCTGAAACCATAGTACTAGTTTTAGCAATGTTTAGAACCAACGTACTATAACCTGAAATTTTAGCAAATTGAAAGGTAAAGGCTGATAATAGTGGATGTCATGCATAACATTCTACTAAAGAGTATTAATTCTATGCATAATTCCATTGCTAGCAACAGGATTGATAAGATATTTTTATCATGCCGAGATTGAAAACTTCTTCTGTTTCATTGTTGCTCCCTTTCTTTGTTGTTGTTGTGTGCCTACTATCTATTTTTCTGAAATTTCTGGTTTGTCTAGGGCAAATTACATTTTTGCAGCAACTAATCAATCTGAATTTTTTCTAATTTTTCTATACTAGATATCAATTATTCCTTCTTATCATGCAGGTCTCACTCCATTTTTGCATTTGATCTAGATCACTTAGATGTGTGTGCTTTGTGGAATCTGATAAACCACGCTCTTGCAGGTCTACCTCCCTCTCCACCTTCATTGACCTCTGCAAGTGCTACTATCAATGACCAACCATATCATGGGATAGATAATGATGGGAGGACAATCAAGCCTCTTGGAGTGGATGTGCCGGGGAGAAGAAAGAGCAGGATTAGCAGAAATGTGGTCATTGTAATTGTTCTATCTTGTATCACAACTGTTGTTGTGTGCATGGGACTTATCTGGCTTTTGTTGTTAAAATGTGGCTACTGCTCATATGAACCTGACAAAGATCCAAATCTTCTAATATCAACTCATGTAAATCCAGCAGGTATCCACGTCTTCTAGTATCGCCTCATTCAGCTTGCTTGTCCAGTTTATCTGGCAAAATTATAAATAGTTTCTGAATTCTTCGTTTATTGCAAATAGTTGTGAAGTAATGTTCTGTTCTTTTTTGTTGCTTCTAACTAGTGTGTCCTTGTCACATCAAATAAGTTGAATTAGGTTCAGGCTTGATTTCTACTTGCATAATTTGCCTGTGACTTACTCCCCGTACTCATTCTTGGCTTGCCATGTCAAGTATACATGAAAGTCATGAAACTTTCCCGTGGAAGCTCCACATTTGCTGGCTCACCATTTTCAGTTCTAGATTTTTTCATGCATCACTCTTCGAGTCCAGCAACTTGACCTCTATTAGATTCCACTATTATCTATGCCTTTCTGTCTACATTCCAGATTGACTAGAAACAGAATAGGCAGTTCTCAGGTCTTGGCTTGAGTTGCATTTACATGTTCTGTAAAACATTTTGGCAGGTGGTGATGGGTCCTTGATGGTTGAAAGCAAGCCCACCTCAGCTTCAATGTCATTCAGTTCTAGCATCTTGCATTATACTGGAACTGCCAAGATATTCAGTATAATGGACATAGAGAGAGCCACCAAAAACTTTCACGCTTCAAGAGTAATTGGTGAAGGTGGTTTTGGAATTGTATACAGTGGCATTCTTGATGATGGAACGAAGGTAGCAGTGAAGGTTTTAAAGAGGGATGATCGGCAAGGAAGCCGTGAGTTTTTGGCAGAAGTTGAAATGCTCAGTCGGCTGCACCATCGCAACTTGGTCAGATTGATAGGTATCTGCACGGAGGCCCATTCTCAATGCTTGGTCTATGAATTGGTCCCGAATGGAAGTGTGGACTCCCATTTACATGGTCCGTGCCTCGTGGAGCCTTAAACAATTCTGAGCATTCAATTCTTATTATTTTTGTTTTTTGTTTGGGAAGGAAAGGATATCAAGAGGTAAAAAATATCAGGTCTATTAAAGTGACTTTCATTTCAGTTCTTGATCATTGCATTCTTTCTGCTTTTAGGAGTTGATAAAGAGGCAAGTCCTCTTGATTGGTGTGCTCGAATGAAGATTGCTCTTGGTGCAGCACGTGGTCTGGCCTATCTGCACGAGGACTCAAGTCCGCGCGTGATACATAGGGATTACAAATCAAGCAACATTCTCTTAGAACATGATTTTACAGCAAAAGTTTCAGACTTTGGCTTGGCTAGAACAGCATTGGATGAGAGAAGCAAACATATTTCAACTCACGTCATGGGAACTTTTGGGTATGCTTTATGTCGGACTTACTGTCTTATAATTTTATGCTGCTTTTACTTCTCTATGGTGGGTTTAGAAAGCCTTTTTTATAGCCATGAGGCCCATGACAACGATTGACAAGAAAATAAGCAAAATAATCAGCTTGAAGTAATGGCGTGCTTTGGAAGAGATGTGGTTCAAAATTGACCAATAACAGAAATTATGATACTTACACTGAAAATAGGACATGCGGCATGTAATGTTGAACCTATTGCTTGTGCTTCGTTAAGCTTAACCTAAAGACCAGTCACATTTGATACTGATACTGTCTTCAAATTCAATTTGGTTTAGCTATTTTGTCCTGCTGTAAATGATTACTTTATTTTTTTTCCTCTATAATTCTTTTTATGTTCTTTCCTGTAATCTTGATCCATGAATGGATGAACTTCCTGTGCTGCAGTTATCTTGCTCCTGAGTATGCAATGACTGGTCATCTCCTGGTGAAGAGTGATGTTTATAGCTATGGTGTGGTGCTCCTTGAGCTCTTAACTGGACGAAAGCCTGTGGATTTATCACAGCCCCCAGGCCAAGAGAATCTTGTCGCTTGGGCTCGTCCACTTCTCACAACCAAGGAAGGTTTGGAAACAATTATAGACCCTGCTTTAAAGCCAACCGCTTCATATGATAGTGTCGCCAAATTTGCTGCAATTGCATCCATGTGTGTGCAGCCTGAAGTATCTCATCGTCCATTTATGGGAGAAGTTGTTCAGGCATTGAAGCTTGTCTGTGATGAGTTTGATGAGACAAGAGGATTAATGTCAAGAAGTTGCAGCCAGGATGACCTTTCTATTGACATAGAGAGTAAGCATAGCAGAATGTCAGGTGATATAGGGGAAGCTTCTATTGCAGGGTATGCAATGCAGGGCGTGGACTCTACTTTGGAAGACAAGATAGCATTATCAACTAATCTTGTATCCGATGGCGTTGAAAGACTAGAATCTGCATCTTTTAGGAGACAATTTAATTCTGCTCCCCTGAAAATGGGAAGAAGGAGGCGTTTCTGGGAACGCTTAAGGGGGCTCTCCAGTGGCAGCATGAGTGAGCACGGATTTTAATCAGTATCACCCGTGATGAGTCAAAGGCCCCATTTAGGCAATTATTTTTTTCCAGATTCAGTTTATTACTGTCCAAAGGTTTAAAGATGCAATCTGCAAGAAAGAGACGTACTGTAAAATATGGAGCTGCAAGATCTGGCTGTTATATAGTAATGGAAGTCTGTGCATATCGTGGCGGCCATTTGTACAATTAGCAAAGAAAGATTGAGATGTAGCTGCACCATATGGCACTCAGTGGAATCTTCATCTGAAATAATTCCGAAGCAAAAGATGCAGCTTTGCCTGCTTCAGTTTGTAAGTAATCTTCGCCAAGCAGGACAAGACATGTTATATAATCATTTTGCAAAGAGATCATGCACTTGTCCTTGTAACCTTAGTTACTGTTTATTGAGCAACAAAGAAGTGCATCGGTTTAAAGCTGTTTCACACTCTTTTCTTTTTCTTTTTTTGGGCATCCAAATCTCTGAAGTTTGAATAAAACTGTCATCCAAGAATACCAAGATGTTTAATCATATCCCCCGTATATTGACCTCATTGGCTATTTGAACACGCATAAATATTCCATTTCTGATGGACCTAATATTCTATATAACTGAGACGTCTGAAGTGTGACCATTATTATTACTTGTATCATATTTGCATCATCTATTACGGCCATAAAAGCATCCAGTATGTGATGGGAAATCCGTGGTTGCTAAACGGACTCATGGTCTCCGCTTATTCCAACAAGAATTCTGATTACAAAACTACGTACTTTCTTTATTACCTAACATTTTACCTATATATAAATATAAGCAGCATTTTAGTCTCTGATCTTTCGGGGAAACGAAAATTTTCACATAATAAAATGGTTGTCTCTTTTTCCCTTTGAGCACAGGAAGGAGCATTCACAAGTCGAAATCTCAAAACCTTGAAGTTTTTAACTTGAAATACTTTACATTATACATTGCCAAAAAGCAAGAAATACAACAACAGTCAGCAACAAGCTTAAGTAACCAACTCAAGGTTGACAAACAGGATGAAGCAAACTTCTTCTGAATAAATACAAAGGATTGAATTGAATGGAAGCAATCATTTCCGTTCTATCTATATAACACCAACTAGCAAATACAAGTCACAGAAATTACACTGTGGACAAACAATAATGTTCATTGATCTCTTCAATTGATTAAAATGTAGAACTCTAAATGCCTGCCGCTCTTCCTAATCTTTCTCTTAATATCTTTACTCCCATGTATCTGCACCCAAAAAAAAAAAAAAAATCCTTGTTATTCAGTAGCTCTTTAAAACGTCATAATCATACAAAAAGATATATACAGTTATGATGCGATGTATATTTTTGCCCGTAGAAAAATCACAGCATATACTCAAATGTCTATATATTCTGATTACCTTCCCATCATCATCACCGTGGCTTGAGGATTAGTCCCTGGAGAATCTCTGAATACCGAACCATCCACGACACGAAGCCTTCGGACACCGAGGACTTTATGATTAGGACCTACCACCTTACCAACGTGACATCCACCATGGTAGTGCCAAATTGTGACTACAGTGTCTCTACAGAATTGCTCCAAGGACTTGGTGTCGTTTGTTTGCTTTGGTATGAGGTTAACATTTGCCAGCACACTCATATTGAGCACCTTCTCTATTGTTTCTTTCTTGCATTGTGAGATATTGGTGAAAAGGTTTGAGTTTACAATCTTCTCCACAATGCGTATACCATTGACGCATCTCCGTAAATCAAGAGGATGGCTGAAGTAGTTGAAGGTGATGGCCGGGTTGTCGTCAACATTGGTGTTGATCAGGCTAATTTTGCCCGTTGACAAAGGGCTGGCAATCTTTTCTAAAATGAAACCTCCCTGGAAGACTTCACGTGGAAGGTCTCTTTTTCTTTTTCTGTATGCTTGAATTGCTTCTTGTGTTCTTAGCTTTGGTGGAATTGTGGAAAGCTGCCCAACCTGAGTAAATGACAATATCAGAGCACGTTAACTTCAATATGAAGAGCAATAACTGGCCACTGGCCCAGTGGTCCACTGTAGCATCACAGCTACCATCCATTATGTATCAAGAGAAACTATTGCCGAATGGAAATTGAATTTACTACTTACCTCAGCTGAAAGGATTCCATGATGGCACTGAATGCTGTCCAAGGACTGTCCAAATCCACTGCTGGCTTCAATGTACACTCCCATCTTGGTAATTCCAACAGTTTGTATAAGCGACTGTCGAACAGGGCCATTGGTGGGAATGAATATTGTGTTGAGGGGGTTGTCAGCCATGCCTTTCCCTACAAACGGATTGTTGAGCACCATAGGTATGTTAAATTTCTTAAGGTCTGCTTTTGGTCCAATCCCGCTAAGAAGCAAGAGTTGAGGGCTGCCAATCGCTCCACTGGACAATATAATTTCACTCCTCTTATTTCTTGACAGGAATGCTCGATGTTGGATACCCTTTTCATCTTTGAAGATGACTCCGCTGGCCCTAGGCCTTTTCCCTGCACCAAACATACTTAATCATGATTTTTTTACAGCTATGCCGCTATAATTAACTAGCTTGTAGTCACAATTGCGCATCTTTAAATTAACGGTTAGTGGTGATCTTTTGGTAGTTGCATACCTCTTGTGTCAAAGACAATTTTCTGAACGGTTGCATGTATCAATACGCTAAGCTTTTCACGGTTGGAAGAGGCAAGTAGCTCGGCAGCCGTGTGACGGCGGCCGAATCTGTCGAAGATGGTACCACCAACCTTGGTTCCATAAACATGATCATAGGTGAAGCCATTAAAGGGGGATATACCAACTTCTACGAGACTGTCCCTTAATGCCTGCTGCCAAGGTGCAAGGTCTGGCTCGTGAACAATTTGATTTTCAACCCAGGGGTAGGACTCGTTCACCAGTTTTCCATCCCAACCCACATCTCTGATGTAACTGCAAATTTGAAGAGTTCTTAGTATTATCAACATGTTCACGAGCCACCTCTATCAAATATACGTGGAAGTAACACTCAATTGAGGACTATTTCAGTGCACCAAAGATACTTTGAGTTTGCATGGATTGGGTTTTAGTCACCACCATGGGACAGGACGTGCATGAAAATCACAGGTCATTTACAAAGATTCTTAGAGGTTACCCACTAATGCAGCCTGCACCAATGATTGACAGGACGTGCATGAAAATCACAGGTCATTTACAAAGATTTTTAGAGGTTACCACTAACGCAGCCTGCACCAAAGATTTTTACACCGTGCAATGTGCATCAAGTTGTTTATCTAAATGTACTCTTCAATGGACACGGTCTAATAGTAACTTCTTCAATTCATGTGTCAATTTACTATCCTAGCTGACTGACTGATCCATTTATATGTGGTTAAACAACGTAAGCAATGCAGTCTGGGATAGTTTTAATGTGTACACCTAGTGGAGAGGGGAGTGCAATGTGGGGCTGAAAGGACTCGTGCCAATATTAGTAATAGTTTGGTTTGGACATCCTTGGATCTCCATGCATTATTACTCCGACCTTACTGCACAGGGACAACTATAGCATCTAAGTGGTAAAGGTTACTCCATAACGTTGTCTGTGGATGTGGTGGTTGGGACTTGGGGACGTCCTTTGCTATGGGAACCCATAAATTCTTCATCGGTCCTTGAATGAATGTTCCACCTAATCATGTTTGATTCTAGACAATGAAGCAGATTAATTCAACCCACAAAAGAAAAGGGGGGTGTTTCACAAGTAACAAGTTGGGGCATTGAACATTGAGGGATATATATGAGGAGCTCCTGACATTCAATACTAATCACCAAATATGAATAAAGATGGCAGAAACTCATAAATGTTCTGATCAGGGTAGGATGACAGGTCATGAAGCTGCTGCGTTACCATTTAGTAATAATTTCTTCTTGGAACAGCTTAGAGGAACAGCAGCCACTGATAGGTCGATTAAAAGTTGTAAAATGTGAACAATTAAGAGTTGGAAGGTTTCGTTGAGAATTTAGTCATTCTTCAGGTTTGGGAGTCAATTAATTGATTCGCGGGATGGCAAAATTTTCATTTCCATAGTCCATAATATTTATGGGCCAAACTAGTTAAGTTTTGAATGGTGGAGATACACTATATGGTATCCATTGCTTGGGCTTTTGTGTTTTGTGGGTTGCGAGTTTATAACTTCTGAATGCATGAATTTTGACAAAGACAGACGTTTATTCAAAAAGCAAGATGGAGACCTCAAGTTCTTGCACGCATTAATGGAACACATTTTTAGGGAAAGAAAATGAAGTTTGACGACTTACGAGAAAGCAACAAAGCTCACATCCAGGGAAAAAAAGAAAAAAAAAAAAAACCCATTTTAGCGAAAACTTTGACATACCATCTTTACCCCTGGTGGATATAAAATTCCCTTTTTTTTCTTAATTCAAGAAAAGTGCTAAGCTTTAGAAGAAGGGAATGGTGAAAGGGGAGTGCTTGAGATTCAGAAGTCAAGAACCAGCTAAATTGACTTTTGGGAATAACATAAAGAACTTTAATATGTAATATTTCAACAACAATTCACCGAACTGATGTTTAACGACTTGACTATATAACGTGTTTATCACACAAGTAAAATAATATTTAAAATAATTTTACTATCCAAACAGATTCATTTTCTTATTTCATTTAAAAAAAATAAAAAGCACTTAGGAAATTTTTTTTTTAAAATTTTTGAGGCAGTCAGTGATAGTAGTTTCAGCCAGTAAATAGTCCACCCATAGTTGCAATTATTGCGTGGTGGGTGGATTTGGGCATGGAGTTAATTCAATTCCCTTAAAGGAGGAGGGTAAATTATGGCAACAACACCAGGGACCTAAACTACAGCCTGGAGCCCGTACCACCCAACGCCAACTACAGTTTTTACCTCAGGTCTAAAGCAGGTACGATCAGCTTTAGATGCAGTACATACGAGTATTGTATACTATTTTTTATGATTTGGTACATTAACTATTTTATTTTATCATATTTCAGGAAATGCAATAAAAGTTATATAAATGTATATCAAATCATAAAATATAATAAAATTATGTGGATATATACTAAATTCATATTAAAAAAAAAAGGAGTACAATAATCACGCAAAACTGACTGACACCTTATTTATTATCTCCGTTCTTACATTAGAAGGTGTACATTTTCGGTTTTTGTTTGGTCAAAAATAGCAGTTAACGTACAAACAGCCTCCAACCACAAACTTATCAAGGCGGTGCAGTAGTTGTTTGGTACTTACTTAATGCTCCCTCCCTGCCACACGTAAGCATTTCCAGATAAACTTAGCCGCTCCAGCTCCCTATCTTTTTCGTTTAAATTTCATTTGTTTTGTAGACGAAAAGAATTTAGAATGAATAAATGATATTGGGACAGCACAAATTTTAATTTCACTGAACCTTTTTATCTCAAATAACACTTATGCCCTTCACTCTCCAAAGGATCATTTCCTGGAAAAAAATGTACCAATGTGGAACTAAATTGGTACTGTTACCAGCCATCAAATGCTTCAATTATAATTTCAGTATAGGGAGAGCCATAGATTTTGAGTACCGAGTTTTCTACTTGGTGGGCCACATTAAATTTTCTTTCTATAAAAAATACACTTTAGAATATTGCTAGGTTGTTTTTTTTTTTTTTTTCTTTTGGTGGGATATTAACAAATGTATCTCCATCCCCTCCACCCCACCCTCAAAAGAAAAGAAAAAAAAAAAAAAGGCCTCCTAATTTAGGCTACCGTTCAGCATTAGTTGTTGAAAATTAAGTATCCTACGTTAACAATTCTACTCGAGCAATACAGTCTACTTGTTTTTGCAACCCTAACAACTAGGTATTTAGTTAATAGTGTAACTCAGCAAAATGTACATGCATTTCACCCAAATGCTAGAAAAAAAAAAATAGCCTTCTTCTTTTTTTTTTTTTTTGGGTGGGTAAAAGTTTGCAGAAAAGATAAGGAAAAGAAGAGAGTTGGATCTGCATTTTGGGGCAGCAAATATGTGCAGAAAAAGGGAGTGGAAAGCAGGAAAGAAAGGCAGTAGGGGAGTTGCACCTTGAGCTTGCCCTGGTGTAGAACCCAGCATTGATGGAAGTGCCTCCACCAAGAACTCTAGCCCTGGAATTAAATACCCCATCGGTGGAAATGAAGACTTGGGAAGCAGAGGATGGTGAAGTGTCGGCTAAGGAGATGTGGAAGTTCTGCATGAAGGACACATTGACGTTCCCAAAGGGAGCTCCCCCTCTTTCCAGCAGCAGCACGCTATAATTCTGAGATAGCGTGGCCGCCAAGGGACACCCTGCCGTCCCACCCCCGACTATTATGTAGTCGTATCCTTCATCATCCCCGCCACCCTCCCCCGGCTTCACCGATTCTGATGAAGAAAATGAACTCGCAGTTTTGATGAACGGGTATCGACTCTCCCATGTTTCCTGATCCTTCCCTGCGCCAACCAACCAACCAACCAACAACAACATGAACTCTCAGCCCCTTATAACTACAAAGGGTAAATGGTTGCTGCAATTAAAATTTGAGTGCGACAATCCGTATGTGGTGAACTACTAGCTAGCACATTACTTATATTAGTAGTATATAATTAACTACATGACATGGATGTGGATGCGATTCATTTGATGAATGGTCCGGCTGGTTACTGATGAATACAACTAAATCCGCCTCAGCCTTCCAGTGCCACACAGTGCTGTTTACTCTATATTGCCAAGAATGTAGTGCTAGCGAATCACTACTGCATCATTAGTAAAACCAAATTAGTAAATCCATTGAAGGGCATAACATAGAATGTTGTAGCACTCGTACTCTGGCCGACTCTGCCTTTTACATTGTCTTGTACAATGCCTACTCTTGAACTAGAAATGGAAAATTCTAACTTGAGTTGTGAAAGACAAACAGGAAAAAATTTGAAGAGAGAGAGAGAGAGAGAGAGGAGGAGAAAATCCCAAGCACGAGAGATTATATATATATATATATATGTATATTCTATGGGATGGGGAAGAAAACAATTTGATGCTTCGTGAAGTGCACATGAAGTCCAAGTTATCTGAACCATGTTTCTCGAGAAGAAGAAGTGAAGTAGAAAAAGGTGAAAGACAGAAGGAAAAAAAGGGAGAAGAGAGAACCTTGGCAGGAGGAAGTGAGAGTGTTGAGCCATAGAAGTAAAGAGAGAAGGAGCTTCAAAGCTGATGCACCAACCAGCAAAGCCATTGACAGACAAACGGACAGAGACGCTCAGAGACCAGCCGCTCCTCAGAACCAATAAACTATATACTAGTAAGAATTTTGAAAGAGAGAACGGAATTTCCTTTCCCTCAATTTGCTCTCTCCCTCTCCCCCCACCCTGATGTGGCTGCTCTTGGTTGGCCTTGTTCTGCGTGTATTCCGCACCTGCATAGCAGATATTTATACCCGCAAACACTAACCAGTGTGTGACTGTGTGTTACTCCACCCCTCGTCATGCATTTGCATAAATCCCCTAAACAAAGCAGAAACAATAATAATAATAAATCCGAATACGATAATTAGCGCTTAACAACATAGGATATGGCAAAACAATCGTTGTTGAAAGAATGCTGATGATGCTGATAGGGCTGCTGATTCATCAATTTTTTCCTTTCCCCAAAAAAAAAAAAAAAAAAAAGCTTTCTAGTAGTATTAAATGTCACGAAATCTCCAACTGGGAGCACACATTGAATGGGGGTGAATTAAATGGGCGGGTACCGTTGAGGCTAATGAATGCATGGCCTTTGGATTACTTTTATGATCATCATCTCTCTACTCAGTTCAGTATTATATACGTGGACAGCTCACAACAGCAGCAGCAGCACCACCACCACCTAGCTACCACCTTCCCATTACCATTACAGTCGGTTATTTAAGCTAAGCTTCTGAGGGTGGAGTTTATGAAAGATTGGAGGATGGTACCGTAGTCGTGAAGGACTCTCTCATGACCACTTTTCGGGACTATGGGCTGCAATTTACTCTTCAAGTGCCACCGCAGAAAACAGGAAAAAAAAAAAAGATAAACCCAAAAGGATGAAAAATGGCACCACCAATCATCCTAGAAAGCTGGAGATAACTAGCCAGCCTCATGTTTCAAAGTTCTTTGCTGTAGTATTTGCTGGACCTTATCAATTTATCTAACAAAAGTTAAGCAACAGATGGGAAAACTGAAGAAATAAATACTGAATGTGGTCCAATACCTGTGTATGGCCGTTAATTACAAGAGAAGGGGAAAAAGGAAAAACGCTTGCTATCATCAAATTTATTAGTTCCTTGGCATATGCTCTTTTTTTTTTTTTTTTTCCTTTTTTACCCTTTAATGGACAGTACGTAGTCAGACTCAATTTATGGATCGACTTTTAGTCACAACCACTCCATAATATTCATAGAGAATCTTCTTCAAGGTTTGAGACGATCCTGTGTGCCGGATAAATAACACGATTAATTGTATGGGTGGTGACGGGTGATATTGCCAGAGTGATAATCTTGCTGTTGAAGAGCTTTTTTTTTTTTTTTTAGATGAATGAAATGCCAGTTTTATCCTCAACAGTCAACTTCAAACTCCCGCGCAACTGCTATCGGCTCCACCACACCTTCTCTCGCCTCCTAAAACTTTTGTTTAAGTGCTCCACAGTTCAGCCTGTGATTTCCCAACAACTGTCGCCGCCCGGTAGGAATCACCCGTGACAATTTGATAATTCAAAACCATCAGGAAACCGGCACACAAAGAATTTTAAAGATTTTTTTAGAAGAACTCAATCACAAAATCTCAACTTTTCTGGCTGCTCCTCCTCTTATCTCAATTATTCGTCCCTTTTAATTTTAAGACATAAATCAGTGCTGACGCACAAGAAATACAGAAGGAACTTTGGGATTCTTCTGTATCAGAACAGAGGGCTCAGGGACTCATAGAGACCACTCCACAACGTTGAGTAGATGGATGTCTTCCATCAATCAAAAACTTGGTTCAAAATCATGAATCCATTTTGTTTCATGTGACCTCCATAATTCCTACTTCCAGCTCAACCATCTTTTGTCGGTTTTAATGGCAAAGACTCATTCTTTTACTGTTAATTCTTTAAAAAAAAAAAAAAAGACAAAGAAAAGGATGGTGAAGGAAAGGGGATAGAAATGGAGAAAGAAATTGAGGGAATTGTCGTGGAGGGAGAATGAATATACTATCTGGTATCTGCTAACCTCCATGGCTGATGCCTGATGGATGGAGTGGCTGGCTGGAGATCTTTGGAAATGGAGAGATGCGCCAGACGCACTGGGGCCATGCAGCTCTAAGTGGGACGATAAATAAGACCATAGGAGATTTGGTTGTTGACTGGAAGGGGCAGATGTGGCATCACGTGTAAAATTGCTTTGGCAAGAAAAGATTTGCTCTGGCAGTATCCACTCTTAATTGTACATATTTCAATGCGCATCGCATGTAAGGAGTCAACTCAGACTTATCTGTCTAAATTAATGATTGAAACAATAATATTGTTTGGTGTGGATTACTTTATCTTGTCATTAAGATTGGTTTTAGTACATCTGTTTCTTTTGTCTTCCATATTCAAATTTTTTTTTAACCAACCACCTTTTTAGGGAAAGTTTTCTACACAATTCTCCACATTTTTAGAGGGATTAGAAGTTGAAAGTTTGACGTAATTTAGCATAGCATGTATGTAGGGGTGGTCACAGTTCACGTTCAAATTGGAATCGGACTTGACAGTTTATTAAATCGAAACTGGAACCAGATTTGAGAAGTCAGAACCAAAACATAGCCGTGATTAAAGATTAAGATTTAAGTTCACAAAAAACTTGAATCGAAGTCGGAACCGGCGGTTCAAAACTCATTCAAACTGTCTCAAAATGCACTTATATCCTAAATAGCTGGCTCTTTTGACTCAATTTAAAATTCAATTTTAATAGTCAGCACTCAACACCAATAGCATCTGTTTTAGTCCACTAACTTATTATTCTAATTAATTAGTAAATATAATAATAACTGATTTAGTCCAATTCCAATCTAGTTAAAGTATTAAAGTTAAATTAATCAAAGTATTAAACTAGCACTTCATGATATTTTGACTTTGATTAGCCATTATCACAAATTTACAAAAAGTTATTTTTTCAAAGGATCAAGAAAATAGTCGTCACTAAATAAAAAAATAGCAATTTGCTAGATCAAGAATATATGTATTTATTTTCTTTTTTCTTGTCAAATGATAATACAATAAAATTTATTTTTTTAACATTTGTTGTTATATTTACTTAAAATTAATTTTTTAATAACAAGTATTTTAATGTAATTAGAAAAATTGGAACCAGAATCAGAATCGAAAGAAATTGATACCGTAACCAGATCAGAACCGAAGGTTCAAGAACCGTAACTGTAACCGTCCTTATAAGAATTAGTTCAAATTTTATCTTTTAGAAAAACTAAAACCGTCAGTTTTAAATTGAACCGCATTTCTGGAATCATGATCATGTCTAATGGTGTATGCCTAAAATGAAATCCACGAAGTAAATATAAAGAAAGGCATTTTTGTTTCCTTTTTTTTTTTGCTAATAAGGGAAAGGCATGATATTTAAAAGTAATTTATAACCCGTTTGAATTGTTATTTTCTGAAATTTTTATAGAAAAGATTATATATATATATATATATCTGAGGTTAAAAAAATGATTGAAAAAATGTATTTGTAGGAACATAAAAATTCTTTGAGCAAAAATTCCGAACATCTAAATTTAAGCATTTCCATCTCTGCTGTCGGCCGCCACTCTCACAACTTTTTTAGAGGCTAATGCAGGATATTTCTATCCGGACCTTCGGAAGTTGGGCCTATGTGTGTGTAATTATTCTCGTATTAGGGTTCCATCATGTGCCTAATGATGATATAGTCCGCGCTACTTTTAGACCCCAAAACATGGACTGGGGCTAATTCACAAAGTGCTACTAGGATACTGTTAATCAGGGCTTGAAGAATCATGATATCGGGTCCTTGTGTTCAAAATAGTGCACAATCTTGGCAGTGCCATGTGATCTAGTACTTGCTATAATGAAGCATCAATCATTGGCCTCTACAAAGTGCCCAAGGTTCCTGATAATGAGGGCAATAGAGAGAAGAAGACCACTGCGGAGCAGTCTTAGCTCTTATGCTTTTCGGATTAAGGAGATTCATATGACATTGTATTAGCTTTTCTGATTATAGAATATTAATGATGAGCAAGGCATCAGACATATTGAAGAAGATCCAATTGTGTGCACAACCAACTTGCCAGACCCTGATCATTGGCCAAAAGAAGAGAAGAAATAAAAAAGGGAGGTAGTTAGCTAGATCAAGGTCTCTTTACTGCAATATGACCATAAACAGCACTTCAACCTAACCAACAACAGAATGGGCGCCGATGCCGATCATAACATGACAACCTAGCGTGCATCAACAACTTGCACTAAGACAACGCCTCTTGCAAACTATTTTTTGATGTGGGTAAGGTTAAATAGTGAGTATTTTAAGCTCATTCTGTCCTCCGCTTATTTCATCAAGTTGGACCATCAGTTTCTTGTGGTTCCTGAAGAATGACGGAATTTGCAGTAACTGTTTTAAATGAGACCAATGTGTGTGTGTGTGTGTGGTTGGCTGTAAGTTGTTCTGGAACCTGGTTTTCTCTGACATGTCCTGAGAGATCCACAAGAAATTACAAAGAACATGCATGCCCTTACCTGAATGTGCATTCAATAGGTTAAGCACATCTCAAACCTGCCAGCCTGCCACATTGATTCCACTCTAGACAAAACCACATGAAACGTTTCTGCTTATCTAGCTGTATAGCTTAATAAATCTGATTAGTGGAAAATTCATTTAAGCTACTAATTTAACAGCTTCTCTTGGTTAGCCATACACCAGCTGGTGTGTACGTTCTTCACAGAGGCCTTTACTGTTTTGAATTCAAGCGCCTGCAATTTGATTTTTGTGCCGTGCACCATCGAGGACAATGTACAGCAAGAGACGGTGAAGAAAGTAGTGGACAATATTAAATATTTAGTCGATTTTATTTCACCCCCTGCAAGGATAACGTTGCTTCTCCTAATAATTCATTCATTTACTTATTTTGCACTTGGTACCAAAAAGTTTGAGTGATTTTAATTCCACGGTTAATGTAGGCTTCCAGCACTATAGATTGTTTGCTCGTTAACAACATTTCATTATGCCTTTTAATGCTCGCCTTGATGCACTTAGGATAAATGAATGTCGCACGGAAAACATATATACTAGAAAGGGCTGTTTGCTCTTTTTATTTATTTTCTAATGCTTGTTGAGTGTGTTGTCCTAATATCCTAACAATGTCCTTTATTTTAGATTAAAAAAAAAAAAAAAGCCAATGAAGAAGAACATGTCACGTTGTCATCATGGATAAAGAATTAATCCAATCTATTTTTCATGTGGTTCCCATATTTGGGATGTTTGATGATTGTCGTCAAATGAAACAATAACGGAATCAATTCAATGGTTGAAATTCATGCCGTGGCTATATATATGTAAAACAGCATTCGGGGCAATCATATATCCAAGCGAAGCTAATGTACGTTTACTGGGTATCCCTGTGCTTTAGTAGCCATGGCTATTATGTAGTTGCTGATAGCCCATTTGTGTCAATACAATATTGCACTCTTGGTCCAAACTCCAAATTAAGCAACAAAGTGTCCATTCGTTGAAGTTTAAAATGTCTCCATATTGAGGAGGGCAACCTACACTACTCGATATTATTAAGGTTAAGGGTTTTTTGTGAAATGCTCAAAACCAGGGCCGGGCAAAGTAAACTAAGCCAGATTTTGATATTGGAGATTTTGAATATGAGTAGTGTGTTGAATTTAAAGGTGTACAAGAAGATGGAATGAGAACAGAATCAAAGACACACGTAAATTTCAAAAAGGACTTGTTTGAACGATGACATTCAATGGATCAACGGAGCTGGCCGCCATCCAGATCCAGTCTAGCTTCGGCCGGCGGAAGGGACCCGAAGATAAATCATATACACCTTGCTAACATTTTATTTACTCGTATGATCCCCATCATCTTTCAATCTAAACCAACACAAATAAACTGGACTAGTAACGTAATGGCAATTCTTTTCATTTTTTTCTTTTCATTTTTGTCTGTTATTTTGGAAGGAAATGCATAGAGAGCCAAATCTAACCATATCCGATGGGACGTACCGTAGTAAATGATGGTGGGGGCTTATTAGTAACCAGTAAGAAGTGGTTGGAGTTTTGCCATATTCTCAAGTGTATATTAAAGACTGTGTCGTCTGGTGGATTGGAAATGGAATGTCAAAGGAATTTTAGTCGACAGGAGGCGCTCAATATTTGCACCAAAGGAATTTCTTTTTATCTTTCGAAACGAGTAAAACCATGACATGAGGCTTAACAAGTCCAAAAAGCTAACTGCTACTTTACCCATCGAATCAAGGAGACTTTAAGCTGCATTGAGTAATTAATCCATCAATTGATCACAAATCTTCTTGCCTTCTCCTCCTTGTAGAAAGACTGTGAGTCGGAGAATACCTGAAAACTAGCGGATTGAGAGGATAGAGACAGCAGTACTATACAGTAAGTTTGGAATTTGATGAATAATTGCAGGATAGTGTGTTAGTAAGTCTGAAGAAAGATTGGAGGGACCGAAATGTAATTCACGAAATTCTTGACTTGCAATGCAAATGTGTGAATCCATTAAGAGTTGGACGTACTGATTTGCAGCTACGATAACCCGGGCAGACACATGTAACAAATGCAGTGTAAACAAGGAAAAAGCTGAATAAATCATCTCAAAAGATTATAGAGGAACATGTACGCACGAAGAGTTGGAATTTGACAGGCAAGGCTAGTTGTTGCTATGTGCCAAAGAAAATTTTCATCTCCTCAGTAACATACAAACAATTCAGATATTTCCATGGGTCATCAAAATACAAACTGCTGTTGCATTATGCTACTCTTGCGACAAAATTGAAGGCAACCAGAAACAAACATAAAAAATTGAGACTCTATAGAAGAGGCCTTTATAACTTTAGCACAATAAAATCAATATCTAAAGAATCTCAAAAGAAGAAAACAAGAAAGACAAAATCTATCTAGTGGGGCTTTCGACCACAAGCTGACAAACCCCAGTATATGGCACCTCAACAAAAATCATGCCTTCCAATCTGTTCATCTCGCGCTTTCGGCTGAAGTTGGAACCAGTGACCAGAATCGTGTGCAGCATACAACTTTTGAATGACCTTAATCTTATCCTTAATTAGAACATGGTTGTTCAATGAAGAGAAGCTCACTTCACCTTATCATGCACCGGGCTCGAGTATTCTGTCCCATTTTCGGCAGAGGTCACCTCAGACGATGCACTTGACGACACCTCACCATATTCACTTGCTCCGCTCCGGAAGCTCTTTGATGCAAGAGAAGGATTTTGCTGTGTATTGGTATTCCCATGCCTTTGACCTTCCTCCGCTAACTTTTTGAGAAGGTTCATGACAGTAGGAAGGAACTTGGTTGATAACGAGAGTAGCCCAGGTAACTGTCAAAACCAAGGATCTATTAACTTCAAATTCTTGAAGGCATTTTAGAAGATAGACACAACAAAATCAAGGTTAATTCCAAGTATGCCACCATAGAGGAAACAAAAAACTACCAACCAAATCCTTCTTGCAATCTTCTACATAACAGAGAAATTTCCTTCATCCTTGATATTTTTTTTTTTTTTTGGGGGGTGGTGGTGGTGGGGATGACATACAAAACCACAGAAAGACCAACTCTATGTATGTTTAAATTATGAGAAATTCAACTTAAACTAGGCAAGTTTTAGGAGGCTATAAATGCAGTAAAGCCAAATATAAAGACATTCAATATGCCCAACATCAAATGCCAGCTTCATAATGCAAAAAAAAATCTTCTGAAGCATGTGCTCTGCTACGACAAACGGATTAATGGTAATTTGAGAAATAGATGCACTTGTTAAAAGCATAATTGGGGCACATCTAAAAGACCAAGATAATAAATCACTAAGCCATTTCATAGTTTAATTCAATCCTTGAACTCGCAAACAAATAAAAAAAAGTTTCAGGACTGCAGAAGATTTGACACTTACAGCACCATTGCGGAATTCTCCAGAGATGTCTAGTTGCACCCAAAGAGCTTTTACAAGAAGGAAACCAACGAAGATAACACCTAGATACAATGGATTTCTGCCACCACCAAAAAAAAAAAAAAAAAAGTTGTAAGTGCAGTCAACAAGGAAATATAAGTCAAGTCATTCAATTTCTTCCAGTAAAGATATCAAGAAGAAAAGGAATAAACTGCCAAAAAGTGGATAAATATGCATACACCTCAATGAAAAATGTCAAGCTGTGTACCTTAATAGGGTCATAAACTCGTTGAACCCTAACACAATCAGGGCAACAATAGCCCATGGAGGTGGTAACCAGTTGTTATTTCTCCTGCTAGCCTCCTGAAGTACAAGAAACCATAAACCGTTAGAAGTAAGTAGCAAAAATCAGTGTCTGAATCACAAGTAAAAAGAATCTCACAGATATCACAGGTAAAAAGAATATCACAGTTTCAATAACAAATTGATCCATATTTGCAGATGCAAAAATCGATGAACAGAACAGTAAAAATTAGTCATGTGGGCATATAAAAAGTATGGCAACACATTTAGCATACATCATCTCTTCAAATTTTTAGTTAACAAAACACACACGAACATCTCCCACACAGATAAACAAAAGAGAGAATCATCAGAAGATAGTATAAGCAGGATCATGCCTGAGCAGCAATGGCTTGGGTTACAGTGTACTCAGTCTCTGTTTTAAATTGCCTCCAAATTGTCTTGCACTGCACAGGAGTTATCAGAGTCTTCGTTGCTGGAACCTGGTTGGGAAAATTCAACAAAATCACATCTTCAGGCAAATTGAAGATGAGACTATATTCTGAAGACCCCAGTGACATAGAAACAAACATTGCAGTTGAGGAATCAAGACAAGAGCACATTGTACAGATGTTCTGGTCTTGTACAAGCTACCCAATTACATCAACTACTGATTCTTCTATTCCAGCTCTAGAAAATATGAACTTAATGTCTTGCCACACTAAACAACTTCCTTTTATAACCCAAAAAGTTATTTTCAGACAATTTAAATATGGAAAAACTGGGTACAAAGTGAAGCACATACAGTTTGACAATGGAAGAGCAAAGCAATTTGTGGCACATAGCCAAATTCATTCTGAAGATTATATGCTTGAAAGCAACCAATTAAATCAGCGCAAGACCAAAAAATTCTCTGAAACCAAGTATCCTATTTGAGTTCAGATGGCTACCTCATCCCAAGTGCTCGAGGCAAGAGAATCAACTGATGGAAAACTCTTGTTGGTAGACGCACTACCTTTACTGTCCACTAAAGCAAGCGCCAGAGTTTTTTCAATAGAATCAGCCTCATCATCCAAACGTATTGCCGCCATAACAGATAGTAACTTCAGAGACTGCAGATTAAGAAAAAAATTATAAAAGTTAAAAAAGAAATTGAAATGTTTTCTCCAGACATTAACGTAAAGTATTTTTTTTAATGAAGCACGTCCTACAGAAGAGCGAGCAGTTTTTGTGATTGCTCGAATATCTTCCTTCCCAGTCCAGACTCGCGGCATTGAATCCGAATCATGGCTAAATAATGTTGAGAACCTGTGAATTAAGTAAACTCTTTAGTTTCTAGTAAAGAGAACTCTCAGATCATTTTTTAAGACATGTTGACAATTAGTGTTACCTGTCCTTCATACGTATCAAAACCCTTCCAGCTTCTTCTTTTGCCTTTGACTCAACCACTCCTCTAGCATAATCTCTCAACTTTGAGAGCATTTTTTCCATTGATTCTTCATCCATTTCAAACCCAGAAAGTGCAGAGGAAAAGCCGGAGAGAGCTGTTTCAGTCTCACGCCAAAGGAGTTTTCTGATTGCTGGCCATGTATCATCATTAGCACCATCCAATAAAGCCTCAACTGGTGCAGATAATGCTTCATTCAATTTTGTCTGCAAACATATAGTTACAATGCACTATGATATACAATTACACGAACATCTGAATGCAGATACCAGATTACAAGTCCCTGAATTACATATTTAAAAGTAGAAATTATAGAAATTGTAAGTCTAACTATTATAAATCTACAAACAGCAACTAAACCATTGAACCAGAAGCCATTGCAACAATCAGCAGATCAGGGATCCAATGCCATAGAATTTCTCCAACACTTAGCCTGATTTCCTTTCATCAATTGCATGGTTGCCCAAGTACCAATTAACAGTGCTAACATGCATTAATGTTGTAATACTAGAATTCAATATGGTAGCACACATTAACAGATCGATTATAGCACTATTATTCAATGGAAAATTACAAAATGATGTTACCTCATATACAGTGGTCAATTCAGACAACTTCGCTGCACAAACTGAAGCAACATGTGCATCTATGTCACGCCGCAGTTTATCCCTTACTTTGGATGAGTCCCAGGTTGCCTGGTCAATGATGGCATCTGAAAAGTTACAAGTTAGCGTTCAACTTAGATCACAAGATGTCACAAGTTCCTACGTGCACATGTGTGGATATTGCTTTATCTTCAAATGTATATACACGAATATACAGATGGACCCCTAAGCAAAAAAAATATCACTACATATGGATATAAAAGCTCTCTGAACAATAAAACCAGCTAAAACAATTTAGTTCTTTAGTCAATGTAGACCTCCATAACTAATTAGCTTGGTTACCAACAACAAGCTTTTACAAACTAGTAATTTTAGAAGAAAGCAACAATTTATTACATATCTTTTCTTTCAAGGCACCAACATTCGTTTGGTATCATAAGACTCAGTGCAGTGGCTGATCACAATTTAAAGGTGAAGAATGAGAGATTCAGTAAATCTTTTGTAGTGACGAATTCCTAGCCACAAATCTTTCAGAATTGTACAACAGCAGTCAAGGACACAGGCACGAAACAATTCCACACTAGAAAGTGCATTTTTGCTTGTAGATTACGAACGATACAGTTAGAATGATTTTACTATACCAGCGCAAGCTTCATCAAACCGTGACATAAAAGTCTCAGAGCAGTGGCGAGCAGCCATAGCAAACCCTTTTCCCCCATTCAGTGCTTCATCAAAAGCTTCTTTAAATCTCTCCAAAGTTCCAGAGCGAATGTGGCTCAACATCAATTGGTAGGCAGGTTGAACAAGCTAAAAGACCAGAAAACAATAACTATGAGCAAAAACAATTTATCTTAAGAAAAATTTCTCCTCCGCTTTTAGTGTACAAAAACGGTCAAACATCAGATACTTGAAGACTCCCTGTCTCAGATAGAATGTACTTTCATTTCTAGTCTTAAGTCAAACAAAGGCATTCAGTTTGGACAAATTTCAAGCAAAAAGAAACAAAAGACTAGCTTACTTCCCTCTGTAAGTTCTCCCCCTTACTTATATACTTACAAACTCCAAATAACAGTGTGAAAAAGAAGCATTACTTGCAGCAGTTTTTCTTCCAATTGCCTTCTTTTTCCAGTTCTGACAGCTTCATCAAAATAAGTGGCTTCCGCATCATACCTAAGAGAAAGTAGGTTCAGAATGCAAATATACGACAAGAAAGACCTCAATATCTATGACAAAAAACTACCAACTGAAAACTAATTCCAAGTTTGAAGCTGATTGCTTTCACCACAATACAAAATAGTATCAGCCAGAATTTTGTTGTTGCTACTGTCAGAGAAGTGGGATCAGATCAATGCATTTAGAATGATTTTACTATACCACCACACACATGCATGCAGGAATACATCTGCTGACACATGCAGACATGTTAGCACAAGACTTTTACTTACTCTGATAGATAAGTGCCAAGAATGGTACTAAGCTTCTTTCCAAATCTTGGTACTAGATGAGATTGCACAGCTGCTTCTAGTTCACGCCATTCCTACAATAAATGTGCAACCAATTCTAGTAAACAAGTTCACAAATTTGACATTAATCCTCAATAAGGTACTATTACTAAAATGTATCCTCTAAAAACCTTCAAACAAATTACACACCTCGTTTTCTAGAAAAGAACCACATTTTTCATTGGCAATCTCTTCACAACGCACTGTAGCCACCATGACCTGCAGAAAGACCATAAGAATGCATATAAACTAAATAAGACAGATAATTGACGAATAACTTCAACCTGTTGAATTTTCACATTCTTACCTTGTGGGCAGGAAGGTCAAGGTCCTTGTTCTCCTTGATAATCTTCCAGATCTGTTGAGCACTGAAGGAAAAGCCTGAAGCTGGAACTACAGCCCGTCTATCTCCAGCAAGTCCACCAGGTGCAATAGAATGGAAAAACCGCTGTCTTAGATTGTCCACCTTCTCACCAGCAACAAAAGGAGAAAGCCATGTGAATATCATCCAAACTTCAGAAATCAGTAAGAAACATAGCTATGCTTCATATACAAATTTTATCACAAACAAGCAGTGGCAAAGCCATTTATTAAGGGAGTATCATCATAAATGTGAGGGCAAGTGATGCCAGCTTGATGTGATGAAGTCACTTGAAATTTGCTAACATGACATGCAAAAATGACAAGAAACAAAACAAGTAAAAGATAACTACTGGGGGGAAGGAAGGTTGGGTTGGCTGGTAAGGTGGGAGGGATTGTAAGTAGGAGGTCCCAGGTTCAAGACCTCCCACTTACCACACACACACACACACACACACACAAAAAGGCAACAACTAAGCTACTAACTAGATATCCTACGCATCTTAAAGGTCATTTGCAAACCAAATATCATATATGTGTCAAAACATTATCACAGCAAAAAAAAATTAAGAAATGTCAAAGTGAAGAGTAAAAATTATTTTGAACAGCTCTACCTAAAGCAACGAAAAGAGTTATTTCAGTTTAAGTACCTTAACAGCACCAGATCACAAATTTTATAAATTAATATAACCAGACCGAGAAACATTGTATATCCATAAGTACTGCAATAAAAGAAATCCAAGAGTTATTTACTTTGCAGAACCACAAGCACTACAACTGCCCCGGAATCTGATTCTTTTTTCCACAGCTAAGGGAAAGGTATATCCACATTTATGTTTTGCTAGTGCCATATTTTTTCAGAAAGTCTGTGTTTCTTCATCTAGGAACAGACACAAAACATTTGAGTTCAGTTGGGTAATAACAGGTTTAGATATCTTAGGGGGCTGCAATTAAAAGGAACAATTTGAAAAGGGGGGAAAAATGGTAACACCCTGGTGCTGTTTAGGGAGAAAAACAAACAAATTTTGAGAATCTGAAATAAAAGGAGGCCACCTGGAAGCAACACGAATGCATATATATATGACCATCAAAGTTCCAAGAAATCAAACTAGTACCTGCTCTTTAAATTGTTCTTCCTTCTCCTCATAGCTGGACAAGGCCACAACTTCAACCTGGCAATCAATCAAGTTTTAGAAGATGCTGCAAATCTCAAGGTTCAAGGTTCAAATGCACAACCACATTTCAGAGCTAATCACAATCATAGAATGACATCTTACATTGAAAAATTCACTTAAAGGGGTATCCTTGTGAGCTTGTGGCTTAGGAACAGAATCCCATATCTAGAGAGGAGAAATAAAGCCCAAAAAAATTATTAAGAAAAGAGAAACAAAATCAATTGTTATTCTTGTATAAAAAAGAGGAGGGGACATAAAACCAATAATACACTTCACCTTTTGGATGTCTTCTCGTAGAACAGGCTCCAAATTTTCCAAAGGCGTCTAGGCATAAATTAGAAGAAAAAGGGATAAAGAAATCATAAAAGATGGGAAAATACAATAGAAAATTACTGAGCAGAAAGTAAACATACTCTTGTTTTGTCACGTATAACAAACATCAAAGTTGTTTTGCGTGGACTAAATAATCGCATCATGACCTATTCATCACAAATCCAGGTTAGTATAGCATTAGAGCCCCAAAACCTACAATAAAACACAGACAAATATCAACCTGGAATACAGTTTTCAGGAGAGGCTTATTTGCGGCCTGTTCACGGCCAATGTCATGACACCACCTATGTGGAATTTGCGGATCATTATTAAGTTAGGAGGCCCAGCAATATTACTAAACTGTTATGCACTTGCAATGGAGAACAAACTTACATGTTTATCAGCACTATATCTGAAACTGCAAGTGCAAAAAGTGCACTCTGCTTTTCAAATGCTGTATCATCCTGCAATTATAACACTCTGTAAGGAACAAAAACTAATAATATTGATTCCAGTACTCTATAGTACTGAAACTTGGGTGAACAAGACAGATGGATTAAAGAGTCACAAAACTGACTGCTACAAAAGATGGATAGCAAGTCATACAAATACAAGTTAATGTGGTGCAAGACAGCATCATATGCCGAAACCTAAAGTGAACATCCACTCAGTTACAAAACCAAGACTAATCTCAACACATTAAAGATCTGCTAAATAATTCCAGTACGAAGGCTATGCTTCAGTAAGTATCAAATACCAAGATATGTAAGTGAAACAAATAACTTTAAATCAAATAGAGGACAGCATGAAAGATTAGAAAGTAACTTTAAAAAAAAAAAAAGGATGATCGGTAAGAGAGTAACTGCTTAACCATTTAAATCAAGAACTAGATGTAACATGTTAAAATCTTCCACAAGCATTCTAACTGAAGAACCTTGAGAACATAAAGCACCACAAAAAACCATGCCGAAGCAACCAACAGAATCTGCAGGATGCAGGAGCTGACATTGACCTGCCAGCTGCTATACTAAACGAATGATGGTAGTGAAAGATTATTCTGATTGTGACAAAAGACACTACACTAAACCATGCAGCATGACAGAAGTTAACCAACAGTACAGGGGCACAAGGAAGTGTCCTCAAAGATACCTCTCCCCTTTCTCTTCCATCAGTACCCTCTAAATCCATCACAAGTGTACAGGGCTCAATTCCAACACATCTTGCCATCCAGATGCCTTTTGTGGTTTGTGATCTGAAAAGTAACCTCACCCTATGAATTCAATTGAACCAAAAAAGGACCAAAGAAATGACTACAAAGCCTAGCTGATACTTGCCTTCCTTTGAAAGCATCCATCTCCCGGAAATTAGTATGGAACAGATGATTTAAAAGAGTACTCTTGCCTGTCAAATTGTGGAAGCAATAATTGAAATAGAGTGTACTAGCAGGCATTACATAGCTAATACGTCATTAACATTGTACAGAACAAGAAAGAGTGACGCCTCTTGGAGTAAGGAAGAAGAATAAAAATAAGCAAATACTTCCCCCCCAGGGGGGGGGGGGGAGCCCCCATGTAGTAAACAGTTAAAATTGATCATTAGCAGAAACAGGGGAGCTGAAACAGCTATATTTGCCAGAATTGATCAATACAGAGCAGACAAAAACAAAATTAAACAGTGTCTATCCACAAGAAAATGAGTGAAGAAAACCATACCACTACTTTGTGGACCCATGATGGAGACAACAGCATAAGAAAGTCCACATTCTGTTAGTTTTACATCCTTCATGAAATTTTCAATTCCAGAAACGTTAAAAGCGCCATCCCCATCTATGAGGTGAGTTGCACAACACCCGTCATTATTATCTGTAGGCAATTACAATAGCCAATACCATGCTTATTAGAATGCAAACTTGGAACAATGATCTTGAAGATCATTCCATATAAGCAATATTAAAGATAGTCTGAGAGTGTCGAGAAGGAGAAGAATATTCCAATCTAACGATAAATCCAGAGTCAAAAGTTACTGAAAATACGATCTCCCATTGCCATCCTAGTTAGTGTGTATGGATGAATGAAATTGTCAAAAGAAGGGGCAAAATAAGAATCTTTCTAAGTTTCCCTTCACCTTCTAATCTCACAATCATAATACATTAGCTCAGCAAAACGCTTGACATAAACCCAGCTGAGTACATGGTGATCAATATCCCTCCCCATTTACTTTAGTGAATGTCCTTTCTTTCTTACACTTCCTGAAATGACGTCTTTCTATCTGTACTGTTCAAATGCAATGCGATCCTTTTAAAACACTCATTTTACTAATTTATCTCCCTTGTCTAAAAAAGCACATTTTTCCTCTGCAATATATGCATTAGCTCAACTGAATCGAGGTTAGAGCAGAGCCAAAAATCTCACAAAACCCTAAATCTAAAATGATTTTTAAACTAAAACCAATACAAATTGAATAATTATCCGACCCAAACCCGAAACCTTGACCTTGTCCAACTACAATAACTAAAGGAACAGTTAAAACCTAAAACAAAAACGTAGATAAGATAGGACTAGATGTAATCAGAAAGCATTCCGTTATATGAAATTAAATAGCCAGGGTAATTAAAGCAGATCATTCAATAACAGAGGTTGTGCGCATATATAAGCTATAAATTTGAAGAAAACAGAACAAATTAAATGGATCAGAGGATAGCAGAGCCTAGAAAACAGAAGGAGACGTACCCATGGGAGATGAGGGGTTGGATCAAACGACGTCGATTTGAGACCTTGCAGATGATGATGATGATGATGATGACGTGAAGTCGGAAGCCGAGGAGGATCGGTGAAATGGAGGAGAGATGGGAAATCAGAAATCAAATTACAGCAGCGATCTCGAAGGAGGATTTTAAAAGTGCGCTTCAGTGCTTGACTATCTATTTCCTGATGATTAATCCAAAAAGGTTAAAAGAAAAAATAAAATTTGTTTTTAAAATAAAGGAATTCAATAAAGGTGGAGGGTTTTACTGCAATTAAAAGGAGAATATTTTGTAGTGATGGTGGTTGATATTTACTGCGCCAAAGTAGCGTGAGCGATAGAAGTCAAGTTTGTCTGCTCCGGAGGTTGGTAAGAAACTCTCTGTTCATAAATCATAGTAATAACTTTTTGTCAATTTAATTCGGCAATGAAAAAAAAATTAAATCCTGTTCAGAATTTTTTTTAAATGTCTGTTCATGATAACTTTTTTGTCACCATTCGTTTATTATCTAGAGTATCAATTTTGTCAAACAACTTTGACATATTCTCAGTGGAAACTCAATTCAAAAATTTTAAATTATAAAAGAGATAATGCTACGAATCAATCGTCTTGGATTAAGAGGTGATTGCCTTGTCTACTTTCTATTTGCTCTTTAAAATATTTGCATTGCATAAATTTACTTGATGTTCAGATTAAAAACTAGTCACAAGAATAACTTTTTAATTTTTACTTATCTTTACCGCCAACCAAAAAAAAAAAAAAGAAAAGGGCGCTATTGGATTTTTTTTTTTTTCTTATCTATCTATCTGAGAGTAAGCTGTGATCTAATATTGATGTTTATCAGAATTTTTCCGAAGAGAAGAGATATGGCACTTAAAGATATATATATATATAGAATAGTAGTTCACAATAGTCTTCGAATTGTTAATGTAGACAGAGCATCAATTTTAACTGTTCAAATATGAAGTGAGTATTATGCTGTTTCATCAACTCATTGCAACTGCACTAAGAAAAACTGTCTTCGATTGGAATCAAGAAATTTTGTCAGGGTCCCATTAATTAAGTGACAAGCTCAATGCTTGATATTTAACTAACAAAATATCATACATATAATTGTGAAGCCCATTAATTTCATACTCAATACAATCCACATAAGATTGTGAGGTTCTTTGTTGGTGTCAAATATTTTGACGTGAATGTGCCTTAAAGCTTTCCTCACATCGGAAAAGAGATTTACCCAAAAAAAAAAAAAAAGAGAAAAGCAAAGATAAAAGTGCCTGTATTTAATTAGCGTAATGAGTAGGATTTAACTGACCAAAAGCGAACGCGCCAGCAATGGCGGTGGCAACATAAAAAACTAGTGGCAGCGGCCTCCCCCTCTCTCTATAGACTGTGCCAGCGCCGACTATGTGGCACCCCACTAACCGTCCAACCATCTTTGTCAGAAAAGGTTGGCAGCTACACAAAATGTGGAGCGTGATCACACGGTCCAATCATCACTCAACTTCGCGCATGAGGTTAACAACCGATGCCTCATTTTTATTTCAGGGACCAAAAATAGTTGAAAATGACCACTGAATTTTGGCATTTTCCGTTTGGCGCGCCAAATTTTTCCTCGTGTAGATAGATTACATCTTAAATCAGGTAGCCATGATCTGGTAAGACGAAATTATACCTTTTCTTCCCCCCTCCCCAAGCCCACCCCACTCTGCGGTCAACACCAAAATAGGAGCACTATAAATTATTGGCTTCAATAGAATATTCAATATTTAACTCAGAAAGCATGTATTGGACAAAAAAGAAAAAAAATATATCTATATATATAGAAGACTACTTTTGATCTCATACTCCTTTGCAGAAATTACATTGATTCAGACTGGGTGGCCAAGTATGATAATGCTGGCTGGATTTGGATTGTATTAGCCACATGCCGATCTTAAACGTCATCGTTTAGCCACCCACTATATCCATAGCCATAAGCAATTGTCTCTCTATCATTCTTTAATCTTTTGTGGCAGCTTTAAGACGTCTTAAATGAATTCTAATTAGTACAGTTCTGCATGCAACCCAAGGTAGACCATATTACTGGATGTCAGTTGACAGCTATTCTCTTATAACTATTAACACAATCTTCAAATGAAGAATAAAATCAAATACTAGCACACGAGTGATTCATAGTTTAGTCCTCATTTGGATCCAAATAACTGATTATGGAAGGGAAACGTCCAGATGGAAGTCAAGAACGGTGTACGTATGCCTAGAAATGCTTGAGCAAAGAGCCAAAGACCATTCAAGTTAGATGAAGCAAAAAACGAGGTACGGGAGAGACTTGCCCATCCAAGGCTCAGGGAACTACCCGGCTACCAGCTGCTGCAAGTCCAGCGAACGCATGTTGCATGGCTAGTGAACAACAAAGCCCATCAAAGGCTAAGCTATCATGCCAAATTGACTACAAGATGCCCCTTTTAGTCCAGCAAGAAGAAGCACACATTCAATTTTCAAGGAGCTTCACTTTCTCAGCTCCAACCTGAAAATCTTACAGACTAAAAGTTATGTACGGGCTCAATTCGGGAGGGGTAAAATGCAGAGAGGATTATGCGCTATAAATCACAATTGACAAGCTGAAAGTCCATGTGCCAGTAAGGTTCAAAAAACTACATAATCTGTTTCTACACAAAACTACTAAAACGTACAGTTCAGTGAGTAAAACCGGTGTAAACAGAACTAAACAAGGGCTTACAAGATACCTAATGCTAGAGCAGAAAAATTGAGAACACTTCATAGGCAGGGCAAACTTCCAGATTTATAACTTCTTTGTCCCACAAAGTGCCATCACCTCTTAACACCACGTATAATGTCTTGACTTCTCTCACCTTGTAACACCAAGCCATTTAGCTCCTCTATTTAGCTTTACATCAGTCAATCTTCACAGAGGAGTAGATCTTCCGCACAAACCAAAAGCAAGCATAGAAGCCAATTGTTCCCGTCAACACAAAGAAGGCATATGATGCTATTAACATATAACCAAAGTACAAAATGCCTGAAACTAGCTTTGTAATTTCCAACTTGGTGAAGAAGTAGAAAACAGAGTAAAGGAAGAGGTATAGAGCAGAGGAACCAGCCGTGAGATAAGCCCTCCACCACCAGTGATAGTCTTCACTGCAGAGCTGGAAGTAGCAGAGAACGATGGTAATTTCTGCACATGTGATTATTAAGATCACGAAAACAATGAAAAGGAAGCCAAAGATGTAGTAGAACTGGTTCAGCCATATGGAAGTCAAGATGAAGAACAGTTCAATGAACACAGCCCCAAATGGAAGTATCCCTCCAATAAGAATGGAGAATATTGGCTTCATGTACCATGCTTGTTCAGGTATCTGTCGAGGTATTTTGTTGGTCTTTACAGGGTCTTCAATAGCTGGTTTCTTGAAACCCAAATAACTACCAACAAAAACTAACGGGACTGATATGCCAAACCACAAACACACAAGGGCAAACATGGTCCCAAAGGGAACTGCTCCAGAAGATTTCTCCCCCCAAATGAGAGCATTCAGAACAAAGAAGACAGCAAAAAGAATACCAGGAAACATAAATGCTGTCTTCAGGGTATTCCTCTTCCACTCTGTTCCCTTAAACATTTTATATAAACGAGCTGAGGAATAGCCAGCAAACAAACCCATGAAAACCCAAAGGAGAACCATGGCTGTCATTAATCCACCTCTGTTTGAAGGTGATAAGAAACCTAAAAGTGCAAATATCATAGTCACAAGTGTCATCGCAAAGACCTGAACACCAGTTCCCACATACACACACAGTAAGCCAGAATTTACAGGTGCCCTGAAAACATCTCCATGAACAAGTTTCCATCCTGTTTCTTCCTGAGCTTCATCCTGTGTTTCCAATTGATTATAGTTAGCAATATCTCTGTACAGAGTTCTCATCATGATCATGGCAACCATACCAGAAAGGAAGAGGACAATCATCAAAGAGTTTATGATGGAAAACCAGTGGATCTGATCGTCATTCATGAGAAGGTAAGTATCCCAACGAGATGCCCACTTAATATCACTTTCCTGAGAGGAAAAAAGACAGCACACGCAAACTGAGAAGCAGCTAATATGGATTAAAATTAATGAATAAGGGTTCTACCAATGTGTACCTTGAAAGTAACATCATATGTAAAAACCACCTCCTTATCTGTATCTACTTCCTGTGGAACAGTACTTCCTTGAACTAGGTTTTTGGTGTTCTGGTTGCATGTAGACACCTGTGGATTCTTCTCATTCCACTCCTTATACTCATGATTAATGCTGTAATTATAAGCTGAGTCAGACATAGCCAGTTCTAAACAATAAAAGCTACACTCCATCCTAAAAACTGATCATCAACATGCTCTCTTTCCAATAAAGATTCCATTATTATAAATTTGTATTTGACAATGTTCATTTTTCCAAACTTCAATAGGTATGCTGGAACAACAGAAAACAATTATATGAACCAGGAAGATGAAAAAATTTTAAATAAGAAAGGGTAGTTAGAATGCAGAAACCTGTTTGGGGTGACTTCAAAACCAACAATCCGTGCAGAATCCATTTCCTGGTCTTTATGGTACATGACTTTAAAGCTCAAGTGGTTATTGATAAAATACTTCTCTTCTTTACTCTGTACAAAGCCAGAAAATGCAAAAATGTCATACAAAATTCCATTCTTCAAGCATTATAAAGAGATGCTTAATGCACTAACCCCTGCATAATTTCCCTTGAACCCAACACGGAAGCCATGTTCATATGTGGTTGATGGACTTCCATCACGCCTTTGTCTAATAACCGCAACTGGAAGGTTATCCAGAATCCTGCAGTACATTACAGAAATAAACACTGAACCAACTAGGACACAAACTATGAGTCTCAAGTACTCTGAAAAGAAAAACACATGGGAAGAACATACATGTTGACCCTATATTCATCATCAATTTTTTCTTTGAAATTCTTAGCAGCTTCAGCATTAAGCTTCATTCGACAAGCCACCTTGCATGGTGTTTCATGCCTCATTTCAAACTGGTCCATAAGGGAATGACCACAATTAGCATGGCTAAACACCATCACTCAGAAAAATACTTCCACAAATAAAGTCTAAACGAAGCCACAATGCAGAATAAAAAGGAAACTGCAAGTTGCTTACTATATAAACTGAATTCTCTATGCGGTCACCTCGAAGGACCTCCCCTAAGTTTTCTGCACTGTTCTCAATATTTGTTGGTTTGCAGTATTTCAAGTAGTAGTAGTCATAAGGAAGCTGTGTCTTTGTAGAGGACAGCTTGTTCACTTTAACGGGAAGCGTGTCACCCTGCTCAAGAGGAAGGGGGGGTGGAAAAACACAACTCCTTGTTAGCAAAAGAGCAAGATAGCTTCAAGAGATACACAAAATGGAATAACCAAAGCTCAAATGAGGCAACACATTATCCATCAAGAAATTTCCTTTGAAACGGTTGAATAGCTAAACCACGATCCAAAATCTAATATTTGTAAGGTTAAATATATGAACATATAATACTGCTAAGGCAAAATCACAACAATGGTCTCAGTCCCACTCCATAGGCCATAAGCTCAGATAAACAAAATGTCAACGTGTACTTCAAGGTTAGAACCTAATAAGCACAAGGGATGCAAAAGCAATTCTATATCATGAGCCACCACGCATCAAAAGTTGTACAATCTTCTTTGACATACTTGTCATACAAGATACTTGAGAACACTCTCCAGTGAACTACTTTCAAATTCAATCCAGATCACACCAAATTTTACAATCTAAATTCCCGGTTATAAATCAGTTTGTGATTCATCAATCCTCATTCGAAGAGAAATGCCAATAGCACATTGACCGACAAGAATCCATAAGTTCATAGCACACAGAGCAACAAAACTTCAACTCTAGAAAACTTGGAAGAATATGAATATTAAAATCATCTCTAACAAAGTGTTGCAATGACCAGTTCATCACAACCACATACGTCCACAACAGAAACAAACTAAAATGGCGAAAACTAGTCTGAAAAAACCTAGATCCAAACCCAATTGGGACATGACGTGTCCAAATCCCAACCCTAGATCCAAATCCTCACTGATCGGAGGCTCAATCAAACTCAAAAGAGTTTAGCTCAGCTTCGAAATTCTAAAATCACCAATTGAGCTTATTTCCCAGAAACTGAATATATTATCAGAAGATCTAAAGACCAGTAGATATCACCGATTAATTTCAGCAGAAAAGATATATACATCAGTCCACCAGTGTGTGTGTGTGTGTGTGTGTGTGAGAGAGAAACAGAGAGGTTTACAGTTTGGAAATCACGAGGAGCAACGCCGGGAAGATAGAAGGAGTGAGCGGATGAGGTCAGGAAAATGACGGCGATGAACAATGGCACAGCCCGACCCGGACTTCGGTGACCCATTTTTCCCCCCGATTGGGATGCAACGTCAAAGCCTCCGAGAGAGAGAAGGAAAGAGTGCTCAGGGAGGAACGAAGAGATTACACTATAGAGAGAGGCCACAATTTGGCTCCATTTTCCCCCACGCCGTCTCTCTTACGTCGTCAAATTACAGCGGCAGGAGTGTCAATTTTTTTCTTTTTTTGATTGGTGGCCTTTTTTTTCCCCATTTCTTTTACGGGAAAAACTGAGAAAAGATATTATTTGAAATAATATTTTTTTAAAAAAATTGTAACACTTTTCTAATATAATGTATGTGAAATTAAAAAGTGATTAAAAATAAATAAATTATTAAAAAATATATGTACAATGTAATCAAATAAAATTTGATAAATAAACCACTATTCAAACACATTGACCCCTTCTTTTTTCAATTAAAGAAAGAAATTGGTTTTCTAATTTTTCTAATAATTGACTTGAGCACACTTTTATTTCTTCGAGAAATTAGTAGAATATAATAAACAGTTCCATCCCTGTTGCAATTGTGAAAACACGTAGACATGGCTAAATATTTGTTGTTACATGCTCCACTTTTCAATGTGACTTTATTTAACACAAATGTTCTTTTTTTAAAAAAAAAAAGATAAGAGTAAGTAGCATTTTTTTTAATAAATTTAAAAGATTAACACTTAAAGCACCCTGTATTGCTACATTGAATGTAGAAGGTAAGTAATATGGCAAATAATGTACGAAATTACGAGTGAAAGTGATTTGCAACTTAGACTCAAAATACTGTATTACATTCACTGTCATAAAAAGCATTATAAAATATAAGTAGATATTTTTCTAGAAGATGTTTAGTCAAAGTTTCCCGGGTCGGAGTAAAACCATAGTGTATGGTAATCAGGACCTCTTGATATTGAAGTTCTAACAAACTCAACCACTGCTTATATATGCATAGTGTATGGTAATTACCAAGTTTTAGGGATCTAATGTATATCTATATGCGTACGCATGTGTGTGTAAAAGTTTCTCTTGCAAAAGTGATTGGTTCCCATGTAGATTGTTAGTTTTTTTATCTCCAGTTTTTGTAAAAAGATGTACTGTAGCTATTTGATGTATATGAAATAAAAAAGTGATTGAAAGATAGATTCACAAAAATATAAGAATTTTTTTGATAGAAAACTACAATCCAAACAGCACATTGATCTTAATTCTTTAATGTATTTGGCATATTAAGAATGGTTTTTTGGGTGTATTATGAACTTAAATCACAACATGAGGTGCATTTTTTTTTTATATATAAATATTGATACCACTCTCTTATTTGTTAACTAATAATGTTTTTTTTTCCCCTCAATTTTTGAACTCATGTGAATGGATGAAAATGTCGTTACACTCCATTCTAATTACAAAATCATACAAACAACTGACTGTATTTTTGTGTCATAGGCGAGTAATTGAGAAATGAGGGAATGCTATTAGCATTTTCTGTTATTTATCTTTTCAAAACATAACACTACAAATTTTCAACCGTGATACATATAGAGGTGAATCTTTTGAACAAAGTTTCTACCATAATTGACCATGTTGGTTGGCCTCACCCTGAAAACACCCCCACTTTCAGGTGCCAACCAAGAACCGGCGATCGCATCAAAGTTGAAAGCGTTTGCTGCAGCACGTAATTGATGTGGGAAATGATAAATTATGCATTCTAATTCAATTGGCAAGTTTTGCTCACTTGACAGTTTTTTAAGAACATGGACCAGAATTTTTAAAAACAGGAAAATGGAAGAACATGAAATTTGCTTCAAGGACCGCTGCCTTAAAGAAGAAGCCATGCTTGCTCCTCCAAGAATACACAGATACCCTCAGCAACCGACACCCCAGTAATCTTCTTATTTATCTCTGGAAATCTATAGCAGCATTCTTATCGTCATTACTACATTTTAGAAATGTGAAAACCATTTTTCCAGTTCGAATAAACGTTGCACACATAGAAATGTGGCAAAGCAAATTTTGATAACGAGAAGAATTTGTTTGATAATTTTGAAGGTTAAAACTCCTCGAGAATTGAAGTACCCACGATAACTAGATCATTCTCAAACAGCACAAATCATGGAAATTAACAGTCTAGAACACTCCCACTGCCCCACCACAAACTGAAAACATCACAAGCCGTTGTGTAGGATAGCAGGATGGTCAAAACAAGCTTTGACATTCTAAAGTCTATAAGTTCTATCTTGAACAAAACATGAAGTCTATAAACTGAGATTATATCCAAAACAGGGCTCCCCAATGGTCGACAGCTTCTCAGATCTTCAACAGCTAACTCAAGAGGCACACTCATTTAGATGAGCTTTAAACTTGTCCAGCTCTTCGAGAACCTCCTCTTCTGGTCTGTAAATTAGGTCAATCATCCGCCATATCTGCATCATGAACGAAATTGAAAGCATCAACCTTTTGAAAGCGGCATGAATCGCAAGGTGATCATAAGGAACATGGGACATTTTATTCCAAGAAAAAGGATCATCATCTATGGGCAAGAATGCAAAAGCAACACAGTGGATAGGTACTTGCGCTTTTTGTGCAAGTTCAGCTGCCAAATTTATAGCGTCATCAAGCATTCACATATGTGACACCCATCTTGAACTAAACTACACATACAACTTAGTACTCCACGCTTAACTGCAGCTCTCAATTTTCACACAAAGTGCAAGAGAGCAAGCACATAAAAGATGACAACTGAGCAGCAACTCATCAAAAATACTAGCAAAAATATATAGTCCTTCATTAACGCACAAAGAAAATAAATAAATGTTGCTACCTGCAGAGTACCGCCGCCACCAGTACTCTCACCATCATCGGAGACACTCACAATAGTCCATGGATCCGATGCATTCCAATGAAAATCAACAACCTTGTCCCTAAAATTATTAATAAGAGGGTTCAGCCAGCAAGTAAAATCAAAGTTTGTCTGCAGTAAATCCTGAAGAGATGGGCAATCAACCAGCTAGAGGAGTAACATAAAAAGGTTGCCATTCACAACATAGATTAACAATTCCAAACAAGATCCCACAATTATTTCCCCAAACAAATACCCCCCACCCCCAAAATTTTAAAGAGAAATATAGAAAAAGGGGAGATAAATTTCAAGAAAAGTAGATATCAAGTTAATTTCCCTACTTAGGCCTATGGCAATGTCCAAGTCCAAAGGCCAAAAATAGCACTATCACACCAATTCTTCATTGTGGATGAAACAAGAAGGAAGCTATGTAGTGGACGAGATGAAGTTACCTGTGCCCAGCATGCCGGAAAAATAATCCAGGGAGAGCATTTGGCGCTTTTGTTCTAGCTGGGTTCTGCTTACCAATCTGGTTAGAAAAATTAACTTCGTCAGAGTTACATCCAGCAATCGTACTCTAAGGAGATTCATTCTAGGAAAAACGAAGACATAAATTTACGAAGTCCTCCACAAACATCATAAGTTTTCAGAAAACACAACCAAGCCAAAGAGAGAGACCAAAATTTCATGTAACTTTAGTGTCAAATGCTACTTTAACCAATTCAATCCTGTCACTGCCTTCCTATTTGCTCACAGGCAACATCTTACCATCAGATCCCACTACTTTCAAAACCTTAAAATCACAACAAACAAATCACTAGCCTCCTATTTGTCAAGGAGCTCACAATAGACATTAGACACAAGCTAGAGCCCCTTTCCTGACTGATTTAAGTCTTTTCATTTCAAAATTGGTACAGCATGCAGTTCAGCTTGAAATTTCTTTCAAGTAGTTTCAGAGGATAGAGTAGTAAACAAGTACCATGGTGACATACCCCTTCATAATCCCAGAGATTCAAGATGCCATCCTCTGCAGCACTTCCAAATACAGAAGGCTTGTGTGGAGACCACTGCACCAGATGGAAAAATATCAGTGACTGGTGGGAATTCCAAGCCAATAAAACAACACATTTCATCTCTTCAGATGAATAAGATCAAGGAGATGATGAAGAGAACCCCAACCCCCCCCCCAAAAAAAAATGGCCATCGAAGCAACAATCCTGATACCTGTACACATAAGACAGCAGCACCATGACCTTCAAAAGTGTGGACAGGGGACCCAACTCCTCCTGAAGTTAGGTTTCGGCGGTCAAACATGTGCACAGAGTTATCAGCCGACCTGAAAGATGCCAGTCAATTCCACAAAACAGATTTATAGAAAATAGGGGGTAAAAAGTTCATATATAGGAAAAGAAAAATAGTGGGAAACAACTAGAGAAAAACTTAGGAAAGGCACAAATAGAGCAGTATATTCAAAGTATTTCCAACCAAACGGTTCCCAAAACATAAGTTTCAAATGGCCAATACTAAAAAAGAGATACATGTATTACCCAGTAAGAATAAAGTTTGTGTCATGAGGGTTCCAATCAACACAATGGAGATCAGCATTATGAGCCTTTTCAACCTGCAAGAGAAGAACCAAGATCTCAAAGGCCAGTAAATGATACACTAATTCTCTGACCATACAGGAACTAATCGTCAAAATATGCCAAAACCCATAAAACCAATAATCTTGATCATGATAATTTTTTCTTCAAACTGCTTCAGGTAAAGCCAAAACACGAGAGGGCCCAAGCCTATTTGGTTCTGTTCAACAAAACTAAATACTTTGGTGCCATGTCACCTCCTGATACCCTTGGCTACAAGAAAGGCAGATAATCAAAAGAGTACTGTAATGGCAGCTGTAATTGCTCAATGCAAACTTCCACATGTTCACAAACTACTTGTAGTCTTTTGCCAAAACCATATTCAATTTGCAACAACCCACTAATAGACAAGATTCCTCCTTACAAGCTCTATATGTCTTTAGAACACAACCATGAAGCTGCATTAACTATAATTGAATCAAGAGATGCATTTTGACTGATGTTAACAGCAATACAAAAGAAAAAGTTTACAGAAATCGTCAAAATGTTGAAATCCATCTCCAACCAGTAACACTAAAGTTCGCAATGAAGAAAATGGTTAGGTGAAAGAGCAAAATGGTCAAAGCTATGAATTGCAGCTTTTGACTTATATCCCAAAATCGTTGGTAAACCTCTCAACTCAAACACAGTTATTATGAAAATTGACAGTGCAGAAATATGGTTAACCAAACGAAACAGAGTAAAAGTTATAGGCTGTCACGTTCAACAATTTTGCATGCATTAATAATTTTGCAGAATCATACCAAAGCTATTATCTTGTTAATGTCCACTTAGGAAGCTCTTCAAAATAGATTTAGAGCACGGAAATACTGAAATTCAATAGAAGCAAGTGGAGAATAAATGACCTTTGTAACAGGAGCTGAACCACTTCTTGCATCCCAGAGTATGAGGCATGAATCATCACCAACACTGCAAAATTCCTGCGAACTTCATTAGAAAAATTCTACGTCAATAAAAAGTGAATTTGAATGGTTCCATGCTAAAGCTGTAGTATAAGCACATAGAAGCAAGCTTCTTCATAAGCTATTCATAAATTTTCTTCCCGAGTAAACTTTTAGCTGCAAGTCATCAAATGGTAGATTCACATCATGGCAAACAAAGAATTACATCAACTCAGAATGCACTAGTTACCTTGAGGGGCAAAACTGAACATCTTCAACAGTATCCTCGTGTCCTTGGAAAACACCTCGAGCATGGACACGAGGACCATCAACATGTTTATTGTCAACTCCTCCAACCTTTGACTGCTTACTGTTGGCAGCTGCAGATCCTGGAGACTTTGCAGCACCCTGATCAACCATCAAAGAGGAGATATGGTCATGAATGCTCCATAAGACAACTGACTTGTCTTTCCCTGCCAGAAGATTATTGCAGAATCAGCATATACAAGCTCATAAATATCTTCTGTAGACCAAATACCATCCTCAGAAGACAAAAAATGGAAGAGAAGGAAAAAGAAGGTTGTGTACAGTTATCAGTTGGCATTCCATAAGGTCTCATTAATTATCTCAAGCAACAAATTCATAAGAAAAGATTGGTTTTATAAAATAGGCAAGCATTAGAGTATTAATCATTGAACCTCCAGAGAGGACAAAAGGCTCTGTCTGACACATGGCAAGTGCAAATTCTGCATTGTCCTGATGGCCAGTGAGTATCTGCAAAGTAAGGATAATCAAATTTCAGCATCTAAAGGGGTAGCAACTCACTACACTATCTGCTACAAAATAAAATATAATGTAGTTATATTAAAAGCAAATGTTACCAAATTGATTAAGCTTTGCTCATGAATAGCGGCTTTAAAAGCCCTCCTGATGTATGAAGGCAGACATAAAGTGATAACACAAGAAAAACTACGAGGGAGAAAAACTAAATTTTGTTTTCTGTACCAAGTCCGGACGAGATTCTGAGGCTCCCAAGACAGCATGACGATTAGGCTGAGACTCAACATCCCAAATGAGAACCTGGATGAAAATTTTATTAACTATGACCAGTCAACCTTCAAAATATTAAAGACTCTCAACACAAAGGAAAAGAAGAAAATTAGAACTGCACCAGACAAATCAAGAGCTTACATCAGGACTATCAGTATGTGTGGCCACAATCTTACTGTTCTGCGGCAGCTCCCTAATTCGGTTTACCTTCAATAAATTCATAAGAAGTTAACAAATTTCACACTAGAAATCAAGAACCACATAATCCCAACTCAACTTATATGAGAACGGCAGTGCACATCTACATTCACAGAGATCAAATTTCAATTCAACTGTACGTGAAAGCATGTAAAGCAATGGAAGAGCAAGGAAAACGTATCAACAGGAATGTGGTTTATACAAAATTTCAATTTACACTTAGCAAAGACAAAGGATACCTGAGATTTCATACAATCTTGAATTTGAACAGCATTAGTTTGCAACTTTTACATACCCAAAAGCTTAAATTTTAAAATTCGACATACATGTGATCTATAATACGCCACCAAAGTACTTAAACATATAATATCTAGAACAGGAAGTTACATACTGTTTCTTCAGTTGTGTTGAATACATCACATATCTGGAAGAGAAAGCACAACAAAATCTTCAATCTTAACTCTGACTCTCAGAACTGATCCCAGCTACCAGTTACAAATCATAGTAAAAATAAAAAAATAAAAATGTTACATAGTTTTGGAAAGTAATTAAACGAAACAAGGACATCTTTATCCTCAGTTCAACCCTCCATATAGAAAAAAAGTTATACCAAGCAGATTGTGACAACCATAAATTTGCCACCAAGATACAAATATTTTAACCTGGGTACATGTACCACAAACACATATGATGAGGCACCATAAATGAAACGGTGATCAAGCAGGGGAAAAATAAGAATATGCATCATGAGAACAGCAGAGATATAAGTACCTCTCCAGGATGTATGATGGTTTTGAACTTCTTTACAAATGGTGAACGTGCTTCTTCATTAAACTGATAGAATCACAATGGAGTTGCAGAAAAGATCAATAATGCAAATTTAGTATGAAAATTAGAATGGAAATGAAGAAATGTAAGCTTCAAAAGAACAAGGAAGAAGCAGAAGTAGAAATGACAAAAGGAAGACACATCTTTGTATCAGCTCATCACCCACCTGTGATATGTGTTCAGCCGCTGCTACCCGAGGCTTTACAACTTCACAATTTGCGATAACAAGTGTATTTGGAACACTACCATCAGTCTGGAAGGGGAGCAAGAAAAGAGTACGACATCAGTATTGGAAGTAAAACAAAACACAAAACATCATCATTCTAAATCCGATGTTTATCTTCATTCAGATCAACAATGCCATTAACTTCATAAGTAAGGATCCAACAGTTGCTACTGTCCCAGATTCTACACATAAATCAAGAAAATGGCTCTCCCCTCCCAACCTTTGAAGCTTTCTCTCCAGTCTACGCTCTAAGCATGTCTTGATACAAGATGAATTGTTTATCAACAGGTCCAGCACAGACATATTTACAAATATCATCTAATTAATACTTGAAAGCATGCTAAAATGCTATCCAACATACTTAATGAACACTGACACTTTTATCTCCCCTATCAACGCTCATTGATGTCAATGTCAAAGTGATTGGTCTACTTTCTAGTGCTTATATGGATTGAAAACAAATAACTGAAAAGCTAAAGTTATAACAGACAAATTCTGAATGCAGCTATTGCAAACCAAAAGTTGATATCATGTGATGCAGGACACATTATGCCTTTTCCTTGATTTATATAATGGTTCATAGAATAGATATTCATGGACAAAAACATCTGGCAATTCTTGCTACTAAGCTATCAAAATCTATCATGAAAGTCAAAAGCTGAAAACAGATTATCTTGCCTGTTCAGAAAGGTAGAGACGCTGCCGATTCTTGTAGGTTGCTTGTTCCAGTTGTGGCCCCCATCTGTATGATAGAGAGAGAGAATGCAAAGATGTTCCGAATTTAACAAGAATCAACAATTTGCAGTCAATGAAAGGGAAAATACCAATTAAAAAAAAGTACTGGCTACTGAGAGCATCAACCTACTGTGATAAACAAAATTATGAAAGTTTTTCACAACAAAAGATGATAAACAACGGCACTGCATTGAAACACTAAAGATCCAAGCTAAACATATAGGTAAGAACAGCATGTAGAAGGACAAAAGAAGGGGATTGTGCAGACCGGCAAGATTGTGATGGCCATCTGGAGGAATGGTGAGTGAACCAATCATAAAGAACAGGAATTGTTTTGCGCAGTTTTTCATAATGATCTCTTACAGAAAATGGTTTAAGCTTTCCCCTCGAGCTATCAATTTTTTTTGCCCCTTTCCCTTTCTCCATCACTCTCATGCCGCTTCCCTTGCTCTAAAATTTAGTCAATCTTGTTTCTCCATTTCTCACTCATCAGGCACAATATATAAAGAGCAAAAACAAACAAAAATACGTCCCTCTGACACCTGGCATTAATGGTACCATAAAACTGAAAATCTAATGCAGGGCCCAACACTTTATGATAATAAATCTATACCAAGAAAACGCCAAAGCATCCAATACTCCTAAGGTAGGGAAATAAAAAAGGAAAGAAAATAACCGTGCAGGGCTGAAAATAATAAATGTACAACCATAAAAGAAGATGCACTATGACAAACCAAAGTACCACCACATAATACCAATATCATAAAACAAGTGGTGGGGTCCATTGAGAACAATGAACAAACATTAATGACTTAATATAAGTGAAAACCTGAAAAGAAGATCAACAACACAAATTTCATGACGAAAGACATAATAAGAACATACTGAATCAAGCTTTACTGCAAAGAACCAAAATTTAAAATGAAAGATGAAAAGATATTATGAAAAACCACGTACTATAGCCATAGTGGCAAGGGACAAAAGAATGGATATAGTAACATTCTAAATCATCAGAGTGGATCAAGCCATCTCTAGGAAAAAGATGCAAGTCAAGAATTCATGATTACCCTAAACTGATCAGATTAAAGCCAAGGGGCTTTCCTAGCCACAAATTGACATCATTATCTCTGTAACCCTGATTTGCAAATAAAGCAATGTAAAAAGAACTTTGAAGGGGGGGGTAAACAGCTATTTGCCTAATTCTCCTTATCAAAAGTACTTAAAGACCAGAATGAAACAGCTTCTAAGAACCCCCATTTCACTTCTTTATGTTCCTTGTACTATTCTAGACCCAGAATTGGGATAAAGCAGCACGTATGTAGTATAAATTAGACAGCAAAACAGTGTATGCAAAGAGAATTAAGAGTGCTAGAGACTCAATGTTGAAGAAAACAAAGACAGTTTCTACGATTACTATGAAATTCATCACTATGGTGGCCTCTGAAGTCAAAAGCGCAAGAAGGGGGAGCTTAAGTGCAAAGCTAAAAGCAAAACTGCAAGTCATTCGGCCTACTGGCACTTGAAATGCAACACATTGAAAAGAAGTGCTGTAGTCTTCACTATGATAGGGAAAGACAAGGATTCTAAAAGTGCCGCTTTTCTGGTTCCTTCAGCCATATTTTAACAAAGTTTGATGTATTTGAATTTCAACTTGGGTTATTGATACTCATGCAAATGTGATAACAGCATGGAATGCCATTAGTTTCTGGGTGATGTACAATCATTTTAATTGTCCAAATAATTGCAAGATATAGTCAGAATTCAAATGAATGATGGATGATGTACATTTAAGCTATAATTACGAATAATGCAAGATATGATGAAAACTAGATGACTGGTATAAACATGTTCTTCATCACAATAGACTTTGCACTTAGAGTATTGGATTAACAATCTTGTGCCGCTTATGCACCATTGTCAACCCGACAAGCAACTAAATACTTAATGTCATCCTAATAGAAAATTACAATAAATCCACAGAAGCCGAGCAGAATCAGCTCCAGCAGACACACTTAAAATGCCCTTCCTGTTCCCTTATCATGCCAAGTCTCAACTCTCATGGTAAACTGCATAAATGCCATCCATGTTCACTAACTGCTCAAGGACTCCATTGTAGAAGCCCAGTGAAATCTGTGTGTAACAGATCTCGAGCATCAATAATCAACAAACAAAACCAGGAAATCCAAGCTAATGCTGCCCGTCCAAAAGGTCTTCCACGAAAAGGACACCAAAACGGAATTTGCAGAACACCAACAGTTATGTACCTCCAATGTAGTTAACATTTTTCTATCCTAGTTAAATCCACATAAAAAATAAAGGACAAACCATTAGTGTCCCTCGAGCACCATACCTATAAATATCAAGTTTGACTCAATGCCCCGCTTTTTCAGCCTACTACTTATGAATACAATTAAGGCGGGAAATAGAACAAAATTTAATTTATAATTCACATAAACCAACAAAAAGTTGAGAAATGTATGAAAGATAAAAAAAACTAAATTAAACAGAAATGGAACCCTAGAAAGATAATATAGCAGAAATATTGAGTGACACAGATCATGCTTCTTTGGACGGACCGGCAAGAGAGGGAGGGCCAAACAAGGTTATGATTGGCAAGCCAATCGTAGAGAACAGGGACGAGCGATTTCCACTGAGTGTAACGCTCATCCACCGATGGCTGTGCTCCTCCTCCTCCGCCCTTTCCTCCTACTCTGCCCTCCTTCATTGTTAGCGCTTTCTCTCTCTCCTCTCCTTCACCCCACCTTTCTAGGCTGACAACTTTCTGCAGTCTCTGTCTACGTACCAGTGTGTCAGTTACTCACTGTGTGTGTGTGTGTGTGTGTGTGGCGTTTTCTCACACTTTTCGCCTCTGCTCTTTTTTGTTTTCCCGCCTCGGGGCCATGGTGTTGTTTGTTGTACGCTAACGAGTCTATGGACTCGGCCGCTTTCCACTCGGGAGCCAATTCTTACCTTTTTTTTTTTTCCCCTTCCTTCTCTTAGATTTTGAAACTTTTTCTTTTCCTTTTTCCGTTTTCTCCCATTTTCTGGAAATTTTTCATGAAAAAATATACTCTAGCGGCATAATATATGTAAGATAGAAAGGTGTTTGAAAAATGTAATCATGTAAAATATAAAAATTTGTTGGTAGAAACTCCAATCCAAACAAGACCTTAGAAGTTAGATTTTTTTTATGTTATTGATACTTCAACATTTTGTACATTTATAGTTAATATCTGAATAAATCGATTGGATTGTCACCCTTCCATTAATTTTCAACAAGTTACTAGTAACTCATATTTTGTGAGTAATAACTAAAATGCTATTTAAGTGTCCATGTATGTTTGGATTGAAGTTTATACGTTTTTTCGATTATATTTCCCAATCACCTTTTTACCTTACATACATCAAATCGTTACACTAATTTTTCTATAAAAGAAAAATACAGAAAAAATGTAATATAGACATGCCGAGAGCAGATTGCATTCATTTACTGTGAGTTTGGGTTTCATATATACGATCCACTTTTAACGGTCATGATGTAGTATTTTAGGTTGGTTAGCCATAATAACTTTCACAATGATTTAAAGGTTTTGTATTACAAGTCCACAATTTCATTCTCATGGGTTAGGATTTTGTAGATCAAATTTCTCTCCCTTTATTCAGATTTAAATAGCTTATAATTTTATAGAATCATCATATTGTACCATTATTACTTTTTCTTTTTGATCTCTACATCAAACATACTAAAAATTGATACTCCACCGAAAATATCTTAACGTGCAACTTATACAAAACATTAAAACAGTGAAGAATGGATTAAAATTATAACAAATTTTATAATGATTAATCAGACGACAAAACAGAGTCAATTTCATACAAAATTTTATCCCTGACCAACTCAAGTGATGAAATATATTAAATACGGTGTTGATTTCGAAAACAAATTTTTATTAGGATGCAATGGAGGGCGGCAATTCTCCCCAATACAGGAGAGACTGAGCAACCTAGATACGTGTCACTGTGAGTTTTCCACTGTGTTCATGCATGACGCGCTCTCTGCGAGCGCAATTATCGGATGTGAAGACCCAAATCCAAACTCCAAAGTCGATGATACAAAAGTGCAGCAAGAGCTATGGAACTGGTTCTCGGTCATGGCCCTTCCATCGGCAAACGGATCTTTCACAGCCCATAGAATGGCAAAGGGAGTTGCAGGGCTCGATTGAAAATCTCAGGGTCAACCGGTTAGGCTGCCTACATCATATATCTATCACAAAAAATCCCCAAAGATCAAAATATATCTGATACGAAAAACAAGAAAAGAAATTATTATAGTACCCGTTTGGCTTCTAAGCAGATAAATCCAAGAAAAACAAAGACAAGAATCAACACTGAACATCATGGTTAGAGAGAAAACCACAAGAGAGAGTATGCCAAATGCAGTTTTGCTTTATGCAGGACGGATTAGATTCCCAGGTTAAAACTAGAAGTGGGATTTCATTTTAAAGGTCAACGGTCTCAACTTAACTGAAATCAATCCCAAAGAAGCACCGGCAGCTATAATAATTTTATAAAAAAAAAAAAAAAAGACCAAAAACTGCAGCTGTGGATAATTATCTGTGTCGAATTTACGTACGGTCAAAAGTGAAGCAACGAAGTAGTTAGCAAAAACGTCGTCTTGAAATTGAGCAGGATCGACTTTTGCCATTCCTCTGCCTGCATCATGTACAAGAATCTCAACATTAGCATCACCCTTGCTGAAACGAAACAAGTGGTTGAAATATGGGAATAGAGACCAACCAAAAAGCATCTTTCTTCTCTTGCGCTAGTAACTCTTCAAATGAAATGTCAGCAAACTCATCATCCGTTCTCTCTACTTCCTCCCGATGCTTGTCTTCCACGTCCATGCAGGCACCAATTTCAAGTATCTTCAATACAAATGTCCAAAAAGAGATGGTTAGGTCTTCAACATCAAGAAACATCATCCAAAGAAGAGACATTGACATGACCAAGCAACAAAACAAAGCTGATGCACATGCACAACAAAGGAACAAAAATTTTTCAGAGCCAAGGATCTCCATATGATTGTTTTTCTTGACTATATGGTATTCTTGCTCAACTTTTGACCTAGGCGAGGAAACTTGGTTGTTTCTAGTGCCTCTGCATCCATATAGACCTGTGGTTTCTCCTCAAATTAAAAAGTGCCAGCATCAAGTTGAAGGTTAATACCCTTAGTGGTACTGACTTGGGTGAGTCCATTTTCATATCAACATATATATAAGTTTTATATATACGATTCTGGAAGAAAACTTTTGAAAGATATGAGACCAGATCTTGATCAGTTCTTTGTTGTAATTTGGGACCTGAGATAATCTCCAACATAAATTGATGGCCACTTGATTGTTTCAGTTGGGGCCTTTGTGACTTGTTTCATCCTTGACCATGATATTCAGACACCTGATTCTTAACTTCTGGCTCCAAATGAATTAGGATAGGCTCTCTTGCCACCTTCTCTGTAGTTCCGACAAATTTTGAAGATTTTGCAGATAAGTATATGAAGCAATTTTAGCCACTGAAAGCCTTCAAGGCAACAACAGCTTTGTAGGATGATTTTTGCTTCAGATTTCAAAAACCAATTCGTGGTTGTTGGAGAGAATTATTCTTTGTAAGCTGATTTATGGCAACTTGAGTATCTTTGTGCAAGTTTAAGCCAAGATCAAAACATCAACATACCTTCTTGTAAGCTGAGGAGACCTTCAATTGTTGTTGGAGCCAATTATATACAAAAGTGTCCTCTTCCAATCGTCTTTGCTCTAACTCTAGCTTGTAAATCTACATAAACCCAATGACACACCGCGTTAACAACACAAAGAGATGGAACAGGTATTTCTCAGACTTGAGAAATCACTCCGAGATCAAACCTGTTGATGCAAGCGGTCAAATGAAGACCTGTCAGCCTTCAGCAGTAAAGCTTTCGTAATGGTAAATTTACGTTGGATGACCTCTGATCTACTCATAAGATTGAAGCAGCCATTCAAGAGTCAACAATTTTGTATTCTTGCATCAGGTTAAATGCATTTACAACATAACACTTGTTCTCAAACTCTCTACATTTTTTAATGAACCTAGAGATCTGTAGCTCGTCATAGCATAAATGAACTCTTTTTCTTTAATATCAGACTATGAGAAATTTGGGGGTAACATGTTGCTATCAGATTGTCTTACAGCCTTGGGGATCTTTGTCCTTTGTATCGTTATTAATCCTTATTAACCCTAGCAGGGGGGAGAAAGACTAGAAAATACATATTTATAGATGCAAGAGTAGAAGTTTGAGCAAAACAAATCTGGTGATCCAGAGGTTGATACTCGATTCAAACTTCAAAACAAAGTACCTATGTTTTAGCTCTTTCTTTGCCTCAACCAAGCAATTAACAAATTGTCCAACCTGCATAACATAATAATAAAGCAAATGTTAATTAGTTCAAATAGCTGCTACATGTGAGCAAGTCATGTATAGATGGAAAAGAGGTACTTGAGGAAACAAAGATAACTTGCACATTGTGGTAATTTATGTCAGAGAAGAGTATTATGCTAATAACACATGAAAAGCTGCGGCCACACAATTTTATGGAATTTTCACTGTGCTAATTGAGCACATGCATTTTTACCACCGGATGCTGCATGATTCTACCTGCAAAATACTCTCAACCTGTTCCAATGTGACACCCAAAGCAGCAAATGCCACCGTATGGTGTAAGGTGGATGTAGTTGAGGTGGGCTACAAAGACATTATGCAATTGTTGTGAAGCTCCAACAATAAAGTTAACATACATTCGAGCAATTGTATGTTTATTACGTTATAACTGGACTGGAGCTTCAATGAACCAACCCGACAATAAATCATATGGCCTGAGATATTAATTCCAAAAACTTCTAGCTTAACCTTCTCGTAATGGTGTAAAGATCTCAACAGACGCTTGCTGGAAAATCCGATTGCTAGCTCCTAGCTCGTGATAATGATCAACCAAGAAAGTCACGCTATTTGTTTCAATTAAATACATTTACCAACCCAAAACGTAGTTCCAAGTTCAGTTAAGCCCAATACTAGGAAATTAAATGCCATCAACAATCTCCCCTGATCATAGCGCTTAAAACTCACATGTTTCGCACAAAACAAATAGCAATGCAATGTGATAAAGTTTAATTTCATAGAACTGATAAGATACATCAGTCTGGAAAAGGAAATGACCAATCTTTTCTTTGTGAGCATTCACAACAAAGACTGAACGAGTGACAAGCTGAAATAGTAAGGGGAGAAAAAGAACCTGAGCAAGAGTCAAGGCTTTGGATTCATGGGACTTGGCAAGCTGGTCATAGTTTTGCTTGAGCTTCCTCTGAACTGCGCTAGACGAGGTCGTAAATGGACACAAACAAACAAGCTCTTCTTTCTTGTTATCCTTCTTCCTGTCCTGCTCCCCAGCTCCTCCACATGCACTACTAGGGTCGGGTCTCTTCTTCTTGGCCCGCTTCTTCCTCTTCTTCTTCGTCTCCCCCTCCTCCTCGTCCTCCCCCTCCTCGTCTTCATCCCCAACCCGGCCTCCGTCCAGCACCGACACATTTTTATTATCCGGGCCCTCCCCTTTAAACAGCTTATCCCATTTGGGTGAATCAGGAGGCAACAGCTCCAGGAGAATCGAACGGGTCAGACCGGAGGGGTCGGATCCAATCGCCTGTTTTCCACCCACTTGGGCTTTATCGTCGGAGCATCTAGTTCTGTCCTCGTCATTTCTGTGCAAAGAAGAAGAAAATTGTTGGGTATGTTGTTTACGAAGGATGGATGCTTTGGGGTGAGTGAATTTTCTAGAGAAAGAGAAGAGGGAGAGAGTAAGGATAAATAGCACTGCAACAATAATAAGCATGGCTAGATAAACAAATACAGGTGATGGGAATGAGGGAATGGGGAGGGAGAGAGCTATTAGAGGAAGAGAAAGGGAGAAGGAGAGTTGAGACTAGAGCGAGAGACGGCGGCCATGTTGATATGGGAATGGAAATTACTACGATTACAAACGCGTCATCTGCAGAATGACTGGTGGAGTAGTAGTCTGTAGCAGTGTGGCTCGAGACTTTTACTAAGACCGACTTTTACTTGTGGATTAGTACTGAGGAGTGGGGAGAGCCCTTCAGATGATATGCCTCTAAAATAAAATCTAGACAGTTGTGGACAGGCTGACTAACTGACTCGAAACTGAGAGAATCTGATTGTTTCTTCGTGTATTTTAAGGAATTTGTTACCGTTGCATCACCTATTTGTTGTTTCCTTTTCTTTTTTTTTTTTTTGTATAAACCACAGTTGTTTATGTCCATTTTAAGGTCTGCGTCTAATTCTATCCCAATCGCATCAGACCGTTAATAAAGGGGACACGAGACCTCATGACTGCAAGTTTCTTTCTCTTGTACCAGCACCCCATTAGTATCACTTTACAGAGTGCAACTCGGACTCCACCGTTTTTACTACTGATGTACTCTAGCTTCTAAGGTCTTCCAACATTCTTTCTCCTGACTTGGCAGCGTACTATGGCCAGCGAGGTAGCTGTATCAGTGGATAATCTGGACGAGATTGGAATTGTCCACCGATCAAGAATCATTTGATAAAGATGCATGGTGACTTGATATTCCTCCCCGCCAGCAAGGTTAAATGAGGATCAGGTACTTTTTTTTATATTAACAAGCAAGACAGTGAGCATTTAGTATCACCACTCACCATAATTTGATGTAGCTGTATTTCTCGAGCAAGGGGAAACTTGCCTGTAATTTTTAGTATATTCATGCTAGTTATCTTCCCTAATTTGTACAGAGGAACTTCAGAATGTGGTTATTTTCCAGTCTTATATTTTTTGTTTTGGGGAATAGGGTTTTTTTTTTTGGGGGGGGTCGGGGTGGTGGGGTGGACTTTGACGTTGTTTTTGCAGAGGGAGGTGGAAAGTGGAAGTGGAATTGGCAACTTCTCTACTCGCCAATTGACAAGATAAAGATGCAGGTTAAGTCCAAACAACTGCTTCACTCTTACTATATATTTATTTTTCAATCCAAGCACTTCATGAGTCAGATTAAATCGTTGGAACTCGTAAACACTGTGTATGTGGTAGTAATTAATTTGCGTGACGTAGAAATTAATGCCCATTAACTGACTACATATTTATTTTTTAAAAAAAGAAACATTTTGATTGGTGTAAAACAATTAGTACTGGATTTAATTGTCTAACTAATCAGTCTCTTGTGGAGGCAAAAAGTCAAGATTCTAGCTGAAATTGTTTCCTCATCTACAGCTATACTAGTTGTAGTCTTCAACCCTTGATTAACTGAATTTGAAAATGCCTGATGTAGTTCTTGTTCTTTTAATAAAGCCCTCGCATTATCACATGCTTCCATCTTCTCTCTTTAAATTTTTGGCTTCAGATGTCCTGGTTGATGGATAGCATAGTTGTTAGGATGGCGATCCGAATCATTGCTTTCGATCTCAATCTGATTTTGATACGATCCTACCATTTAAAGATATTATGATAAAAATTTTAATAAATTGACTATAACTTTGTATAGAAAATTCGGAATGCTATTTGTTGCGTTAGAAACTAGATTCAAATAACTTTAAACCCACATAATTATATTATGCTAATGCCTTACCTATAAAAATTAGTGAATCTTTAGAAATTGGTATTTAATTATATGATTAATAAATACTTAAATGATACACACACACATATATATATAAAGTCAATTTTTCTAACTATTTTGTCCAGTAATTTGCATTTGGATTCAAAATAAGAAAGAACAATATTTTTAATTTAATCAAATTCATTTATAATATGTCACATATAGTTCCAAAATTTTTATTTAGACTACCTCAAATACTTTAGATAGTCCGATTTTAACCTCAATTAACAATATTATTATTTTGATTGTACATGAGTTACATTATTTATTGCTGTATATGCGAATCGCAAACTTCAAAACTATTAGTAAGACTATTTTTTATGTTTTTTGTAGGATTGATCTCGATCCGATACTGCAAAGTAAAAAACGATTCAAGATAGAATCCGATTCTGAAAACCTTGAAGATAGAATACCGATTCTAAAACCTTGATAGATAGTCGATGGTCAATACACAAACGGAAAAGGGAAGGAATCGCAGCCGTCTAGCATAAGATCACTCGCACATTTCACCATTCAACTACTTTTTTCTTTTTTGATTTGGATTCTTGCATACTTATTAGTATTTTTTTTTTTTTTTTTGTACGTGGAAGAAAGAGGGAGCATCGGGTTTGGGATATTTTCTAAAATGCACACCGAGTTGAGTATCCACTTTGATTTCAGAGGGCAACATGCATGCATCTTTATCACTTGCAATGATGCATGAAACCACTGGGCAAAATCAGTCCATTCTTCATAGGAAGATGTTTATTGATCTATAGACTAGACTGTGTGATATTTCTATAGAAGAGATGGAGACCCGCATCACTTTTGTTGCAATCTTTAGCGCTTTGCTTGAGAAGCCCACAATTTGCTTTTCCATTTCGTGATAAAGACAGCTTAAAGGCTAAAACATGAACCGCCAAATCCATCCTCACCACTGCACGGGTAGAAAGTTGACAAACACACTAGTCTTTCTTTCCCCCTTTCTTGTTTTACTTAATTCAGTTGTCCTGATGTCGATTTCATGCCTAAAAAGTCTTTGCAAACTCTTTATCTAAAAGACAGATAAAAAGAGGGCTGGGCTTCACTAATCTTCTCAATCTTCTTGTACAAGATCCGTGTTGAATATTTAGATGAGAAGAGAAGAAGCATAATCATACATGTTATTCCTGTAATTGAAAGCATTGCTACAATGACAAAAGCAATGAGATGGCTGCTTTTTTTTCCCTTTTTCACATGCGATGCTGAGATCCCTGAAAGCCAAAAGCTTACAGAATCTAGGGCTAATACACTTGCACATGGACTCAACTACAATCGTCCCAATGTGCTCTTAAGCATCCTTCCAACTCTAAGCTCTTGTACACTTGCAGGCCAGAACTAGAAGGATAATAGCTACTCTCTATACATTACTATATTCTTAACAATCTTCTTCTTCACGGGTCTAAGAGCTTTGGACCGACGGTGTGTTGCCTATCTTTACAACTTCACCCCAGCAAAGCCCAAAAATGGAGTGGTAGTGCAAGAATTGGACGTGCAATACCTTTAAAATATCTGAAAAATCAGATCGCGAGTAAAAATGTCTTGGATCCAAGTCCATAGCTGTGACACTATTAAGATCACCAACTGCATAAGGCCTCGACTGAAAGTTTCTTCATCACATTTGGGCACGGATCGCCACCAAAAAGCTCAGGTGCTACAGTGACCGAGCATGTTTGCTGCCCGATGCAATACTGCAAAATAAAAAAAGAAAAAAATATTAGAAGAAAAAGATACACATACATTCATAATTAGACACTAAATGAAACCAATGCAATACTGCATATGAAAAAGAAAAAAAATATATTGGAAAGAGATGTTTATACATTCATAATTAGATACCAAATGAAGCCATTTATTCATATTACGTTGAGGTTTTAATGGGTTTCAGTATCTTGTATGCACTATGAACCAGTATTCATAAATCTAATCTTTCTTTCTATCTATTATTCTACAGAGAGTAATAGCAGACACTTTTCCATACCAACCTTAACAGATTTCTGGAACTAACTGTGAAACAAAATGAAAATTTGAATAACTTATCCAGAAGACGGCATGCTATATTGACTGGAATAAAATTATAAAGAAAAAAGGGCCCAATGCGGATGCAGGTAAGGTTGTAAACATGAACTCTTTGACTAACACACAAGGAAAGAGTAGCAGAGCTTAATTCAGAAATTCTGAGTTGTGATTACCCTTTCAAAAGCATCATAAGAATGGAAAGCATGACAGCTTCCCTGACGGAAGTTTCCACAAGTCCCTTCAGGTGTTCCAAAGCTAGCAAATTTGATCGATGATATTCTTTGACCAGGAGCACATGAGAGATGAGCTTTTGGCCTCAGGGGTTTGCTGACTTTACCTGATGATTGCAGCTGCCAATTTACTAATGTTGGTTGCCATTCATATATATCTGCACATACACTCCATATTTCTCGTTTTACCAATGATATGCCGTATGGATTTCCTCCCCATTCTTCAAATACTACTAACAAGTTTCCAGTTGGATATAGCCAGGAGCGAGGAACGTGATACCTGAAAATAAACCCTAGTTCTGTCAGTCCACTGCATGATATGGTGAAACTAGACAGATAGAGAGAATGGGCAAAGGGGCATAGAAAGGAGAGCAAGTCAGTTACTGGCTTACCATTTTTGTGAGGCCTCCCCACAATTACTGAGGCATTTTTTCTCATTAAATGGCCCAGCATAATTGCAGGCACCACAATTACCAGATGCTTTATATGCAGGATAATACCTTCCAATGCTCTGACCATTTATCCACACTTGACCTTTGCTCATGGTACTCATGTCTAAAGCCAAAGGTTCATTTCCAGATGGAGCACTGAAAGTAGTCTGCAATCGCAAAGAAAAAGATACAAAGAACATTATGATTGTTATCAACCTTGAGATGTTTCCCTTGTGCCAAGAGCAAGGAATTGATCAGAAATACAAACAATAGCTGCAAAATATTTTTAATAGTAGGAGTAAACACTTGAACAGAAGATATTAGATATCCTTGGTGCACTATGAGTGTTCCCATCTTCCAAAACATTACAGCCAACGTAGAATACCTTGTACCAGGTAAGTGGCTGCCTCTCGGCAACAAAAGAACCTTCAACCCACTCTACAGAAGAGCTTCCGCTAAGAGAATGCAAACTCAAGGCTTCTCCTTTCAGACCAACCTGATTAGAGCACCAAGTGAATTGCCAGCTATTTATTGAGACCATCAAGTGAATTGACAGTGACTTATTAAGACCATCAGGTGAATTGACAGCCACTCAATGATCAGGCATCAAGTAATCATTTTGATTCAAAAACTGACCTTATAAGACCATTTCTGCCATGTTAAATCTCTACGCCCCTCATTGAGACCATAAAGTGAAACTGGCCCAAGAATACCAGCATTCCATGTTTCAAAGTGGGGACCAACATTCTGAGCCCATGCATGAACAATAAAGCAAAATAAATGAATTTCAGACTTATATTAGCAAGGTTTTTAAAAGTATGCCATGACAAACATGCAGTACAGGTTTTATTCAATTTGCTTAAGAGAGATACTATCACGCATGGCCACATCAAATGCAAAAGAACTTTAGCTCCATCTCTGTGTGTGTGTGTGTGTGTCTGTGTGAGAGAGAGAAGAGAGAGAGAGAGAGAGAGACAAACCGGGAGACCAACAGCAATACTAAGGAGTGAAATCTTGTTAACTCCAGCCCTCAGATTTACACCTTGACTGAAAGTTATTTTAGGGTTTTCCAGACTACCATATGTAGTTCCTGCCAAAGTTTGAACACAAACATCAACAAACCATCATGATTATCAAGTTTCCATGTGTGGGCAGCACTTTATGGGAACAAAAGCTGGACGAAGGAAGACATGATAGCTTCAACTTAACAGGATATGGGGCAACTTTGCTGATATAATCTCCTAAATCAAAGGGTGAAGAAATCAAATTCAAAATCAATAAAACAGCAGAATATTGTCCCCATGCAACTGTAGTGCACATATATCTTTGAACTATATAATGACAACATTTTATTTACTCAAGTTTCACCTTAACATATCACTCTAAAAAAATAGTCAATAAGACAACTAGCCACCACATAACTTGCATAGAAAACAAAACACTCAATGGTGTTCAATGTCTTGTTGCACACCTGATAGCTGACCATTGATGAAGACATGCAAAGCATGACCAGCTGACATGACTGTAAGAACAGGCCATTTTCCTCCTTTTAAAAATCCTTCGTTGGGGTCAATTCTCACACTGAATAACAGAAACATAGGAGTCAAACCTCAAAATGAATAATCACAAAGATATCGTCTCAGTATAGCTGTATAAGAGTAAAAATCAAAAGAAATAAGCACCTACTCTGTTGAATACCACAAATAATCTGAATTATCTCTGGTGACATTTATCTGCTCCAACAACCCAGTAACTGTAAATGCGTTGTCTTCATATGATGCTGTTTCTTCATTGTATGACTCCCAAGAAAAGCCCTTAATAACAGGATTCATTTGCATCTGTGCACTTTGAGCACCAACCTTGCCAAGAAAATTCAGTCTGATGTCAAGATTGGCATGATATAGCCGTAATACTCTACAGTCAGCAATAAGGAAAAAAACATTAAAATTCAATAACAGTTTCTCTTCCTCACCCTTGCAGTATTATACACAGTGTTCTTGCAGTCAGGAAGGATGCTAATAGACCAGGGAGGCAGGTTGTAGTGCATATTGCCAAAACCAACCTTTGCAAAAGATTGAGAGTTGTAGTTGGCGAGAAATGCTGCACAAGCTCCAGATTTTGATTTAAAAACATGAGCCTGTAATGCAGAACTAAAAGTAAGAAAGAAGGTTGAACTCAATTTGTAATTGTTGGCAAATGTAAGAGAACACAAGTAATTGAAACCTCTTGATAATTTCCAAGGGGCGTCACAGTAGGATTTCCAGACACTAAAGCTGGTTCGCAGAGCTTTAGTGCTCGATGTAAATCCTTAAGATGACCCCACTTCGGTTGCCGTAATAGTCCTGAAAGTGAATAGAAACTTTCATTAGTTTGAGCTGAGTAATCCATAAGCTTATTTGGTTCTTAACTGTCACCATGCTTTTCATACTAACAAAGGATCATTTTAACTAGAAGAATCATCCAGAGAACAAAATATCAGATTCAAAAGGTAAAGAAAGCTTAATTTATTGCCAGTGTTAGACAGTACAGATCCATAGCTGGATGAACATAGGATTTGTCAATCCTTTGGATAGTTTAGACCAGATTTTACATTAAGACATCCTTAGACATCGAAGATAAGGACAGGATACCAGTGGTCTTCTTAAACAAATAGGTCAATTATCAGACTGCAAATTAGAAACGAAAAAGTTATTAGACCACCTTTAACATTAAGATTTCCTCAGACATCGAATGATAAGGACAGGAAACAGGTCTTTTCTCGAATAATTACAAGGTCAACCATCACAATGCACCATTGGGGAGACACTAAGGGTCAAAAATACATTTAAGACAAACATAAAGAAAGTCAAGACTTGCACTTCACTCTTAGTAAAATGACGCAAATGTCCTGTTTAAATGACATGGCAGACTGAGGCTTCTTAGAGGCTGACAAGTATGGCCACTATAAAAACAAATGTCAACCCAAAAGCTAGTTTCCCGCTAAAATTCAAACTCACATAGAAAACATTAGCATCTAGATGAAATCAGTTAAATACTGCAAGCTTAGGACATGAGTTGAGGAGCTGATGCAGTGTACATACCATATTCATCAAGAGGAGCATCATAATCATAGGTAGTGGCAATAAATGGTCCACCAGCTGTCCTGCCAAAGTTTGTTCCTCCATGATACTGCCACAAAGACAGGAAAATAAGAAGACAATTACAACTTCAGTAATTTAGTAGGTATTTCCACAATAATAATTTTTAAAGCACTAAAATTTACCATGTAATAGTTGATAAAAGAACCCCCTTTTTGAACAAATTTTGCAACAGAAAAGGCCAAGTCTTCAGCCGGACGGTAAGGTATTGCACCTCCGAATTCAGTAAACCTGCAACAGATCAGATAAAAATAGAGTCATTTTCTATTATAAAACTCCAAGAATTATGTGAAACTACCTACAACAAAAAACCAATAACTCACCAGCCAGTCCAAGCTTCCGTCCACATCTTGGGTTTATAAGCCTTATTTGGGGAGAAGTAGTCACAGTAGAAGCCATTGCATGTATTTATCTGGGCAGAAGTAAATTAGACATATTAAAATAGACGCTTGAAAAAGAAAAGTAACCGTAGTTGCAAAGACTAAAAATAGGTAAAGAAGGAATCCTCTTGAGATAAAACTGAAGAAGTTTGATAATTAACAACAACTACAACTATTCAATTGGATAAGTATTAAGTACTTATGGAAACTCGCCATAGGAAAAAAAGGCAATGAAGTATTTTGTAGCTGAACATCAGAAATCAGTGTTGAACGTTGAAAGTGGGAGTATATACGTAGTCATGGAAGGAACTGGGACTTCAATTGGTGACTTAGTCTGAATAGAATTCAAGATCCAACCATATTTTAATCAAGACAAAGACAAATTTGACAGAGAGGATTGCGAAGAAAAAACCCATGTGCAGGAGCTAACAACAACACTTTTTGGCTCACAAAATGGACAAAACACCGTGTTCTAGAAACCCCACTATAGTTTGGGGGAACATAGCATGAAAACCAGCAAGAAGTAGAATAAGAGCACTGGAAGTACTGTGAGATAAATTAAAATGCAAACAAACCGGAGGGTGGGGAGGTTACTCACAACAGGATCAGGTGCATCATCTTGCTTGCACATGACCCAAGGGACACCGGTGCCTAGATCCACAGCCATTTTGGCTGCCCATTCCGTATAAGCTCGACCAGGTGCACCTAATTCATACTCCACGGGCCCATATTCGTTCTCAATCTGCAAAATTATTCCAAAAAAAAGCCTACATTTTTTAGTTCACTTCCTTATTTTCCACACTTCAAATATTCCAGATACCGGGAAAAAAAAATATGAAACTAGGTATGAATAGACCGAAGGAAATTACTACCTGCGATAGGATTATTGGACCACCCTGAGATTCATATAACCTTTCGGCTTTCATCATATTCACAATCTTGGTGGTGAATTTTTGCATTGCCGCCTTTGTTGCAGAATCATAGACACCAAAATTAGCTAGAATCGAATCATGTATATGCAATGTGATAGTAAAGGAAATTAATATCCTACAAACAGATTTGCCTAACCTTGAAAGGACCATTGTTTGTTCTAAAGCTAATGCCTGGAACATACTTTAACCAAACTGGAAAACCCCTGAAATTTTATTCAAGAAAAAAGTGACTCAGTACTTCAAAAAAAGCAGGAACTTTCTATTTCTCGAAACTGCATTACTTAAACATTACCCGAAGTTCCATTCAGCACAGACATAAGGACCAATTCTGAGATTAACATAAAGCCCTGCGTCCTTCACCAGCTTAATAAACTTAACCAGATCATATCTCCCCTCAAAATAATACTACAAAAGTAAAATACAAAAACTTTAGTGTATATATATCCAAGAAGTATTGAAGAAAAAAAAAAGTAAAGGGAAAAAAGAAACCCAGTTCATCAATTACTTTGCCAGGTTGAGGTTCATGCCCATTCCAGAAAACGTAAGTTTGGATCACATCCAAGCCTCCCTCCTTTGCCTTCTGAATAAGATCCGGCCAAATCTACCATAACCCATAAAAAAGGATAAAAAAAGTGAACTTTATTGCAGAGTTCAGTAAGAAATGCTGAAGAGAGCAACTGGTAAAAGGGGCACCCGAGAAAAAAACGAGAAAGAGGCAAATAAGCTATGGGGATGAAGTACATTTGAGGTAAATATACCTCAGGAGTGCTTCTAGGATAATGAATGGATCCAGAGATAAGAATCCTCCTTTGGCCATTAACAATAATAGCCTTATTGTCATAGGAAACAGAAGCTGTTCCACAAGAAACCCATGAACCCAATAACACCAGCACCACCAAGGCCAAAACTTTCCACATTACAGCAACCTTGGAGAAAATCATTTCTAGGCACTAACTAAAAACCCTCCGTAAAACCTTTTCTTTCCCCCTTGTACCTCAAGATTGTACCTTTACAATCTCAAAGCAAAGCACTTAGCTCTTTTCTTTGGCCCTTTAGCCCCTTTCCCACCTTGCACTTTATTCTATACTTCCTTTATTGGAGAGAGCGGAAAAAAACAAAAGAAAGGGAAGACACAAATGAACATGCAGCTATGCAAGCAGAAGAAATGAGTCAAAGAGAAAACAGCTGTTTTCCTCGTCTGAATTTTTCTATTACTACTATGATGGATAGCTTTTCTTTAAATTTGGCTAGGGAGAGAGTTGCAATTTGCAGATGCTAGTCCCCAGTCGTACAAGAGTGGTCAGTGGAGTGTGATAAATTGTGGACTAAGGTACTACACATTGAGAAGATGGGCTGATGGGGTGCTTTGCAGCTGCTTTTAAACACAAAAATTGGACTTGTTTTGAAAGTGATATAAGGGTCCCATTTCAGGCCTTTGGACCCCACTCTACACGATACCATTTTGGACTTTTCCCACTAATAGTTACGCGGAGTCCCAACTCTCATCCGTTTCTTTATTTATATTTTTTGAGTGAGAGGGGTAAATCGAGCAGCTCCTACCTACAATCCCTACCATTTTACCATACCATCGAATCTCTCCTCTCCACTCTCATCTGGTTGATTTACATTACCCCTTCTTCTAATGCAAACATTTTTTGTTGTACGCTTTTTCAATTTGGTTATACATAGACGATAGTCAACAGTCTAATTATATCTATAAATATGACCATATTATTTTATCGTAACTGCAATTGATATTTAGAAGAGTTGAAACAATTGATTTTATAAAAAAAAAAAGTGACGAAACAATTGATGCTTATAAGATTACTTTGAATTTCTTTTCAAAAAAAAAAGATTACTTTGAATTTTGATATATATATATTTTTTTTGTTATTGTGAGTGAGAGGTTAGAGGGGAGTAAAAAGACTTAAATGGGCTTTTCTGCTGTGCTGTTGAAAAGTGATTTTTTTTTTATCCCCCCTTAATGCGTTTGTTTAAAAGCTCTGGTAATGCGCAAAGATTCTCAGCCCAATCCCAACATGGTCGGTCCGTGCTTTTTGGCGAAGCCTCTCGGGTTGGCACTCGGGGTGCAATCTTACCAAACAATCCTTAGTGCGTCGACAGCACTCGCGGGCAACTTGCCACACATAATTGGGCTGTGCAGCCACGGACGTTTCCCGCCCGAGGGAAGGCTTGTTCTTTGTCCTTTTCGTTTTTCCTCGGTAATGACGATTACGAGGACTATCGTTAAATGTTTGATTAATAACCCAATAAACAGTAGTGCGTTTGTCACGGGCTAGGTTTTGCGCTTTCTTCACTATTAGTCATGCTAATATCAATAATCTAGTCTATAATTCTCTTAGTTTAGGAATGAATAGTCTAAATTATTCGATCAGTTCTCTATTTAAAAGAAGCATGTCTGTCTTAAATTATATAATAAGCAGTATAGATTAATGTAGGTGAATCCCTTATTAAAAGGTTTTTGATGTTACTCTGAGTCAAACAGAGGATCAAGCTTGGATATTACAGTCATCGAGAGCGGTAAAGGGAATGTTCCTCACTCTCTCTCTCTAATATGCCAATATCTTCTTCTTTTTTTTAATTATTAAAAATTTGAGAGGTTTTCTGGAGGGATTCTCCGGCATGCATATTAGTAGATGCCTAATGTGGATATGAAATATCATCAGTAGATTAGCATACAAAATTAAAGAACCCCCAACCCTTTTTTTTTTAAGTTTTTTAAGAACACATCTCTCTTCTTTCTATACTAAGCACAGACAAAGAAAAAGAAAACCCACTAATGCCTGGAAACGTTGTACCGTCTAGTCGAGTTTTGGTATATTTTCTGTCAATGATCAAAGATCTTCTCTTTCGGATGTTATGATAGAGCTGAGGTAAAAAGATGACCTTTTTCGTAATTGTTTGATTAGAAAGTGCAATTGAAACCAATCAGAAGTGAAACGTAGTTCAATGGGAGAAGCGTCCTCCTTTTCAAGTGTTTGATTATTCGGTGAAATTCTTGCCGTGAATAATGCCAAGAGAAAATTTGCAGCAATCCCAAGACTGATATGCATCTCTAGATCTAATCGGAGCACAGTCCTCGGAGATTAATGGTATCATGATTGCCCTTTTGCCAAATGAAAAGGGCCAAAGCCAGCACTTGTATCTATAGAAACTTTCTTTAGAAAAACAAAGAATGTCCATTAAGAAAGGGGTTAATCTTATACACACACACGATACTGCACTGTGACACATTCAACAGTAATAGACAGTAGTGTATACATTAGCAAAACATAGGAGGAGATTGATATGAAAAAAAATGAATAATGTTCTTATAAATTAGAGATTTAAATTGTTAATTCTTGTGAAAATGTAGCACAAAGTAACAAATCGACATGTACAACATTGACGACTTCATTGCTTGCCTAATATTTGTCGCTCTTATGAGCGGTAGGAGGAAATAAAGAAGCTTTTAGTTTGAGCAATGAGGAAGGAATAGATTGGTTACTTGGCGGGAGGAGAAAGAGAGAAACCAAAAAAAGAAAAGGGTCAAAGCAAAAGCGTCCATCTCAGTTGGTAATTCTGTTAAGAATCCCATAAACAAAGCAAAGCAGGCAAAAGGGCCAGGGGTTGCAGCTGCATGGCACTCCCCCACTATCCCCCCCTACTTACCTCCCCCAAATCCATGATTGCAAGCACCAAACAGCACAGCCCTGCCCTAATTTTCTACTAGTAAACTCTTAACTAAATCAGAGACACCCAGAAACATTAAACAATCTATTGTCCTCCCATGTATGATGAATCCATCACCCCATTTTCAAAATGATTTGGGACTTGTTTCAATAATGCCATGATGATGATTTGCACTACTTACTGTCTCTCCATCGAAAAAGTCCATACCGTCCTCCTCGTATATTGGTGGCTCTCTCTGCTACTGCATTGTACTATATGATTAAGGGCAACGGTGACACTTGACTAGCAGCTGCAAGTGATGACTAAAAAGAAAGCGTGTTGACACTTGACAGACAGCGGAACCCGAAGTTCTAATTTATATATGTCTCCATCACTCAGTGACGATTTTGTTGTTGAAGCCTTGATTCATGAAGACACGTTGCCCTGAGTAAAAGAGAATTTTTATTTGATGAGTGTTGATATGGCATTTCACCAATTTCTACGTAATGCACTAATGTGAATGGAGAATTGAAAGTCAGACAAGTGATTTTTGCTGTTTTGAGGATTTAAAACTCAATTATGGTCTCAATCTTCTGATTCAACTGAAGTGAAGAGAAACAAACAACACAGTACTGAGAGATTTATCGTTGAACACAATAATATAATATTGGAAACCCCAATTTGGTGCAATCTTCGGAATCAGAAAAGTATTTGGACATATTTACTATTAAGAAGAAGTTAGAGAGTCTTCAACATTTTCACAGCACAATTTTCAACTGCTAAAGAATTTTATGCGACCAACATTTAGTCAAATAATCAAACACCGATCGGCAACTGTTATGAAACACGACATGGGAATTGTTTAAAAGGAAATGTGAAAACGTTGAAATTTTGCGGTAAAAATGGGCTTTGGTCGGGCAAGTCGGGCTCCTTTCCAACTCAACTGCTCAAATCATGAATACAGCTCTTGTGCAGGTGGATAAAAGAGAAGGAAAAATAAAAAATAAAATAGTAATTCTCTACGAATCCCAATGCAAATTCAGAGAGTGTTTCCTTTTTTTCCTTTTTTTTTTTTTTTGGGTTTTGTGCAATTTGTTTTCTTATTAGATCAGACAAATGAAATAAAGGAAATGAAAGAACAAATGCGGTAGTTGACTGGTTAAGGACGATGCGCTGCCAACCAAATTAGAAGAGTTCCAAACAGACCGGATTCAAGGCAATCCACCATCCTAGTACTGGGAATGTCAGGATTTACATATGCGTTTCCTTCTATCTTTCTTTCTTTTTTTGTTTTTTTCAACCCCTACCCAGACAATAGGGCTGTCAATTGGGTCGTGTATGGATTGGCGAGTCAGGTTGAGAGGTTGGTATAACATAAAACCCACTGACCCAAACGCGACCCGCCAACCCGAAACTACCCAACCTGAACACGACCTGATGCGGGTTGGCGGATCATCCGAAATGACCCGAATTTTTTTATTTATCTAAATGAAGTTAAATAAGAAGAATAAATAACACAAATGACAACTGAATAAGTATAAACAAGCAGATACTTTTAAAATTGGTTTAATGTGCACATTATCAAATATTGCAAGAAAAGAATAAATGGGTACGGCAACCATTCAAAACTATAATCAAGCAACTAGTGGGGCCAAAATTTGACTAACCCAATGTAACTTCAAATTCAAACCTTCTTTTAGGCCAAGGGGGCCAAGTTTTGGCAGTCCAGCACCTTGGAATAACAATCAATTCTCAACAAATGCAATATATATCAACGGGACTAAATAATAGCATGCTATAACAATCAGGCGGACCTTTTTTTTTATTTTTTTACCTTTAACAGGTCAATCGGGTCAATCCATTAATGACCTGATCTGATCTGTTTGTTTTTCAGGTCAGTTGGGTTCGACCTGATTCTGACCCGAACCCGCCAAGCGTTGACCTAAACCCATTATTTTCGTATTAGATTCGTGTCGGAAATTGCCACCCCTACTAGACAGGCCTTGATGGGGCCTTCTTCATTCTTGAATCTTGCCTCTGGGTCTCAATTTGTGATACTTTTAATTACTCTATTTCTTGTCTTTTTATTGCACTAATTGAAGAAGACAGGTAAGAATCGTACTAAAAGTATTGAAATAATTTGATGATGTGTGCTGAAGTTACCGATAGTTCATTACCAATTAAACAACCCCAATTTTCCTCGAATTGGCGTTAGCTAATTGGTTAATTAGTCAGCCGCCCATGAGCTTAATAATGAGAAATGGTAGGGCAATGACTATCATTATCATAAGCCCGCGATTTCTAATTCTTTAGTTTTAATAGGTTGTTTCAACTGCTGCGTTCTAATGAGTCCAGAAACTGCATAAGAATGAAGGCCTTCTTTGGGCGTTTTACCTGGCGGAGAAACAGTGTGATCATTTCATGTGTGATATGATTCAAGCGAGTTTCGCTTGTGTTGGATTTTTTTTTTTTTTTTTTATCTTTTTACTCGTTTGGGTGTGGGCTTCTTATACGTGATTGGACCCCTTTGATCCAACTTCAGACCTATTAGATTTAATTAGACTCAAATCTAAACTCAGATCCTTATGTGTATGAAAAAATAGATTCAGACTCATACCTTCATGGATTTGGATATGTGATGGATATCTATAGATATTTGTTTTTGGACATATTAAATTAAAAATATATTAAAAGTATATAGAGTTCAAAAAATAACATAAATTTTTATTTTCAACTAATAAAATTAACATTCAAAAAGTTCCAATGTAACATTATGAATGCAAAGAAATGATTATTACTGACTACTTCTATTTATTTTCAAAACTTCAACCACAGTATGTGACATTCAATTTTTTATTTGTTTGTCTTTGTATGCTCTCATTCTCTTGAAAAAAGCCGTACCAAATACAATAATAATTAAGATTATTTAATTATATATACATATGTATGGGTTGAATGTGAGTAAGATTTTATCTATTGACGTGCTTAGTCTAGAGGTTTGATTAGTGGAGAAAATGTAGTCAGAATTACAGCCCCTAAGAAAAGGGGCGCGGGGAGGTTGGTGGACTATAATACATATGGCCGAATAATGAATTTTTCGAGTTTGGGTGGTCCTTAATCCTCTAGGTGAGAAGGAAATTTAAAACAGGTGGTCCTTTTTCTTCTTTTTTTCAGATTAAAAGAAGTAGTTGGTCCTAACCAAGTCCGTGCTACATAAACTTTTACGACAAGGGAAACCTGAAAAGCCTTGTTATTATCAAGTCATCACTGAAAATATCAAATTCTTTAATTTCTACCATATTCACAATTTAGAAGTCTCAGAATTAAGTGTTAAAAATCCCTGAGAGTAAACTACTCTAACTATCAGAAAAGGGTAGCATATCCTTTATTTATTCTTTAGTGGCTTATAAATTTACTCTCTCTCTCTTTTCTTTCTTTCTTTTTACCTTGAATGCGTCACCAAATTCTTTTACTAGCAGTTCACACATTCTTAACCAATTAAGGTTAAGAGGGGAGGAGGTGATTTCTGGCAGACAAGCAGTACAATGAAAAACAAAGGCAGAATCCTCATTGGGAGAACGAAGTGGAGGAATCTAATGATAACAGATTTTGTATTATCCTCTTCGTTTACTGGAGCACTGATAGTTTAGTTGTCAAATATTTTATTCTATTTAGCTTAATCAAAAGCATTTTGCAGTTCTTTTACCTCTAGATTCCACCTCTACAATCCCAGATAACTAACAAATAGCTGCACTGCTATCATTCGCCTGTGCTGTGGACATCAAATATTTGTCCACAGTTGTTACAGGGATGGCACCAAAACTTTTACTGCTCCTGAGCAGTATCTACTTTCTTCGTAAATGCAGCCAAATCAGCAAAGGATTTGAATCAACTCTCCCTTTTTTTTTTTTTTTTTTTATAGTAGATAAGATGCATCCATTGATGTTTTGCCATACAGATACAGGACACTGTGATGGCATTTACAAAAGAGTGAAGCAATCGGTCACATATAAATTACCTCGGAACAATGAGGTACGAAGCCATCAGGATAGGACAATGGTACGATACAATGCTTCTACTTTCTTTGTTGGGCCCGTTGTAAGATGTTAAAGTCAATGACACAGTACCATGATAATTGATAGAAAGGCAGCCAGGAAGGAATCTGAGTAATTCAAACATGTGGATTAACTTAATATTCTTCTTAAAGGGGAAAAAATAAAAAAAGAAAATTTGAAGGGTCCCGTCAGATCGATGTTTCCTATGCTAGCTGTAAACTGTCTCCCTCTATCTGGGCTTTGGGCCAGAATGCACTTTTCTGATCCAGGCATGCAGCCTGTGAAACAACAATCGACTGTGTGGATCGTACTGTGCTGCACTTTTAACCCCACCAATTACACCGCATTACTATCATGAGTCTTCACGACCCTTTAGAAAGGAAAAAAAAATCTGTGCAGTAAGTAATCTTGATAGTCGCATTACTATCAACTTGATTTGAAGCAATTTCTGCTTACTTTTTCTAATATCGCTTTGGGTGTTAAATGAGATTAAGTGCACGGGATTGGAATTACTGTAATCCTACTTCAAATTTTTCATCCTCTATTTTCTGTTTTCTGCAAAGGTGATTAGGAGAGATTCAACAGGATTATATTACCTTATTAACTACCACTACCTTATTGAGAAAGTGTGATAAACAGTAAGAAATTCACCAGACCAATAAGATAAGATGAAACATGTTGTTGGCCACCACAAAACTCTCATGGAATGGAAGGTCAAGGGTTCAAATCTTATCTCCCATTAATTGTCACTCTTGTAACTTATCACTTTATGTGACCCTTTCTTAGATCCAAACAGGTGTGTAGTGTAGTCATTTGGTCCGATTGTGATTCAGTTCCCATCGATTCTTTAGTGATCTAGTTAGGTCCTTTCCCCCATAAGTTAGAATAGGGTTAGATTATTGAAGATTATTAAAAAAAAAAAGGTGAGATGAGAATGACAAATCAGCACGAAGGTGGGAGCGCGAGACTGCAGAGTAGATTAGGATGACACCTTGGCCACACAAACTGCGACCAAAAGACAACAGTGACAATTTTCCATAGCCACGTCGACAACAACAAGGATGATTGGATGTACCAGAACTCCTTGAGGCGGCTCAGGTCTGAAGCTCTGAGCTAGTAATATGCTCACTTATAGCCAGAAGTCTCATATTTTCATGGATGGATTTGCCAGCGCATGGATAGCTCAGTGGATCTGGCGGGCCCCCTTCCTTAATCCAATACAGCAGCTGCTTCTCGTTACAACGTGGGTCAGATCAGACGGTTACCATGGGCCTACTTGGTCCTGCCTTCTTCTTGCTACTTGGTTGGTTCACTAGTCACCCGCTCGCTAGAACTAGCCATGTGAAATTGCTGATATCGACCCTTGCAGGATCAACGTCAATAGGCACAGTCCCGCCACCCCCCCCCCCAACCAAAAAAACACCCAGAAAACACAGAACACCGAAAAGATCCCCAATTTAGTAGGTATTAGGCTATTCGCATGATGCAGATCGAAGTCGTACATCGACAGGGTAGCTTTTGTTTTTTGAGCTTAAGAAAGGTTTCTTTATTTTTTTTATCCGGTTAACAGCAATATATATTTCAGGTGCCATATTTAAAAATATATATGTTAATTAAGGGAAGTAAATAAATATAATAGATAGTAGGTAAGCCTAGATAAGAAATATATATAAATGCAAGAGAGTGTAATAATTGTTATTATGCATATATATATATATATATGGTAGGTTAAATGAATTTTAAAATGTTATAAAACCTTTTTTTATATTGAGCCTGCACTTCTCTTTTGAAATAGATTATACTAATTTTCTTCATTCACAATAAATGAATCCAATTTTAGATGGCAATTAAGGCAATTGGAATGGGATGTGAAAACTAGTAGATATGGCCTTAATAGATTTGGTTCTATATGAAATAATTGTGCTATTAAAATGTAGTATTATGGATCATTATGAATCGATTAAGTGTTTGCGCTATACATTAATCTTTTAGTTTCACACTCCAAGAAAGGGACATCTCTATAATAATAAAGTCAAGATTTGGCAATTGGTGTTAACAATTATTGTCACTTTATATGTTGTCAAAATTACCCCTATCAACTTTTACTCAATCACAAGTTTAATTGTTTTCAGATTTACCCCTATTAACTTTTATTCAATCAAATTAATCTCATTCTAATTTCCACTTATCCTAATCAACTGCTATCTCTTTCTTCTTTTAAAAAATTTTTCTTCTAGATTTGTACACCCATAGAGTGTGCCATTCCCACTGGTACTTTTGAAGTGTTAGGAAGATTAAAGTAGATGCTTTCCCCTGGACTTGGTATAGCAGCTAAATTTAACAAAACACTGATTTGAAATACTTATGGTTCTTTGAAATTTAACGAGATCATGCTTAAGCCCATAGCTTGCTATTTTGTTCAGCAATGTGATTCATTAATCCACTGGATATCCCTCTCTTTTTCCGGACAGACCTTGAATACACTGTTGGTATTCTTGCACAAGAGAAATGGAGGGCTACATCTATAGAAGTTTATTTTCTGCAAGTCCGATCAGAAAATGTCGTTGTCATAAGGTCATTAGGACAATTATAAATCTTATGATCACTTAACAGACAGATTGTTTGATTGATACCTAACTTAGGTTTGGACGGTCAGCAGTTAGCAAGATAAGGTTATCATATTCTTGATTTATTTATGAATTGACCTACAAAAAACGACTATCAATCACGATATTATTAAACAAGAGGCACAAAAATGAAAATCTTTAAAATGAAGAAGCTAAATTATTTTTTAATTTTATCTCTATCGCTTAAGTATAAAATTTTCCTCGGAATAGAATACTATTTAGACGTGGTCTCATGCCAAAGAAAATACGTAAATTTATCACAAAAAGTATTAAATAGTAACAACCTCCAGCCCCCCACGCGCAGAGGTTCATTAATCAATTCTGGTACTACGTTGTCCTTGTACTTACAGACGGCTGAGTTTGATTTTTTTGGTCCGAACACAGGAACCTGCAATGTTCATTTTGGCTTTTGCTTCTACTCCACTTGGATATGACTCACCTCGACATGTAACCCAATGATCACTAAAAAAAAAAAATCCCCAAAAAATAATTTTTTTGAAACATAGGTCCTTAATATTTTCATAGCAAACCAAACAGCATGTTACCTTAACGTAATATTATTTGCTGTAGATTTTAATCTGCGTTAACCAATTATAGATGCTTAGGTTGCTTGCTTGAAAAAGGAATTACCCCGGCAGCATCCACTGGGGCCCCCCTCTCTTTCCAAAACAAAACGGGGCCAAAAACAGCACTAAAAGTCACAATATATGTAACAATCAGGAAGCAACCACGGAAGATGACTATGTCTGTCGTGCTCTTTTCTTCAGTGACTGGTGAATGGTGATGTAGCAAAACTCAATCTTGTTTGAGCTAATAATTTATTCTGATTTTGATTGACAAATAAGTAGTGCCTGCCTTGAAAAGTTATTTGTAACTGAGGATGGAAAGAGAATTATTAGCATGGTCATACTCATATTATCTTTCACATCCTAATTATCCCTAACTTATCCATAACGCAAAGTTTTGTGGGTCTATCTCCTTCCACCGAGTACGTGATCCTCAAATAGTTTTCCTTTTGCAAATTGCAGAACAAATGAGAGCCCTTGAGATACTCTCATGATAGGGAGAATTCTGGTTATTTGTTAACGTGATCACAAGTGCATCTGCGATATTTCGTCTCCAATGATAAGAAAACATTTAATTTAGGTAACATTGAAGTATGATGGGCGGTGTTTTAGAGTTTGATCTCGATGTTCAAATGCCACACTATTGTTTAGGTTGACAATGAACATTGGTGGCTGAAAGAGCAGAAAACTTGATCCGGCGAACAGAACCTGGAGAGCACCTCTTTGGACGAGTCGACCCGACTTGACCTGCAAGCACAAGACGAGACTCGTCCAAGGAGGTGCTGTTTGACGGATCAAATTTTCTGCTCTTTCGGTGGTCAGATAAATCAATGTAAACAGCTCTTTGCACGTTTTGGAAACATCAAGACATAAATTTACCTTCTTGAATGATAATATTTGCTTTGTTAAGGTCTTGATTTTTTTGGAGAGACAATACTGCAACATCGTTGTTATGCTTCATGTGGGGCAAACCATGTGGATTTTTGATGCCCACGATTAGAGAGTAATTGTAAGTGCCAATACATCCTCAACCAGTAAAGTCTTTCCATTTTGCTCAGCAATCTTTGGGTTACAGCTAACTTACTCATACTTCCACAGTGCATTTGTTGCAGGAAATGGGACCAGGAGATGGGGGATTCATTTTCAACAGCCTGTATGCATTTTCGTACATTAATATTCTCTGGCCCGTTTCAAAGTTTTGTTCCGTCTTTCTTAAGACTGTCTAATATTGGCTATTAAATGCATTGCTGGCCGTCGTCTCTCTCGCTACATTACCTAATCTTCTCCCAGTTTGGTTAAATGGGACCGGACCAAACCCACCTTTTTTCCTCCCTTTGGTGAAGGTCACGAATAGAGGGTCTCTCTGCTCTGGGACCATTGGCTCAACCACCAAAACCCACCTGCATTTTAATGGTGCCCACCATTTAATTAAGTTGCATTTTCCTCATCACCAACTTGCAATATTTGCAAGACATGATCAACTAGCTCTGGTGAAGATATCTGAAATGCAAAGTGCTTAATATCGCAGATCATCTGCTTTTCATTCTCAATATATAGGTAAACAAACTCTTGGAGCGCATGCACCGCTTCACTTAATTTCTTGATATCACTAGTACAAAGTGAGTAATATCACTTTGACACGCGGAGAGTGGCTAATCATGCATGTACCCAGAAACAAACGAATAGCTTCAAATTGTACCATGTACTGACCAAAAAAGAAGGAACTCTCACAAGTAACAGTAATAGTAACAAGACATTCTTCACAAAATCACCATCCCTTGAGAATTTTCTTGCAATAAAATGTAATTCCCCCAAAACTTACACACACACACACAGACACACACACACACACTACTTCCCAGTGTTTTGTGTCCTGGATCGCCAATGAACATGTCCTCTTTGGCACACTTAAACAGTCAGCAGCAAAAATGTCAATGGGTGGATAGACGAGCTTCATGTTATAGGATATCATCCGCCGGCTGTTGATAAGAAAGGAAAAGGGTCCAACCAATGCACTTTTGGACCACTGAGGCCTGGTGATGCCAGCCCCACGTTCGCATGGTACGACTAGCAACGTCCCACCACAAAGAAGAATTTTAAACTCGTAATTAGCGTTCTGTCATTATCAGGATCATTAAACAAGATATTGTTAATCCTTGCGTCTGATAATTAAGTGCTGAAAGCTGTAGAGCTCATTTGGGCTAATAGATTGAATTGAACAAACATTTTGGTTACAAAATTTCAGTTGAAGAGATCAGGATAGCACCTCAGCCATCTGATTCTTTTACCATCTCCTGTATAGCAGCTTATGCAGCAAAAATGTTCTTGTCATTAGCCAGTGATCATCTTCTGGGCCTTCATGAATATTGATCAGCAATTATTTCTATGAGTATAGAGAAATGGATCTTATCATCCTAGTCATAAATGAAAGGCTCTTCTTTTATAATTTTATTCTTTATTCCTATTCTTTTTTTTTTTTTTTTTTTTTTGCCTCCCTTTCTTGGCTTTTCCTTAATGTTTATCTGATGTGCATTTGGGATAGGAGATTGGCAGTTAAGTGATTCCCGTCTCATTTTTGTATTGGATAAACTTTTACAAACCTACCTAAGAATTTTGAGTTGGAAATGAGGAAAGAGCATTCTGAAAGTGATTGAGGAAAGAACTACGCTCTTCTTCTATCAAAAGATCTCTTATGAACAAAAGTAGAGACTCTAGGCTTTTTTGGCTTAACGAGCTCGAGGAACCAAAAAGAGCTAAGAAAAAAGTACAAAATAAAAAGATGACTAAAAAGGGAGAAAAGCAGACACCTTGTTTGGATTGTTATTTTCTGGATTTTTTGTTAAAAAAAAAAAAAATACTGTAATGATTTGATATATGTAAGATAAAAAGGTGATTGGAAAATGCATTCATGGAAAACAAGGCCCGAGGTATTCCACTCATTGAAAACAAAAATGAGAATGTCCCTAAATTTTTGTTGCGTGCATGCGACCTGTCTTTCACCTTCGCCCATCAGCCCTGTTCTGGGATGGGTTTGAGTGACAGATAATCACAAATTTCCGAAGAAATCCATATCGAAAACACAATAATGGGTACTCGAATAAAGGTCCACTTCATCCCCAGAAGGATGGATAGGGGAGTGGAGAACATCAATCTCTGTCGAACCCACTGTTGTCCATAAGCTATATCTCATGTCATTTTCACATCATATAATACTAGCTATTTTTCATATTCATGGACCCTGATTTCAGCCTTGAAATGTTTGCGTCTATCCAAAGTCCAAACCAATCCGTTTTGCGTTTTGGCCAACTTTGTTGATACATTTTTTGCAGCAGGTGACTTTTTTTTTTTTAAATCCAAATTAGTTGATGTATCATAACGAAGTAAAGCTACCAATTTTGTTGCAACTGGGATAATCGTGAATTCAAGATATATCACAGAACTTGGCTTGCCGGGCTAAAGTAGGTGCAACGCAGTTACTAGTTCTTTGAATCCAAACAATATCACTGATCCTAACTGAGGATTTAAAATGCTTGTAATCCTCTAGCAGAATCCAAAAGTTAGAACGGATTTCTTCTTCAGCTCTCAATGACCTGATTGCGTTAATGGCATCAAGCACACTATCTTGAAAATTCTGATCCATGCATCAGGACAAGGCTTCAACAGCTGCCTCTAACTCAACCACTTCAATAGAAATTCCACGACGGTCTCGTGCAACAATTCCAACTCCATGCGCCCTAAGTGCATTGAAGATTGCCCCATCAAAGTTCATCGTGGAAACTTAAAAAGTAGCTTGTCCTTGGATTCTCTTCTCTGTTTTAAGTGAACGGATAAAGTTTTGTCGCAGACCATGCGCTGAATTTAGGGATGTAAAGGCACATTCTTGTAAATGAAATGATAAGGTCATTTCCATCCCGTGACTGACATATGTGGATTTATATTAGCCATACTTTCGATTGTAAGGGAAAAAAAAAAAAAAAAAACATACGAATTTGCTTTGCGGCCTTTGACATGGGTGGCACTGGTGATAAAGCAGAGGCCATGGCCTGTGGAAGCATGCATTCATTGAAGTTTGATCAATTCTGAATTTGAACTGGTAACGTCGAGCCCATTTCCTTTTCATACTGTGGGCTGCACACGCGGTTTAACCTGGACTTCTCTCTCAGATACAAACACTCTTTACGATCTGGCGTGACACTTAATACTGGTCCAAGTCTACGACCCGGAAAAAGAATAAGACTCAGGAAACTCGGGCAGGAACGAAAGCTATAACAATTGACCATTTACAGTTCACTCTCGAAACATTTGATGACTGATACTAGCAGAGTTTGGTATCCAAATGGCACTTCTCAGTCTGTTGTTTCTGAAAAATGATCATAATAAAGTTTCTGGGACTCAAGAGCCACCCCTTTCCCACCAAACTTTCACTACAATTTTCCTCCAAAAAGCAAGCGATAATACAACTTTTCTTCATGCATCTTACCTCCCGAAACATTCATTCATTCGCAAAGTTCTGCAAATACGAAGCAAAAAGACCAATGGCATGTTTCATGTTGAATTTCTGATAATACCCATTTAAGGGCGGAATTTGATCTTACTATATATGGCAGATCCATTTATTAGTTTCTTGGAGACTCCCTCAAGCTTGTTATTTATGGAGTAGAGTACTACTACTTTGGGGGATGATTATGTAGTTAAGTACTCCACTATTTGTGCACAGGTGACAGGTTGAACTTTGAAGGCGTGGTTTTGCCCCTCACTTTAACAGATAGCGCTTTTTAACGAGTTGCTTGACTGAACCCGCTTAATAAAAGATGGGTAAAATTCCCGAAAGCCCGATATCTCGCGCTGAAGGCGTCACGACTTCCAGTTCTACGGGGATGAGACAGCCTTCTTGGTGCCCAAGGACATCGCCGACTAGCACATAAACCGACCACGATTTTAGCTCCAACCCCCCTTCTGCTATCCCAATTCCCGTCCAAGTCCAAAGGCTTCCCACTCTATATCTGCTTTTAAATTTTCCTCTTAATAATCCTACAAATTAACCTCCATTTCCTCTCAATTTAGCTACAACCGCACCGGTTACAGAGAGTCACCAGCAGCATGAGCCGCTACGACAGCCGCTCCGCCGACCCCGGCTCATACCGCGACCGCCGGAGGTAAAACCCTAATTTTCCTTGCCGCTTTGATTTTGAGCTCGTCTAGGTTTTAAGCTGAATGGTAAAGTAGTTTACGGACGACTTCAAGACGATATTATTTTTGTGGGTTTTTAATAGTGATTCGGGCTTCGGAGGGAGCTCAAACTACCGGTCGACGACGACCACAAGCAGTAGGAGACACAATGATGGTGCCGGTTCGCCGCGAAAGTCGGAGTTGGACGGGTTGACTCCGTTCGAGAAGAATTTCTACGTGGAGGTGCCATCGGTCGCCGCAATGTCGGAGAGTGACGTGGAGGAGTACAGAAGGCGGCGGGAGATAACTGTTGAAGGCCGGGATGTCCCCAAGCCGGTTAAGAGTTTCCAAGACGTAGGTTTTCCAGGTATGCCAACAAGAAGCACCTCCATCACTTCCTTTCTTTTCTACCCTCTTTCTGTTGCTAATTGCTAATGATGAATATTTGGTGATGATAATCAAACATAAATGTGCTTGTCTTAGCTAATTTGTTCAAATCTGTTAAGACTATTATCGAGGATGCATATTGCTAGAAATTTACAGTTCCTTTCAAGTTAAGTCAGGAATTGAATATAGTGTTTTGGTTTGCTTCATTATGCCAGCCTAGTCAAAATCATTGCTCAGAGAACTATTAGGAGCAGATATCATTAGGGTTACAACCCCACGGTTTGTACAAGTTAGAGGGCATACCCCTCCCTTTTGTAGCCATAAAAAATCATTACTTCTGAAGTCATAGGTGCACTAGTCTTGGTTCAGTTTTTCACAGCTTTCAGTAGTTGGTGTATGGCTTATTGTGCTTCAGAAGCTGAGAGAAGTAGAATTACTAGGTTTTGCTTTCAGTAGTTGGTGTATGGCTTATTTTTGTTGGTCTGCTTTCTAAGAGGCACTGCCTCTCTGTTTGCCTGGCAGTTAGTGCATTTTTAATGCAGCTGCTCCTTTTAGTTTCATAACATGTTAATCTTCTATTTATGTTTATTGATAATCTGAAAACTTTCATCTAAAATTCATGGTTTCAGATTATGTTATGCAAGAGATTGAAAAAGCTGGCTTTTCTGAACCCACACCTATTCAAGCTCAGGGATGGCCTATGGCTTTGAGAGGCCGTGATCTCATAGGTATTGCAGAAACTGGATCGGGGAAGACATTAGCATATCTACTGCCTGCAATTGTGCATGTTAATGCTCAGCCATTTCTAGGTATACCTTGCTCAGTAATGTCTCTGTCATAGCTTAGGCAGTCTTACATTTTCTGGTTTTGACCTGATCACATGATTCTTTATGCATCTTCGTCTTTAGCACCCGGAGATGGTCCAATTGTTTTAGTTTTAGCTCCAACTCGTGAACTTGCTGTTCAGATTCAACAAGAAGCTACTAAATTTGGTGCTTCATCAAGGATTAAGAATACCTGCATATATGGTGGGGTTCCTAAGGGACCCCAAGTTCGTGATCTACAGAAAGGTAGGTGGAGTTAGCTCAACGTGACTTTACTACTGTGTCGTGATGTTCAAGGATCGGGTATCTCCTACAGCTTCTTTTCCTTCCTAATTTTCTGGGCAATGGTGTAATATTGTATCATTTCACTGATGATCATATCCATGCCCTGTAGGTGTTGAAATTGTTATTGCTACACCTGGACGGTTGATTGATATGCTGGATTCTCATCATACGAACTTGCGAAGGGTTACATATCTCGTGTTGGATGAAGCAGATCGGATGCTAGATATGGGCTTTGAACCTCAGATTCGAAAAATTGTTTCTCAGGTTCTTACTACAGACTGTACTTGAGTGTCAGGCCATATTACTTTCAACTATTGATGCATAATTCCTGTTGGTTTTGGCCTTGCCTTTTTTTTCCTTTTCTTTTCGGAGATGGTTTAGGTGTTAGGGGAGATTGTGTGTTGCTTATTTTGTTGATGATTTTTCCTTCCAAAATGTTGTCCTCTCTGCCATCTTTTTGACTGCTCAACCTATACCATGGATGTAAGTTTATTTTGAGGATATCAGTGCCAGCAGATGTATTTACATTGAAGTTCTGATGTCCTGTAGTTGCATAGGATCTTATTGCTATTATAGTTGGAATAGTTTTCTAGGTTCACATCGTGGTGCTTAATGCCTTGTTTTTCTTTTTATAAATATTTTAGAAGAAAAGGTTATTGGAGCATTTTTAACTTATATGGATTCTTCTTATCAAGGTTATTGGTGGTACAGATGAGACAAAAAATGCATACCAAGCTTTCATCTGTATGCATAGTCCTGGTTTGAGTTTTCCATGGTTACCTTGCACATTTAAGAAATTTCAGTACATAGTGTGTTGTTTAATCACCTAGTTACAAAGATTATTGAGTAGGCACCCAACTGACTTATGTTTGATAGGCGATTTTATAGAAATTTAGTTATATTTCTCTTAATAATTGAATGTTTTGTTTTTCCTTTTGCAGATTCGTCCAGACCGTCAGACTCTTTACTGGAGTGCTACATGGCCCAAGGAAGTTGAACAACTTGCAAGGCAATTTCTTTTCAACCCATACCAAGTAAGAATCACAAGAGAAATATGGTGGTTACTTTTTAACGAAATTAATTGTCATTCTGAGTGATTTGCTCTTGTGCACTTCAGATTTTTGCATTGCATGTAGACTGCTGTTTGACCTGATGTGCCTGCATTGAATTTGACTGGCTTCCCTTGTTTTGTTGACTATGTAGTTTTACTTGTTATTTGGGAAAAAAAAAAAAAAAGTTTTCAGTGTCGCCTCCTATCATATGCAATGGACCCATTTTACGATTCTGTACATTTTCTTGTGTCAGGTGATCATAGGTTCAGCAGATTTGAAGGCTAACCATGCAATTCGTCAGCATGTGGAGATCGTCTCTGAGAGTCAGAAATACAATAAGTAGGCTTATGTTCTTGCTTGGTCTGATACCCCCCCCCCCAAAAAAAGGCCCCCCCAACACACACACACACAAGAGAAAGAAAGAAAGAAATGTAAATCCCCCAACTAGCTTTACATATTGCATGTTTGTCGTTGCTAAATTTTTTACCTCATTAATTATGTTTTGTTTCAAATTGAACATATCCAGATTAGTGAAGTTGCTAGAGGATATTATGGATGGTAGCCGAATATTGATATTCATGGACACTAAAAAGGGATGTGATCAAATCACCCGACAACTTAGAATGGATGGCTGGCCTGCACTATCTATTCATGGAGATAAGAGTCAAGCAGAAAGAGATTGGGTTCTCTCTGAATTCAAAGCTGGCAAGAATCCAATAATGACGGCAACTGATGTTGCTGCTCGAGGTCTAGGTATGCCTAGTATCTGATTAAGCCTAAGTTTATATTGTCCCCTGTACTACTGTATTTTGTTTTTAGGTTTTTATGCGTGCATACTCAAAAAAAGGTATACATGGGTTCAAAACACACTCTTGACATCAATCATCTGGTCTCAGTTATATGATTAGCAATGTAAAGTCCTAGAAGACGCTGTTCATGATTCTCTGCTTATTTGTGCTTTAAAACTCTGAATTTATGAGAATCTCTCAGCAATTGAATCTCTCTCTCTCTCTCTCTCTCTGTGTTAACCCCCTTCCCCCCAAAAAAAATGTGTGTGTTCACATGCGTGCTTAATGGAACACATTAAGCTCAACTCAAGCAAGTTCAGTTAATGCGTAAATATGGATGGATGTCGGATCTGCTCTGCCAGTATCTAACTGCTCAAGGCAGCTGAGCTGATTCCACCACATGTCCATCAATACTTCTCCGTCTTAGGCACATTTTCCTAGTTTTCTGCTGGCCACTAATTTAACTCGCTACTTTGTTTGTTGCTTCTCTTTGTGTTAACTATTCTGAAATATGCCAGTATAACAATACCATGGTTTGCTTAAGATTGTCTGTGTTTTCCTTTAGGCATTCATTGCACTTTGGTGTCTTAATGCGTCCAATGGTTAAATCCATTGCCTGTTGATGTGTTGAGATATCATAGATGCTTAAATAGCATGCAGGAATGCTATTTTGAATAGGGTCCTTTTTCCTGCTTATTTTATAGCGAATTCTTTTGAATTGGTTGCAGATGTGAAGGATGTCAAGTATGTTATCAATTATGACTTTCCTGGATCTCTCGAAGATTATGTCCATCGCATTGGACGAACCGGAAGGGCTGGTGCCAAAGGTACCGCATATACATTCTTCACGGTTGCCAATGCGAGATTTGCAAAGGACCTCATCAACATCCTTCAGGAGGCTGGACAGAAAGTCAGTCCTGAGCTGGCATCTATGGGACGCGGTGCACCTCCACCTCCGGGTTAGTCTTGTGGAAGTTATATATTTGCCAGAGTGTGCATGTGTTCTTGTTAGGTGGCCCTATTCTTTCTTTTTGTGGAGCCACATGTTTAACTGATTGATGTTTGATATCCTTGTGATTAACACAACAGGGCATGGGGGTTTTCGAGATCGGGGGAGGGGTTACAGTGGAGGAGGTCGGTCTTGGAGCTGAGGATGCTGAGACACAGATCAGATCACTTTCAACAGAAAGCAGTGAAAGCGCACACAATTATTTAAAATCTCATCTGTCCGAAAACTGATGAGCTGGTTTTTCCAATATGTTATATTATTCAAGACAGGCTTAAGAATAATTTAGATTATGATTGGTTTGGGGCATGTAGAACTGATCGTAGCCATGTAGAATTAGACATTTACACCTTTTTTTTTTTTTTTTTGTGACATTGTTACGGTTTCGTACCTGGTAGATGCAAACTTCCGTGCAAGTTTTTCTTGTGGTAGGCTGCTGTTTTTTCCTATTCTCTCCGCATTACTGATTTTAAAGGAGAATGACTGTGTGTGTGTGTGTGTGTGTTTGTGTGTTCTTCTTTTCTTTTTTCGTTTTTTTTTTTGGGGTCTGGGAAGGGGAAGCTACCAGATCTCTTGATCGTGTGGAGTTATTTTTATTTTCGTTTGGTGGCCTTTTTTGTGGTTTTGTTATCAATTAGAAGTCTTGATGAGCTAACGGGGAAAAGGATTGAAGGAAGCAATTCTCAAGCTTCAGATAAACTTGAGCAACTTGCTTTTCTGTTTTTTTTTTTTCTTTTTTATATATTTGGGTTGAATTGATTATTTAGCCTTACCTTGCTTGAGATTACATTAGAATCCAGAATCACTGTAACTACTCCCACAACCATGGAATTATCAAAAACAAAGGATAGTTGACTTTAGGTGCTTTATTGTATTTCATGACGAATAATAAAAATTAGTGTATATCAAAATATTTCATGACTTGTAATAAAAGTTAGTGTGTATCAAATCATGATTACAACAGAATTATGATTACAAATTTACAACAGAATTATGATTACAAATTTACAATAGAGTGATATGAGTGTATATCAGATCATGAAAAGAGTACAATAACCTCATCTATTGCATCTAAAGTAAACGGATCGAGAAAAGATTATTAAAAATTGTGCTGATGATGCAAGTAAAAAATTTTGAACAAATAATTTGTTCTATTCCTGAGAAATTTCATGTTGAAACTCATGCTTCATTCCTGAGAAAATACATGCTGGAACTTGGAACTAGTGTTTAGGGAATACAACTATTATTACTGACTACTTGAGTACTGGTACAACAAATAACTTACCTGCTTTCAAAAAAAAAAAAAAAAAAAAAAAAAAAAAAAAAAAAAAACTGATGTTTATACTTCTATGCATCCGAAGCCCCGACAAGGGCGTCTCGCGACGTCGTGTGAGGGTTAACAAATCACCATGTAATTGTTAAAAGCGATTCAAAAATGAAGGCGGCTGACTACACACTTGTTCTGTAGAGTACCGTCGAACGGTGGAGTTCCCGTCCCCAGACTCGAAAACGAGACCGAAATAGATGAAACTCCAGAGAAGTAATACTACTGATAAGTACTAAAGAATAGGAGTAGTATCGAATCATCCTCTCACACTTCCACAATCAGGGTATCAATGGGAGGCGAAGGTCCCAAGCTATATACCAATAAACCCAAGAAAGGTACCATCGGATTAACCATCACCATCAATCATTTGTTATTTTGTTAGCTTCTTTGATGTTGTATTTTATATTTAAGTACTTGATTACATTGTTTTGCCCCTTTACAAACTAATCCAGCTAATCATCGAGATTCGTACAACTCTTTGATCACAAGTTATGGGATAATATTATTTAGTATTGGGTTTTTTTTCGTATATTAGGTAAGGAGTTGTAGCTTGCATTTCGGTTTGAGAGATAGATATGGATACTAAATTTGTTGAATTATAATTTTGATTGGGACAGCGCAATCGAAGCAAAACAAGCATCAGCAGCATCAAGCATCCTCATCCATGGCGTCGTCAAACCCACCCGGGTCTGCTGCAGCAGCTCCTGCTCCGCCTACTCCTCCTCCCAGGGAATCATTCATTAGGCGCAACAAGTTCATTTGGCCTCTTCTTTTGGCCGTCAATTTCACTGTTGGAGGTTGGTCTCCCACTGTTTCTCTCCCCTTTTATGTCTTCTAAATCTGCACTACCATTTTGGTGCTTATATGTGTCTGATAATTTATTGCCATTTGATTTGTTTCAATCGATAAGTTAGTAATGTCTTGGATCTTTTTCCTCAATAGCTTAATCTTGATTGATCTCAACCACTGTTGCTCGCCAAATCATCCTGCAAATTATTTTGGATGCAGAAATCTTACCTTCTTAAACAAAGAAAAAAAAAATTTTCATTGCTGTTTCAAACGGCTTTTTGGACTCCCTAGTCACTGGAACTGTTAGGACAAATAACGTTCTTGTCAAATTGAAAGTTTTAGAATTTTGAGGGTCTCATGAGGATACATGGAATGCTTTGACGTGGAAAGAACTCCAAATCCTATTACTTGCTTGACTTTTTGTTTTTTTGGAGTGAAGTAGACTGGAATTTTGGTTCTTTAATTAGTTTAAATCTTTTGATTTATGTTGCTTTTTGTGCTTATTTGTATGCCAAACTTGTATTTTTAGTTCTTTTATGTAAGGGATATGGAGATATCATGATTTGTGTCTGTTGAAGACATATTCTCGGGTAAATTAGCAAAAGCTTGATGGGTCCAATCCAGCTTTCATTTTGGAGCAAGACATTTAGGCTGCTTTATGTAGTAAACCTCTTGCTGAAAAACTATAGGAGATCACCTCTTCCGATATTGATTAACTGAACAACCCATTTCACTCCTGGAAAAATATATGCCACCCTTCATTTTTCTCCCCTCACTCACTCTCTCTCTCTCTAGTTTTGCCTCTTCATCTTTTATAGTCATTATTAAATCTCGTAAATATTGTACATTCCTCACGAGTTAGATATACTTGTACATTCTTTGATATCTTAGGTTCTCTTTTTGGGCCTCTGTTCCTAGTATGCTACTGGATTACAGCGAAAATTCTGATTATCCTCAAATGGTGATGACAACCCAAAAATGGATAGCTGAGTCCAACTCTTTTGGGGCTCTAACTACTCTTTTAAGTTTTACCACTGGACCTGATTGTATCACGGTGGAAGAGCCCCCAATTGAGTTTTACTGCAGAAAATTTTTTGCTTCTGAACTTGTTAGTAGCTTTGATTTGACAAAAACCAAAGACCAATAGGACGAATTGAAATTAGGACCCTGTGAAATGTTTTTGGTGTTTATGGCTATTCTAAGATTCGGGATTAGATGATTCAACCTAGATGACATGTTGATCACCTTTTTGTGCGAAGGGAAAGAGAGGGGGGTGAAGAAAAAAGAAGTGCATGTATTTGATCAGGGCTTTGAGATATATTTATGGACGTGTACTTGTATCCCTCAAGTAAAATGAAATAGACATCTTTTGAGTGCTGAAGCATGAGAAAACTGGTGCAAATTCATCCTCCTCGCAACCAGTGAAGACGGCACGTGACACTTGAATGCTGGATACAGAAATGCTACTTTTGTAGTTTCACCTCATCTGTTTAGAGCAAATCCTGTACTTGACCATCTAGAAACAATTCTCTCTCACCTCTCTTTTTTCTTTTCCCCCTCTTAAAGGGTGAGAAGGAGAAGCGTTAACTTTTGATACCCAGGTTCCAATAAGGAAATTCTCTCGTGTTCTAGAAACTTTATCCTGCTTTATTATAATATATGGTTTTTGGCTTGGCTAGGGTAATAGCACTTTCCATTTGTCATAGTCTATGTGCTATGTATGTAGCTCATTACCTGGTCAGAAGTGTTTCGTTGTTCTGATGACGTAGTCAGATGAAGTGCTATATGGTTTCTGTATCTGTATCCTACAAATGCTATTCCTAGTTATTAGTAGTTCACAATTTTGATCGGATAATTTATTGGTGAATTTTTTATGAAAGCTTTCGCCAATTCAAGCTTGATCCCCGTCTGCTTTTGTGGTTTCTTAAAGCTTCTTAGTGCCATCTGGACCATTTTAGCTGTCATCTTATTGTCTTAATGCTTGAATTATGAAATGAGAGCTCTAACATGACTTGACTGAGTTGATCCCAAACCATTTTCTTTTTCCTCCCTCTGCCAATGCAACTTGTTTTACTGATTTTATGCTTCAATTGTGTAGCTTACCTTTTCATGAGGACGAAAAAGAAGGATGGGGTTGAAGAGGCTGAAGAGCCTAATGTTGCTCCAGCCTCTGTTGCAATCACCGCTACAACTCCTAAAGTTACTGAGAAGCCATTGGCCCCTCCACCCGTCATAGAACCTCCAAAGCCCTGTGAGCCAATACCTGAGAATGAGCAGCGGGAGCTGTACAAGTGGATGCTAGAAGAGAAGAGAAAATTGAAGCCAAAAGATCCTGAAGAGAAAAAGCGCATTGATGAGGAGAAAGCCCTTCTCAAGCAGTTTATTCGAGCCAAATCCATCCCCAGTTTGTAAATACACAAATGTTGTAATTGCTTAAAAAAAAAAAACTGCAAAATTGCTTTTTCTTTGTATGTTTAAATGTTCTTCAATTATAAAATGTTGGATCAGAAACACATGCGTGACCCTTGTTTAACTAGGCATCCAGTATGTGAGGCTTGAGAACTGCTTTAACAAAGGAGCATAGACGTAATTACCATCTTTCTTGATCTGTTTAAAAGCCTGGTCGATCACAGAGATGCTCACACTGATGATATCATTACATGTACATGTGCTTTAGAAGCTTCACCATCACCTGGTATAGTATAATACTAGTATGAATTTTGCAATCATTTGATGCATGAGCTATTTTGAAGTTTCATTTCTGTTCAAGAATTTTGTTTCGCTTTAATAGGGATCTCTTAACAAGGAAGAAAACAGACAGCTCCGATCATAGCCAGTACGGGTAACAAGAACAAAATTCTACTTTGGTCCGAGAATAAGGAAATCCATGATGATGATGATGATGATCTCGTACGGTCAGGATCCATTTTTGGAGCGACACATGAGCGATAAAGCTAACCTAAAGAAAACACCAATCCAAAACCCCCCCTTTCCCCGTGGGGTTCTTAAAATTCTACTACCCAAGGGACTTAATAGAATTAAAAAGATTGTGGCGAAGAATTTGATGGCCATGACGACGCAGGGCGAAAGTACTGGACCGTTGTATTACGAAATCTCCGGCAAGTTGAGCCTGTGTAAAGGTATCAAAAGGGAATAATGTTTGGAGGGATGGAAGTTGACATAAAAAAAATACAAAGGCAAACACGAAAGCGGCCACTTTCGAAGTAGAATATTGGATCTGGACGGCAGTCAACAACGGACGTTGAAAGCCATTCCATGATAACCAAATGTCTCAGCCTCCAATAAAAAGGATGGTTCGTGGGTTATATTTATAGCACTCACTTTTATTCTACCCCCCATTCTCCTGCGGCGTTGGGCTCTCCCTGTTAGGTCACTTGTAACAAAAACAAAGCAGTCGCAATCTAAAATCTCTATCGAGTTTTATTTTTCTGGGTTCAGGCGTGCTTTGCCTTGTTTAAAAAATAAACAAACTAACCAGCGCAATAGGCATATTTTGATGAAAAAATAAATGGAGGAAGCCACTCGAGGCATGTCTAAGGCCATATTATATAGTATACTGTCACTATACGCGCATGGGAACGAAGGAGTTGGACGGCAATGAAAGAGTAACATGAGAGCCGGATGGGCTGGTGTGTGTTGTGCGTGTTTGTGTGGCTTGGATGGGACTTTTGTTGTTGTTGTTTTTGCTTTTGTGTTTGTGGGTAGGGGAGATGGACAGAAGTTGATGCAGAGATGATGATGGAGAATGGGTTGGATTTATTGGATCTCACATGATTGCACGAGAAACCAAGCCACAAAGAGACCATAATCCAAGGCCAAACCAGAGCGACTGGTACTGAAACAAAGAAGAGGGGTGGCTTAATCCACTGTGCCACGAGACAATCATGGACGTGGGGACTCTCTCACCTTCACCTTTGCTTATTCTACTACTCTGACAAAATCCTTCATTATGCCTTCTCAGTTGACATGCCGCCTGATCCGAAGGTTCCTTACTCACATAATTATTATTGTGTATAAAGCAAGCTGGTTCAATTTATAAAAAGTATGGACTGACTAACTCCCCTTCAAATTAAGATGAGTTTATATGACTTCTGACAACAAAGTGTGGTCTAGTATTAAAATTCTTTACTTGTAATCAGTAAGTAAAGCTACGTATTCAAAATTACTTAAACTTGCAATCATTACGATTCTGATTCATTTAGAGGTTCGATAGAGAATCACTACTATGGGTCTCCTTCAAAAAAAAAAGTATAATAAACCCCCGCCATTCTCTAATTTTTCATCAAGAAGTTTTGTGCTAACAAATTCTAACATCGTGCAGTGAAGACTGAAGAGCTAGCATGATATGAATTGAATATTCATCTAGTTATGATGCAAGGAATTGTATCTAAATAGCCTTTCTTTTTATTTATTTTTTGAGAGCGATTCCCATCATCCCTTAAGCTAGACATAGCTCGTTGTACACTCCCTGCTGCATCTTGCATTGCGATGATCTGAGTAGTCGGCAGTAATCATGGGTGTAAATGGGTCTTGAGAATTGGGAGACCAGCGATATCATTGCTGATGGACCCTCTCCTTCTTAATACAGTTTGAGACAAAAAATTATGAGCCTATGCTATGAATCATTATTGTTTTCTTTTTGTCGAATCTTTTCACTTAGCTTTAAGGATAGCAAGAATGTACATACTAACTCTTTTTCCACCTAATATTCTCGGATCTAGCAAAAGCAAAAATATGCAGCTTGATTCGTCCAAATAAAAGTTAAGCACAGTTATAGATTGTTGGTCTAAGCTAAATGGGTACATGCGTATAGCGGAATAATGTGTGGGTATGGTAATTGAACTAATACAATTGTAAAGACGGTATCAGCTAGATGGTCCCCGAGCGAAAAAGGATCAGGGACCTTTCCAATCCTGCAAATCACGGAAAAGAAAAGGTGGAGTCGGGGCTGGGTTCCCCGGGGTACACTCCGATGCCTAAGTCAGGACTTTTCTCGAAGCAGATACTATTAAGAAGTAACGGACAACGAATGTTACCTTTTTTGTCGGTGTGGAGGGGTATTTATAGTAAGGATGTGGTAGCACGGGTTTCCCAGGATGAGGACACGTGGAGGGGTGGACGTTCTGAAGGGCCCAGATGGGGTAAGAGTGTGATGGGACGTCTGACGAGACATCTGAGACAAGACATTCGTGATGTGATGGTCTGCCGAGACTTATGTGCCGACCACTTCCTCGGGAAGTCAAGATGGTAGCAGGGAGCTGCGGGAGTAGACCGGTAGACCCGACTTGAGTGGACCTCGGCTCCGAGGTCCACTCGGATTTGTCCTCTCCAACAATAATTCACTGTGATTGCTATACCCAATGATGTTATAAATACAGCAATGGAAATGGACGAAAGCACAAGTACATAACCGTAATTGATCTAAGTCTGAATAATATACTCAATGATGAGTATATGATTAAAAAGAAAAAGAAAAAGAAAAATTGATAGTACATTGTAAGGACAAGCTGCTATATTCCCTCCAAAAAATAAAAAATAAAAAATAAAAGACTAGCTGCTATCCTATATATGAGAGTAGTGGCTTTGACATAATAAAATGTGGGTTAATTGACAAGTGCACTAGTGACCCTCGTTAAGAGGGATATCAGGTGTTAATTTTTTACCAAATATAAAATTAATTTAGAAAAAATCTAAAATGCAGAGGTGTATTAAAATATGAAAGTGTGCGTTTACATTATAAATTAGATAATTAAGTGTAATCTAGGTCCCTAAAATGTTTTGTCTAGATTGCATTTTTTAAATTTTTTATAGAAAAATATATTGTAGCGATATTATACATGTGAAGTAAAAGTGTTTGAAAAATGTGATTACGGAAAAAGGAAAAATTTTATAGTGGAAAACTCCAACCCAAACAAGACTTGGTACCGATTAGAAAAATTTGTCAAATATCATAACAACTACACTACAAAACCAAATATATAGGTTTAGATCTCAGCAGTCATTGTTTTGATTCCAATCATTCATGACCAAGATTTAGGCCCCGTTTGATAATATAATTCAACACTTAAACTTAATAGATTCAGCTTTTAACACGTTTCGACTGTTTGATAACTGAAAATAGAACATCTGAATAAATTAAGTGGCACTGAATTTTCTAGGCAAAACTTGCTCTCAATAATAAGTGATAAGCTATTCACTTATCGCTAAATGTATTAGATTTCGCATTTAACAATTCAATCATTTAATCAATTCAGATTTCAGACTTCAGTTTTATCAAACGCACCCTTAGTAGTCGCCAAATCTGAATAGCTTCTCTTTTTCTAAAATAAATATCTGAATAAGTTATCACATGCATATATAAACTCAATACGTATTTTTGAAAGGATTAGAAAGCTCGATACTATTTGGATTTTGGACCAAAGTTCCAATCAATAATTTGGTCGGGCCCGGGTCCCCAAGGAAAGCCGAAAACGCTGGTCCAGCCGACATGAAGCGCACGAATCCTCGAGGCAATATGTGATGACTCGTCAAATTATCCCTCAAACACACACAGTATATCACTTTCCTTGTTTGTTTGTTTTTCCGCCTGCTGCACACATCTGCATCCATTAAAAGAGAGGTTACTCAACATAAATCTTTTTTTTTTCTCACACAAGTGTTAGCCCTTATGCCCGACTGTTTTCCTCTGCCAAAGTACCAATATATCACCATGATTAGGGAAAACCACTAGTGATTTACCACTGATTTCCTGCTTAAGTAGCTAATTAGCGGAGGAAAAGTTCCAAAATGGACAATTGTACAGGCAATTTGTTGGCCACAGCAATCCTCCTGTCCGCCATTATTTTCTACAGGAAACTCAGACGTTGTTGCAAACTCCTGTCAAGCTACACCACTCCCCGACTCCCTTTAGGCACTCTTGGATGGCCTTTTCTCGGAGAAACCCTCGACTTCATTTCTTGCGCTTACTCTGACCGCCCTGAGGCCTTCATGGAAAAGCGTCGTCTCATGTAAGCCGTTTTACATCTATAAAATCTTCAATAAAGCTATAGCTAGCTAATGATAGTATTCCTGTATTATGACGACGTTTGATAGCGTACTTGTTGCTGACTGGATGAAGTTTTGGGGTGTTTATCTTTCATTCGTAGATATGGGAAGGTGTTCAAGTCGCACATATTTGGAAATCCTACGATTGTTTCCACGGATGCAGAAGTTAGTAGGAGTATTCTGCAAAGCGATGCGAATACTTTCGTACCCTCTTATCCGAAGTCTCTGACTGAGCTGATGGGGAAGTCCTCTGTGTTACTCATCAGTGGAAACTTGCAGCGGAGAATACATGGGCTGATTGGAGCTTTTTGCAAGTCGTCGCATCTGAAAGCGCAGATTACTTGTGACATGCAGAAATATGTTCAAGAATCTATGAAGAGCTGGAGTGAAGACCATCCCGTGTACATTCAGGACCAAGCCAAAAATGTCAGTTTATCTCCGTATTTCTCTCTCACACACACACTCTCTCTTCTCTGCATCTGGCAACACTCGCACACACGAGGGTTATGACCAGACACAGCGAATGTCAAGTGGGATTTCATCATTCAAAAAGAAAATGATGACAGAAAATTAAGGATCTGAAACCTTAAACACAATGATGAGTACTGAGTACATACTGTCTTCGCATGAATCATGATGTCTGAAATATTAGGATCATCGTAATGATTGTGCTTAAATATGTGTTTGTACACTAACAGTCGTGTGTGTGTGTTCCCACTAAGTTTTCGTCTTTTATTCTCGTCTTTTCAGATTGCCTTCCGAGTTCTAGTCAAGGCGTTGATTAGTTTGGATCCAGGTCAAGACATGGAGTTTCTCCAAAAACAATTTCAAGAATTCATGGCGGGCCTCATGTCTTTGCCGATAAATGTGCCCGGAAGTAGACTCTACCGGTCGCTACAGGCAAGTCATGTGAACCGGTGTACTGTTTTTGGCCCGATCAATTGAAGTTATACAGCTTCAGAATAATTGAGGCTAGAAATCATTGGTTGGCATTTCTTTGATTTTCAGGCAAGAAAGAAGATGGTCAGCTTAATACACAGAATCATCAAGGATAAAAGAAGCAGCCTCGATGGTTCAACATTCCCTAAGGACATAGCAGAAATTTTGCTGAGTGATGCAAGCCAACAGCTAACGGATGATGTAATATCAGACAATCTCATCGACTTGATGATACCAGGAGAGGATTCAGTGCCAGTACTCATGACTTTGGCTATAAAATACCTTTCAGATTGCCCCACCGCCCTCCATCAATTGACGGTATGATCTGTGCTTGTATGATCCTCTCTTTTTTTTTTTTTTTTTTGTGGGGGTGGGGTTCCTGCTGTGTTGAAAGTTAAACCTAAACGCGAAAGAAAATATTGTAGGTGACATCTACCATGCACGTGCGGCTAATATCCAAAAGAGTTTAGGTTAAGCATTATGATTGTGGAACTAACTTTCATTCTTGTCGTGATCCTAGTTTCATTCTAGTGATGGCCTTTCATTTACTGTATAAATTGATTGCTGCTTCTGTGGTTTGGCCGTATCCACTAACTTTCCCAACATCATCCAATTTTGCATCTTTTGTCTCTTTTTATCCCAAAGCTTCATTCATGTGCCTTGAAGTTGCGTACATCGATCCCTTTTCATGCTAAAGATCAAATCGTTAGCATGATGAATGTTGGTGTTTTACACCTAAATTTTGCAGATACTAAATATGAACTATTATTGCAAACCATAGATTCCCAAAGAGAAATTTGATTGACCAAAAAGTCGGTCAGACTAACTGTACTGGTCGAAACTCGAACCAAGAAAACTGCTAAACGTCAGTTGAACAATGGTGAATTATATGTACAACCTGCTAACGAGCCAAGGAGTCGTCAGGGTCGTGGTTGATTGATATACTGATCACATATAAAGCACTTGCAACCGTAAGAATGCTTGATAAATTACATAATACGGTCCAATTTAAAGCAGCATAACCGAAGGAATGGTCAATTAATCTTTTTCCTTTTTATATGCTTTCACCACTTGTGCTGAATTAATTTGGTGGTTTTATTTACAGGAGGAAAACCTGAGACTCAAAAGAATCAAAGAAAAGCTTGGAGAACCATTGTGTTGGAGAGATTATTTATCTCTACCATTTACACAAAACGTAAGTAATTTAATTTATTGATCTAAACATATGACTTCAATCTGTAAGCCCGTTAGAACCAATGAATTAATGCACTCACCATTATCTGTCACCGGCCGGTAATTATATATATATATATACGTGCGGTTTGGCGGCCTGGTTTTGACCCATACACATATATGCATGATGCAGGTGATTACAGAAACACTGCGAATGGGAAATATAATCATAGGAGTAATGAGGAAAGCCAGCAAGGATGTTGTGATTAGAGGACACTTCATACCAAAGGGATGGTGCGTATTAACGTATTTTAGATCCATACATCTGGATAAAGATGCATATGATTCTCCCTATCAGTTCAACCCCTGGCGGTGGCAAGTAAGAAACATGACCAATTCCCTTGATTTCTGTAATATATAGTAATATTGTTCAATCACAACTAAGACAAAATTTTCACAAAATATAAGATTGGCATCATTTTCTGATCATTTCATACAGCCAATTCTTATGCACGTTGGTATGGAAAAAACGTAAACTAGTACCACACAATTTTGCAGGAGCGGGACACGAGCAGCAGTAGCTTCACTCCCTTTGGAGGTGGACAAAGGCTGTGCCCGGGGCTTGACCTGGCCAGGCTTGAAGCTTCTATCTTCCTTCACCATTTTGTCACCCAATTTAGGTATGTCCATGGCTGTTTTTTTTTTTTTTTGAATAAATCTGTTATACTTTGAGTATAAAGATTATTTTCTTTTACCTTAAACTAATAGGTCGTGTAAAGAGTGAATTTTAAAATTGAATGAAAATTATATACCATTCATCTAAATCTACTAGTGTAAAAAAGATTTTTACACAGAGAGTGTAGAAAACATTAATCTTTTTCCTTTGCTAGTATTATATATACATTTCTCTTTCTTCTATTCATTCCTTTTTTTCTTTTTTCTTTTTTTTTTTTGGGGTTCGCTCTTGGACTTCTTATTCTTGATTAGAGTTACTTGTCTTTTGTATAGATGCAACTTAAGGTTGTAAATCAAAATTCTTCTAGAAATATGTGAGGCATTGGATCCTTCGGTCCATCAAAAAAATTTGTGGGTTCTACTAGTACTTTAATACTAGCTAGCATGATTATCTTATCAAATTGATTTAATAAGGGCACATTGGTAGGTGGGTGGCGGAGGAAGATTGCATCGTCAATTTCCCTACTGTGAGAATGAAGAAGAGGATGCCGGTGTGGGTCAAAAGGAGGCGAGACAACTCTTCTTCGGCATCAGGCTACATATAGGAGGAGCGTATGATTGGTCAAAATGGACCGAATCGCCTCCGCTTTTCCACATCCGTCGGTGGTGTTGTTGATGCCCACAAAATTGTCAAATTCCAGCAGATTTCCGGCTTTGCTTACTTGGAACTGTAGACTCCCCTAGGGCTAGCTGTCAGTCCAGCAGTATTAATTTCTTGGTCAGAATCACTTGGCAGCAGTGTAAGTCTATAAGATAGAGCAACAAATTGACAATTATGGCTATATAATGAGGGACTGGACACGTGTGGGGTGGGGGCATCTGATGCTGACATCTCTTTTTTTTTTTTTTTTTGATGTGTTCGTTGGAGGGCCCAAGGCCCATTCCACACAAAACTTCTTTGGATCAATCTTCCAGTTTCCACCATCAATCATCGATCTTTCGAGGGGCCGCATAGCCCCCATTGGGTTTTCCACTTGGCCATTGATTTTTTAGTTAGACTCCCAACCACAGCATTAGCACAGTGCTGCATTTATTTATGGGATAATTTCAGAAACCTCCCCTGAGGTTTCTGACAGTTTCACATGGCGCCCTCAAACTTTTAAAAATCTCACTTACCTCCCTTATTTTAAACTTTTTATATCATTTGAAACCCATTTCAAAATATAATGTTAAAAAATTTATTTTGGGTGAGAGAATATAATTTTATTCCAAGTTTGCCCTTTTCTTATGATTTCTCAATTATTATAATACACCAAACTTATCCGTTAATTTTTATAAATAGATGGACATGAGTTTCTTAATAAATATTTAGAAGTTGATAATAATATTAAAAACTTTTTAGTAGTTTTTATGTCATTGGTTTGGACAAGAAATGTTAAATTACTCAAAATTATGAATAATTTATAATACTCTTGGAAATAATTCACAATAATTTATAATCATGAAAATACCCTTTTGCCTGATTTAAAACAATACAAACAAATTTATATATAATTTTTAACATATTATATCTTTTTAGTTTTCAAGCCATCAATTTGGACAAAAAGTAGAAAATTCAAAAATATGTAAATAATTTGTAAAACTTCTTAAATTAACTCAAAACACTTTGGAATAAAGAAAATATTATCTTTATAACTTGTAGAATTCAAATATTAAATCTTGCTATATAAAAACAAACTATATTTTTTTTCAATCAAAATAAACTTTCATTTATTTTGTTATGAATATACTTACATAATAAAAGTAAGACAACAAAGGGATAATTTTGGAATGAGATTACATTTACTTTTCCAAAATGAATTTTTTAATATTTTATTTTAAATTGGGTTGTAAATGATACCAAAAGCATAAAGCAAGGGAGGCAAGTGAGATTTTTAAAAGTTTGAGAGTACCAGGTGAAACTGTCAGAAACCTCAGGGGAGGTTTCTGAAATTATCCCTTTATTTATACTCCCACACTGTAACAAAAGACTTGACCAGCAGGGCTGTTTTTTTCCAAAGGAAACTAGAAGAATATCCAAAAATTGAAAAAAAAAAGAAAAAAAGACGTGGAATGGAGTGCGACTGCTATTTCTTGGAGTGCCAATACTGCTTCTCATATGAAAATTTGTAGGGGAAAAAAAAAATACCTACTTAAGGTACAGATTTAATTGATAAATACTAGTACAATAACTGCATTAGACAAACTTTATCGTTATTTAAAAGTTCAATACTTGTCCATGTTCTTCTTTCCAAGAGGCCAATCATATTCGGTGCTTTTGGTAAGGTGTTTTTAGGCATATTTTAAAAAGACCATTTTTTTTTTGAACTCCATCTATAGTTACATATTACTAGTCTAAATACCCGTGCTATGCACGGTGATGTCATTATTGAAAGAAATAAAAATAGATGGTGAATTAAAAAAGTAATAAAATTTTACTCAAATAATTAAAAGCTAAAATTTGTTTAGCAATAGTTGAAAGTATGGCAATATTCGTATGTCGTTCATTAAATATCCTTGCGTGGAAGATGGATCCTGAAATAATAATAGAAATGTATATCAGAAAATGAATGATACATGGATAGAAATGAATTTGATAGCATTTTTTATTTGGTTTGAAAAATAAAATACTTACAAACATTATGCATTTGAGTTGATAATCTTGTACGAAAATGTGAACATTATTCACACCAATCAATCTTTAATATGAAAGCCAATATTGGTGGATTGTTTAACTCTATTGAATTTTGTGGAGTTCGTACTACAAATGAGAAAGCACAATCTTTACATGAATTGATACATTGATTGAACAACGTACCTCTATTTTTCTGAGAATTAAAAGCGTACGAAATTTAAAATTAGTGCATTTTTACATAGTCTATAAAGAGTACTATATAAAAATAAATATGTATAAATAATTTCTACCTTCCTCTGCAATTCTCTAAAATATGAAACATCACAACAAAATATGAATTATGCATGTCAGTCTCGTAAGTTGAGATGCAACTCAATGCTGGAATCTTTAATTTATATGTTAACATTGTACCTGTTGGAGGGAAAAATGTGATATACAATATAGAAAAATACATTGAAATGAAACATACATGAAATTAATTACCTGATAATAGTGTTGACTACGTCATTACAATGTATACACAATGTTTTTCCAAAATGAGTTTCATATGGTCGTTTACAATTTTTGCATAACTCATCAAGTATTACAAACTGTTCAGTAATCAATTTGTTGCAATTAAATCAATTGTTGCACATTTACATTAGTCATGGCATAACTCATCAAACATTACAAACTCCGACTCAATCTTCCACTTATCCTACCACTATGTTATTTAAACATTACAAAAACGGTACACAATTTTCATTATCAAAAAATCAACCAGAAAAAGGGAAAGAGACCGAGACTCAACACACTGTAGGAGGAAAGAAAGATATCAATCCTAAACCTATCTCCACAATTGCGTTTAAGTAATATGTATAAAGTTGAAACATAATTCGCCAATGACAGTTTACCTTGAGAAACTAAAGATACAAACACAACTATTAGGAACAATTAAAGAAAATATACATTGGCCTCTTATATCTGTCAGAACTATAGTCCACATTTTAAAACTAAATCTATTTTAAATTGAAGCCAACATAACTAAATAACAAAGTAAGTGAAGAAAAGATTCAAAATAGAGGAACATCAAAATATATGGAGGTTTGTATGGTATAAAAGCTTGGCAAATTACACGAAAGTATGCGAAGATCAAATTGTCTTTATTTTGGGAGGCTAACAGGATTAAGGGGTAAAAGAATTCGGTCTATAAAATAGCAAATTGAGTGTACAAAATAATGAAATTTGAGGAAACAACAAAATGTGTGGATGTCTCTATGGTATCAGATCGACAAATTATAGAATAAAGAGACCAGTAATATTATACTTGAAATATCAATAACATTTGAAAGTATAGTAAGAATGGCAATATTTGAATAATAAACAGGACTAGAAATTGTGCTTTGATGTGTGCAATGTTTCAATTGATGTAATTGAGATTTTATCCATCACATTTTATGTGAAAGTTGTCTTTCGTTAATGTGAAGTTGTTGAAACTTTTCGAATGCTTGTGTGGGATCGTTGTGGTGCACACTTGGTTAGTATGGATAATGTTTTTAAAAATTAAGTAATTAGTTACCATGAATAATGGGTTAGTAGATCTAGATAAGTAATCTTTTAGTGGAAGATATAGACGTGAATAGGAGTTGAGGAAAAACATTTAACTAATTAAATTAAATGTAAATTCCTAAAAAAAGGGATTACGATCTCCTTGACTTGTGGAGGCTCTTGGGGGAAAAAGTGCTTTGGAATACATATATGATAGATAGATGATAGACAATACTAAACTTTTATAAAATTATAAAAAAAAATATTTCAAAATACTAAAATTCAAACACTACTAGTCTCTTTCCCTTCATCGTTCACCATCCTCCCTCATCGTCACTTTCGCATCCACTCCCGACCGCTCTACCATCATTCTACTCTCATTTATGTCACCTCTTCCCCTACCCTCATTTCCTCTTCCCCTTTTTATCCATCCACCCTTCTCTTTTAGTCTTCTCCCACCTCCCCTCCCACCTAACCATTCTCCTTTTCTTCTCTTTCCTATCTTACCCATCCTCTTACTCTATCATTTTTATCTAGTCATATGCCAAGATCAAGAAATTCAACACTTGAACAATGAAAGATATCAACAGAGTCTCGTTGAAAAGATTTAGAAGAATAATTTTATCAACCAATCAATTGAATAAGCTAACAAAGCTTTAGAATACATATGAGATGTGCACTAAAAAACTAAATTTATTAGCACAACTATTTACAAAAACGTTTAAAAAAATCCATGAAAATTATCAAGTTAGAGTTTCTAATGTCGATGTGACGCTAAAATATTCGAATGGCCCAACTTATCAATTCTCAAAGTTGAAACGTGAGCTCATCATATATAAACTAAACCCTTATTCTTTTTAAACCTTTTAAAGTGCTAGCCCAAATGGCACGAAAAAAAAGACTTAAGGAGTAGGCTATTTAGTAAAAACGGGGTAATTCAGTTCGGATCCTCTGTCTAATTTGCATTATTGTTGTTTTCAATATCAAAATTACAGTTTTTTTTTTTCTTTTTGTTGGGTGTCCTCGAAGTGAGAAAGAGAAGGGGAAAGAGGAGCAAGGGAGAATCAGAGGAGAGATGAAGAATTAAGAAGAACCATTATCTGGCACTGCTAAAATTGACTTTAACATGCTTTAAAAAACTTTTATTTATAGGGTTTGGTGCTTGAAATTAGAAAAGTAGAGGGCAATGAATTTGGGTTTGATTGGTTTACAGCGGGGTTGGGTAGTTTGGCGGGGATTGAATTGCGCTTTTGCTAACTACGCTAGAGGAAATTCCTCCCTGACACAACAAGCAAGTCCACACCATCATTTTTGGACTCAGGAGAGTTAAACAGCGGATCCAAAACGGGGGGCCAACTGGGCCAGAGGTGTGGTTTAGGTAGTAGTACACCACCGCTGTACCAGTACTGATTTAATTACCTCATGCTCTGTGGCCCCACTTCGTCGTTCCCTCCATACGTATATATATATATATATATATATTTGCCCTTTCGGGCGCCCTCCACCAAAATCCCCTGCGTAATTATCATAATTGCATTAGTACCACGTAGCTAAATTAGGTCCCTGCTGCTCAGGGCCTTTGGGCAAGAGCAAAACCAAGAAAGAACATATTAATACTGCTCTTCTCTGGATTCATCGCCAACTCGCCCTTTCATCCTAGAAGGTTTGGCTTAATTTCCGTGATCTCTGGAGTATAATTCACCGAGTAAATTTCAGCAAAATTGGCGCGCATAACTAGGGTTCGTAATCTGTACGCTTCCTGGATAAGTAATTAAATTAGATTATGCTGCGTCAGGAAGAAAATCGTTATTTGGAAGCTTATTCGTTTAATCTCTCATAGTGTGCTCGGAATCTTCGTCTCTTCTCTGCTAAATATTATTTTTGAAGAAATTTGCTGCTGAAAGTATATCTGTTAAGCTCACAAGAGTTGCCTTATTTATTTATTTTTTTGACAAAGTTGGTGAGTTTTCTCTGTTTCGTCGAGCAAACTAAATAATTGCTGTATTTTGGAATTCTCTTCCAACAGATTCTTGTTGCGATCGAAGTTACAAGTTTGGCTAGTTCCTCACGTGGATTTGTGTTTTTATTTGATAATAACTAGTTGGAGTTTTTAAGATAGTTTGACTGTTCTGATCAGTAATTTGAGGTTTCGATATAAGTCTAGACTGATTCTTAGTGCAGCACCATTGATGTACCTACCTAGAATTAGCTGAAAGTAGTAGCAAATAAGAAGGCCTCTCAGGCTAGGGTCAGTTTAGTTGCTTGTAAACTAGAGAAGGTCCAAGTTTGTGCAAATGGACTTCGGGAACGAATTTAACAACTGAATACACCATAGACAGTTGGAAGTTGACTCTTCAATTTTTGTTCGCTTTGTAGCTATCGTTTTAGCGTGGCATTTCGGGAGTCTGAGGCAGGTTTTATTGTTCTGCCGGATTAGTAAGCCAACTGAGTTTTGCGATTATAGTTGGCGGCAAGTTATCTTAAATTTGATTAACCTATTCTGACTTCATCTCAGCAAAGCTGTAGGAACAGATGGATGATTATTAAACCTATTGGGTACTACTCCTTGATGATCTCACTCCAAGTTAGCGGGCATTCTAGGAATCTTTGTATACTAGTAGTTTTTCCTCTTAATCATGTTCATGATGCATGATGCTGAAACCAAAGTCAAGCTAAAGTTATATTTCTTTGCCAACTGGGTTGTCTTACAAGCTTCTTTGCTTGTGAAACTTAATCACTGCAATTTATTTATATTCTTTGTAGTGTAACTTGAGATGGCTGGAAGAAACCGGATACCTCGCGAAGCATTTGACAACCGACGTGGATATCCTCCAGAAGGACCTGTTCTACGTGGTCCTTTTCCACGGCCTATTCTGCCTCATCCTGCTTTACTGGAGGAGGAGCTTGAAATGCAGCATGCCGAAATTCGCAGGCTTTTAGATGAAAATCGAAGACTGGTTGAAGATAGAGTTGCTTTGCAGCAGGATCTGGGTGCTGCAAGTGAAGAACTTCGTCGTATGAATCTTATCCTAGCTGATATTCGTGCTGAGCAGGAAGTCCAGTCAAGGGAACTTATTGAGAGGGGATTGAAGTTGGAAGCTGATCTTCGTGCTACTGAGCCTCTGAAAAATGAGGCTGGACAACTTCGTGCTGAAGTTCAGAGGTTGAACACCATCAGGCAGGATATGTCTGGGCAAGTCCAGGCCCTTACAAAAGACCTTACAAGATTGCAAGCTGATAACCAGCAGATTCCTCGTTTAAGGGCTGAGCTTGATGGACTACATCAGGAACTTTTGCGCTCTAGGTTTCTCTTTTTCCTAAGTGCTATTGCCATGCTTACACCTTGGCTGCTTGTACCATGTCTTGACTAACCGCCTTGATTTTTTTTTTTTTTTGGTGATAATGAATATGACTTGCAGAGCTGCTATTGACTATGAAAAGAAAGTGAATATTGAGCTGATGGAGCAGAGACAAGCAATGGAGAAGAATTTGGTCAGTATGGCACGAGAAGTTGAAAAGCTGCGTGCAGAGGTTGCCAATTCTGATGGCCGAGGATGGTCTGCAAGTCAGTTGTTTACTCTACTTTTCATCTACAATGATACTTTCACACTTATGTTTGTTGTATGGTCTTGGTGCATGATCTGCATTTTACGTGCTAGGAGGCACTACTGCCTCCTTTGTTTCTTGTTTTAGCTGTATCAAGAATTGAATCTTGTTCCCTATTAATCATCTCCATTCATGTGATTATTATTATTTCTTAACATTCATTTTATCCAACTTCATGATGGTTTCTGATAGTGACCTGTTTTGGCACGAAGCAAACACCAGTAATCTTTTTAGTTGGAAATGGATAGAAATTACTTTTATTTATTTTTTGGTGGTAAAATAATTAGAATTCTGTGGGTTTTCTTTTGTCCTTTTTATATTTTGAATTTACTGCACCTTTTGCCACAGGTGGACCATATGGGATGAAATTCAGCAGCCCTGATGGTGGTTTTCCTGGACCTTATGTTCATGGATATGGAGCTCATATGGTATCAATGCTCATGATCAGTTAGTTTATAGTGGATCATTGTTATCTCTAAATAGCATGTGTTGAGGAAGAGAATTTTCTTGGACTGACATGAATAAACTTTTCTCAGGGTGCTGCCAACAAGGGTCCATTCTATGGCTCAAGTTCAGCTTCATGGGGAGGAGTTGAGAAGCCACGAATGAATCGCCGTTGAGGTGTGGATGTCTTTGAGTGACTATAGGCACGTCTCATCCCTTCTGTTTGGTGGCTATTATCTTAGAAAGGGTAAAGAAGTCTTTGACTTCTATCTGTGTGTATTACATTAGTAGATTTCCATTTAACACATGTTGGCTATCTTTACTGGCATGTATAGGATAAGCAATTTTACTCTTATTTAATGGTTGGGGTGTTGGTTTCATTTTCATGTTTAATGTATAATCTGAGGAGATTGAGGTTTATGTCTGGCACTTAATCCAAGTATCTTTCTGTTACTATTTTTATACTTGTCGTTCTAATTTCATCCTCATCTCAGCTGCGCTTGTTATTCTGAAATGTGCTTGATTAAATTCTTATAAGAAATTTCTTTGAGTTTGCCGTGAATGCTGAATATTCTAAGTGGGTTGTGTTTAAGGAAAGCACTGTCGACTAGGTTTAAGGATGGGTGCTTTCTAGCCTAGGTTTAAGGATGTTAGTTAAATATGATGCTTTTTGAGGTGAAGATTATGTCACGGTAGATGGTGAAGTCTTTGAGTAAAGAGATGCTAATGGACATGCTTCCTAAAGTTTTAGTTATATATTATCACAAGTTAAATAAGTAGTACAATAATTCCAGTGTGAAAATTGTTCCAGGCAAAGTGCCTCGAAGATATTGCAGATCAATATATCTGTCTTTTCTACGTGATTTTTTTTCCCTGTTGAAACGAGAGCTGCTGAAGCATTTACATCTTTCTGGCGTAAAATGAGTAGATTCTATGTGGTTCTCCCTCAGTCCCAAGTTAAATGTGCTTGTTTGACTAGTTGTAGTTGTAAAGGAGTGTAGAGATCTCTCAATATAAAGAAAACTGGAAAGTCCATGGGTCCTGCCATTTAGTTCATTCAAATTTAAGGAGATAGTAGAAATATGTGGGGTTAGTATAAGTACTGAGTATTGAAAATGAGGAAAAGTAGCTTAAAGTTCCTATTTGTGGAAAGTTAAAGAACTTCGGGGATGGATTAAAATGGCAAGTAAGACTTGCAATTTTGGATGCATCAAGTAACTGTATCAGTGGGAAGAAATGCTCCAGATCTAGGTTGTGACGTGCTTGAAGGTCTGGTCTTACTCAGGCAATGCAAAAGCATTTGGTTTCTTGCATTACCTAGTGTAATTTTTTTTTTCCCATTAATGTCAATCTTGGCCTTTGAAGTTGTTAGCAGACCACTGGTTGCTGTTCAGGAGGCAAAGGTTATACATTTGTGGCTTTCAAATTGTTGGTGATTAATAACTTGCTTGGTATTTAGAGAAAACATTAGTATCTACTGCCTATTGCTAATGACCATCTAAGTATGCTGCTCATAGTCGCAAAGGTTTAGCCTAAACGAACTTTGCATGAGCCAACATTTGTTGAATCGTGAAGTGCAATGCCGAGACATATTCCTATGTGTCACCATATTGGTTTAGGTGTGACGTCTAAATTAACTTTTCGTAGAAGTAATGATGTTCGATGTATTAGAATTTTGGACATTCCGGAAGTGCATAAAAGTTTTTGCTTCGAACAAGAATGTCAAGCGTGTTAGGTTTCTTTGTTTTGCATGGACGAGATATTACATCTAATTGTTACCTCTAAGGGTTGATAATGAAGCAACATACAATCTGTTAACACTCTGTTGCCTCAGAAGCATGCTTGGTAAAAGTACTTAGAAGTGTTGAAGACATGCTGAGACCGACCAGTACTCACAAGGCTTGATCTGCTGCATACTTCAGCCGAAAGCTTTCCATGCTAATCTAACATTGTCTATTAAAAGAATGTATATTTCGCCATTTGATTTTTAGTTTTGCAATACTGTTCAATTGAATAAGTCAGGTTACTCTGACTCTGTTTTGCACTACGACTTGCTCCTTTTGCACTGAATAAGTGCCAGAAGATCTGAAGGGCGGTGGACGTGCCATGTGAGAAGTGCTTATATCTGGTGTGGACTTTATAGGCAGGTATCTTGTCTCTATATTGTGGGTTCCCAGGTCCTTAATTATTTTTGTGCTTGACATAATTGCATTTTATCTTGATATTTAGGTACCATTTGGCCTAGATCATACTTTCTCAACCCAACATCATTTTGAGTGCATGAGTACCTCACAAAGTGATTCTAGTCTTTCCTTGGCTTGAATTTTTGGGCATGTTGCTTTGAAGTCAGAGCAAATGCTTGCCATTTATCTTAACGTGGTGTACAAGTAGACCTTTTAGATTTCCAAGTTTCGTTAATGATGGATATATGCTAGAAATGATGGGTATATGTTAGCCTTCCAAGTGACATCTAAGCTTGAAATATTGCCCAATTAGCTTATTGCCTTATCTTAGTATTATATTTTAGCCTGGTTTGTGAATGGTTCCTCCATTCCATGTTCATTTTGGTGAAGCTAATTTTGAGAGATAAAAAGATGGAAAAACAGATGAAAAACTCAGAGTACCTTGTGGAGTGATTGAAAGGAATGATGAGATTTTGAAAATTTTTTTGGGGGGGGGTGGGGGAGGGAGAGAGGGTGAAAAACAGATGAAAAACTCAGAGCACCTTGTGGATTGACTGAAAGGAGTGATGAGATTTTGGATGGAGAGAGAGAGAGAGAGAGAGTCTACGGCATTAAGAATCAGTTGAATGTGTTGGATTAGGAGTCCAAGTTTTGGTCCTGGTCAGCAACTTTTGGTCTGAAGGATTACAAAGAGAATAGCAATCTTTTACATTATAGCTAGTACCTTGCAAGTTCAGCTGTGGCCAAGGTAGTGGATTTTCAGATTAAGTTAAACTCTTTATGTTGTTCTCTTGAAGTTGCAGAGTTCCATGTAGATGGTTTTGGATTTTTGTCTCAGATGATATTGGTTAAGTTGCAAGGGAGCTTCTGAAGATGGATGACATTAGTTATGTTTCTAGACGACAAGAAGAGATTGTACATTGCAGTGCTTTCTCGCTGAAAGTGAAAGTTGCTGATAGATCACGTGTCACTGCTCCTGGATTGGTAGATATATGGTGTACTAATCTCTATGGAATTGGATTTCAAATTGAGTGCGAGTTTTTGTTTTTGTGTAGCGGGAAATGAAGTTTTTACATCTGATAAAGTGTAACTATCTGAATATTTAACTGTTGCACCTTGCAGCAGGCTACTTTTGGCTGGATATTTTGTGTAGACACTGAATACTCTAAAATGGCTGCTGGTGCAATTGCCTTTGTGAATAGCTTTCTGTTTTAGTTGGTTATGGATCATTTGGCTGTTGAGTGGACAAACAGGTATTGCCCTTTCCTGTTTTCTGGATTTCGAAGTGCATTTGGACTGGAATTTGGTGAATAACGGACTTGCTGTGCTTTTGAGGGTGTAACTGTTCGTAATGGTGAATAATGGAAGTGAAGATGGTTTGTTGCATTCTACTGGAAATTCTTCATAATTGATCTTCTTGAGGGTAGAGAGGAGTGAAAGCATGCATTTTAAGAGGGAATATTCAGGTCTTATTGTAGGTCATCTTTGTCCATTTAATGCTTGAATTGTTTCGGTAAAACAGGTTGAAAATGATGTCAAGCATTCAATGTGAGAGTGAGTTATGCTGAGGAAATTGCATTTGGTTATGAAATCTTTGGCCTAGATGCTGGATGTAGTTGAGTGCTAGTTGAATTTCTTAAGAACGTTTTAATGTATTGTGGTGCACTTTGTTGCTGAGAATGTCTAATGAAAGGAAGCAAATGGACACGTAGTTCATTTGGGGGGTGGCTTCCTTGTTTATTGTGGATTTTTATTTGCAACATGTTTTAAATTTATGCAACATGTATTCCCATTTCTTGTTTCTCAGTTTTTTTTTTTTAAATTCTTTTTTCCACCAAATTCCAGATTCTCTGGGAGTTCTCTTTTCCTCTGACACTTCTCTGTATTCTTTCATTTTGCAGACAATCTGCTACTGGCTATGTTCTTCTAACCCTGTGCAAAGGTAAAGTTATGGAATCAGGTAAGTTTTCTTGTGACAAACATAGTTCCTGAATCAAACTAACAAAATGAAGGCAATTATAAAAGCAGCAAGTAGTCATTAACCATTCTGATATTGAGGGCTTTCAAAATGACTTACTCTCAAGCATATCCTTAGTGGATTTTGTCAAGATGTGAAAGCTGGCCCAGGAATGCCATCTTATTGGATTTAATTCATTCCGTCTTGACTGAACTGTTTACTTTGATTAAGCAATATCTGAACTTATATAATTGCATACTGCAATTAAGTCAATGGATGGTAAGAGTTGTAGCACTCTGCTATTTAGTCCATTGAACCATCTCTTCTTGGTCAAAAGTTAAACTGATTGCAAATCCCAAATTTGCCTTTTTGTCCATAAAGAATATTTGAGTGGAACTTCTTAAAATGGGGATTTTTAACTTATGTTACATTTGAACTTGGCTGATATTTTTAAGGGTTAATTGCAGTTTAGCCCTCAGAATTCTGAAGTTGTATTGATTAAGCCTGCAACTCATCCATTCTTAGATTTTCACCCTTTAATTTTCAAAATCTGTTGGGAATCAAAGGGTGAAATTGAGATTGATTAGTTATGGCCCAATAGACAATCGAAATTCTTTGAAAGCTAACTGGATTATTGTGTCTCCATTAAATTGGTTTTTCTAACTTGCATTCCATAAATTACTTTTCAACAAATTTTCTAGATTAAATTTAGTGGTTTGATATTAGGTTAAATCTTGGTCAAATATGTTTGTTTTTATGGCACTGATGGTCATCAATCCTTTGGTAGTAGTTTGACCCAAATAAGCAGTTCCTCGTGGGATATTCATGAATTCTGTAAGATTGATGGAATATGTTGCGATAGTTTTGTTTGTTGCAGAGCCTGGTTTCGTTGCTCAAGATTTTAAATAGCGAATGAAACTAGTGTTTACACTTATCGTGGAGGTCGGATGGTTTCATATATGTGTGCTTGTAAACCGATGGGACTTGGGGTATCTTTTGTCAAATGTGAAAGTATTTCTAGTGCAATCAAGAGCTTTAGAGTAGGATGGTAACACCTTTTTTTATTTTTTTTTTTTTTTATGGTAATACTTTTAAGTACTTAGTGTTGTCTGTTTCGCTGGTTTCTCAAAATGGGGAAGATTTGGATGGCTTTACTTCTTTAGCTCTGTACCTATATCGACGTTGGAACTATGTATCAAGGCTTTTTCGTATTTTTCAGTTTGGTTAATTGTTGGATGACTTTTAAGGGGCTTTGACCCTCTTCTCATCGGTCAGGGAATTCACCGATACAATTCTTTAATCATGTTTTTGAAACTTGAAAAGATGTAATATGTTTCTGCTTCTAAGGAGTTCTGAAGCTCTGGCTTAACCATTCATGTTGAATAAGTTTATTTTGCGTGATAAAATGCAGTATGCTGTAAGAGTTGTTGATAATCTGTTTTTATACTTTGTTTGAGCATCATCTTTGTAGCTGTATGATCAAGAAATTGAAAGCACAATAAACAAACTAAAACATTGAAGTACAAAGGATAAGAGAATACAGCATTGAACCTACTACATTTCAACAAGAAAACTTATAAATTGACTTCTAAAGCTGGCAATCACTTTCAAAGGGATGACCAACCCCAAATGGCAGTAGACACCAGCATGAAGTGCGTATACTGCATGTTCAACAGCACATGGTTAAGCTAATTAGCAAACCAGAAGTGCGTGGCCTGGGGAAAAATATGAAAAGAGAGTGGTTGACAGCCCATATGACTTCTTTGCTGCTTTAACGGCAATTGTCCAAATTCCTCTCTCTTTGCAAAAATATAAGACAATAGTGAGTAAGGTTGCAAAGCTGAACATGAAATACGAGTAGGAGCAGTAGACTGGCGCAAATCCAGGGAATTTTCCAGACAAGAAATGAAGCTCTGTGCAATACAGCCATTCTTTCATTATTTTCTGCAGGAACCACCAGTTAAATGCTACTTACTAACAGTGGAAATTTATTTCGCATAAAGGCTCTATGCAGGTCATATTCAGCCCTTCTACACGCTAAGAAATTCAGTAAGGATGGAGATAACTAGTGTGTCCAGAAACGTACCCTGTTCGGGGAAAGAGTCTCGCCAGTAGGGCTTCTAAAGATTGCAAGTTGCAGTTCCTCCTTGAGAAATGAAAAATAGAATACCCAGAACAAAAAAAAAAAAAAAAAAAAGGGGTGAAGTGGTAGAGCTTCGGAACTTTAAGAAACTAGTAAAATGTTATAATGAGCTTACAAGGAAGCATGCACTAACAATCAATGGTTCTATTTCAAAAAAACTAGTAATGTCAGCAAGAAACACCAATAGACAATAATAGTCTAGTTAGCCTTCTTCCCATTCAGGGTCATATTTTAGTCGATTACTTACTCCAGCACCAGAGTCATGTGCTTAAACATGTAAATTTTCTCTTTGGGTACGAATTAAACTTCTCCTTCTCTAACCATTTTTTCCCCCCTTCTCCAATTAAAATTCTACTGAGCTAGCTGATTCTCAACAACATTTCCTGTGAAAGATTTATAAGCTACAACAAGATGCAGGGACACTGGACGACGAACTGATGGATTCCTCCAGTTGAGGAAATAATTTATCAGAAACAAATGCATAACCAAAGAAGTGAAAAAATTTGCAATGTGTAAAGGCACCTTGTGAATGAGGCCATCGTGTACTATTGAACAGCCTAACCTCTTGAAGAGTTCATACAACGCCTCCACCTCATTAACTGTAATTGAAATTTAATTTCATGTTCAAATCAAAACAAAATTTAAAACAAGAATAGCGTTCCTTGAATATTTCTGCAGCAACACAACATAAATAAACGAAAATCAAAATGTACGGACAAGGAGAACTAGCAGAGGGACTGACGATGTCCTTGAAAGCGTAATTAGAAAGCCGGTCCTTCTTATGACGATTGCGGTGGTCGTGAGGAATCATGAAGCAACCTGCTATTCCGGCAAATACAGCCACCATCAACGCCACCATTGGTACCAAAACAGCGCATAATCTCTCTCCCAGTGTTGAACGAGCTCAGTCTCTGCCGTCGATTCACAGCCCAATATTAATATCCACAAATTTAAGCAGCAGAGTAATTAAGCAATCCTTTTCTTTTTCTTTTGGGAGGAAAAAAATTTACCGAGAAAGAGAAGGAGGTAGAGCGCGCGGAATCCATGGATACTTTAGGTGCGGAGGGTGCTCAGTCATACTTTTGAGATAGACTGTATGCATGCAGTAGAAAGACTTGTACAGCTTCATCTCCAGAAGCAACAAAGACACACAATCGAGTCTTTTTTATTCGGAGGATCATTCAAGTATTTCACTCCATGCCGGAAGTTTTGAGTCTTGACTATTTGAAAATTAATTAATTTTAAAAAAAACATGCAGTATTGCACCAGAATGAATATGAATTGAGTCATTTCTCTAGGGATAAAAATGAATAAGAATCGAGTCTTTTTTTTTTTAAACTATAAATGTGATATAATCTTTTTATCACTAAAAAATGACCATCTGTGTATTATGTAATAGGAGGTCACAACTCAAGTTAAAACTCGTGTTGACCGTGTTCCATCTCGAGTTCGAGCAGGTTGAGGGTATTTGACGAGTTGACCTCAAGTTTAATATATGAAATTCGAAAGTTTGCCTAGGTCAATTGAGCTTCACATTTATATGTTTTTTTTGAATTTTTTATTTATAGTATAAAATGTCTATTTTATCTCCTCTTTAAAACTATATAAAATATAAATTTGTACTCTTAAACTTAGTTAGACTCAATTAAATTCGATTGGATTTGATAAATCGAGCTCAAGCTCAAGTATAAGTTAGGTGATTCGAACTCGATTTGACTTGATTAGACCCTTATTACGTAATATATTCAGAGTAAAAAATGGTCAAAAAACTAAAATTGAGACCAAATTTTATTAGACTTCAATCCTGGATTAATTATTATGAGATTACTCATCCTTGTTATAGAGTAGGTTTTGTCTTTCTTGATAAGGAGAAAAGAAATTGATAAATCATTATCCCCTCTCACAATTATCCCCGTAAATAATACCAAGACTCCATGACTTTATCCCTTCGAGCGAGAGTTAATTTAGTTAACATGATATCTAATCCGATTATAAATATACAACCAAACAAGACATGTCTCATCCTATAACCAAATGATTACAAGCGAGTTAATTATGAACAAAAGTTGTATTTTTTCGGGTTTCTTTTATTTGATTATTTTGGGTAATGTATTATAGTTATTTTAGGACCCTACCCTGAACGATATATGATTTAGATTGACTTACTTTTTGATTTAGATATGTGAATTCTTACCGATCAAGAAGGAAGTCTAAGGCGTGTATCATTTAAAGCAAGATTTTTCGATCAAATAATTGTAGGACATCACCCAAAACAAACAATAAAAGACCCTGAAGATCTCCGTGAGTCCCCTGCTTCTGGTGAGGATTGAGGAATTAGCAAATTGTACAAGTAGTACCTAAGCAAATATTTTTGCTCCGATTCATGATGTGAAAACTGCAAGACATGCTGAGAAATCCTGGTATTCAATACAAATCTGGTGATGTTTTACTGTTATCTATTCCTTCTGCTCACATATACTACCACCTCCAAGTGGGTACAAGAAGCAAATTGAGGGGATGGGATCAGAACATTGGCTGCTCCCTTTTTCTCAAGCCTCCTCTTGATTGCGTTCATGCAAGGCCTCTAATTCGGTTCAAGGCAAGGACTTTGCTTCCTTTTGCTTTTATGGGTAGCCTTATTTTTTCAATTGATTTACTGAAATCTGATTGCCCAGTTGACAATTCTTGTTGATATAGGTTTATCTAAATGTATTTTTTCGAGGCTCTTTAGATGCTCTTCATTGGTGTTCCTAAATGTTTGGAACTACTATTTTACACTTTAAACAAAGTTTGCTTTTTTTTTGGGCAATTTTATTTGTTTGTCTTATCGACAACTGGGATTAAGTCGATAGCAAGGCGGTGGCGGGAGTCCACAGTGCGATGAAAGAAAATTATTTACTTCAGAGTAGTTATTAAATGATTGCTTAGCCCATTTCCAAGAACTGAAATAGTTAATGAAGGAGTTGGAAGATTTTGGAAGGAAAAGACGCCTCTTGCTAGGAAGCATAAAAGGAAAGAGGAAATTTAACGAAGCAAGAGGTCAGATGCTGGAATTGCATCCTAAATGGGAAGCTGGGTTGCCTGAGGATATTTGTTCGTTTGCAATGAGAATGGAACATGGACAGCCATTAATTTGAAACAGTGGTATAGTTTAGTGGAGTTATGCGTCTAAAGTGGATTCTGCTGGGGCATTTTGCTTTTGGCAGTAACAATATTTCAACCTTTGTTTCCATGTGGTGATAAGGGGAAAAAGTTAACCTGTCTAGGTGCCATTTACCAGCTGTGCTAATCTTTGCCTCTAACATCAAAGATGTATGACATACACAATTTTTCCATCCAAAGGAGCAATTGTTTCACCACACATTGTGCTGCTATGACATGCTCGTTCTTGGACAAGTAATGGAGTTCTAAAGTAGATTGTCATGTTTAATAGAGCTTTTCTTGGACAATCCTTGCAATAATCTGTAGGTATATTTTCTGCGAACCTCAGGTACGTGCAGTTGCTGAAGAAACTGAACAGCCAAAGTGGTGGGAAAAAAATGTTGGAGAAAATATGGTTGACATTCATTCAACACAAGAATTTGTTGATGCTTTAAGTCAAGCTGGAGATAGATTAGTGATCGTTGACTTCTATGGCACGTGGTGTGCCTCTTGTCGAGCATTATTCCCCAAGGTAAATATATGCTCTACCTATGATCCTAGAAAGTTTGTCCTTTCTTGCCACATAATAGGCATTCTATGTTGAATTACTGAATCATACCTAGAACATCAGTATATACACTTGTATTTTCCTCTGCTTGCTTATTTCTTCCCACCCCAACCTGGATGGTATAATCTATATAACCTTTTGCATATGTATTTTCAGGAGTTTAGCTTTCATTTGCTATCCATACGTTGTAGTTTATCTTTCTTTTGCCTAAAGTCTTCAAATTGCTGTAGCTCAATGTTAAGTTCTGCCTTTTTTTAAAATGCTGTATCTTCATTGATCAGCTCTGCAAAATAGCTGAAGAACATCCAGAGATTCTCTTTCTCAAGGTAAATTTTGATGAGAACAAGAGCTTGTGCAAAAGTTTAAATATAAAGGTCCTTCCATATTTCCACTTATATCGAGGAGCTGATTGCCTGGTTGAATCCTTTTCTTGTTCTCTGGCTAAGGTATGTGAATTTAGTTCTATTCTACTAAATTCTGTGTTTTCTAATATTGGTTTATAGTAGATTAATAACTGTTTCCAAACTCTTCCTTCCTGCTTTCTCTTTACCTCTTTAGCCACGTTTCCCCCTTGCCAACCCAAAGAAACACCAAATGAAAACAAACTAAATCCAACAGAAAGAGAAGAAATAGCAACAAAAGAATCACTCCTAGAGCTGGTAACATAAAGAAAGAGAGTGTGCATGATGATAGTCCAGTCAGGAGCACATCTCTGTACCCATTTTGAGCTGTCTGTACGGTAAAAATCAGGTATACTCAGCCATTGGTCAATGAAAACTGTTCTGCACAGTCCCTCTGGTACATATTTTGATTTTTCCCAGCAGTAGATAGCCAGAGCTGTGAGGCACACTGGTTTTGTACCTCATGGATTATATGTTTTTCCTTTTGCATGGAATTGCTTGGTTGAGCTTTTTCCAACTAATATGCAGATTCAAAGATTAAAAGATGCAATTGCTACGCACAATCCAACCTGATCGGGTGGGATGTACTCCTAAGATCTGGCACTTCTTGCAAAGTACTCCTAAGATTATGGTGAGGGATGTTTCAACCTTGCTCGAGTATCTGCTTCGATCAGAGATGATCAATGTTGGCATCCTCACCCTCTGTATCGATATAGCAATTTTTTAGCCGGTCCAATTGGGTGTGTCAAATCTTTGCTTCCTCTATAAGAATTCCTCCAAAACCACTCATATTTCTTGTAAAGAACCGTTGATAGTTCACAAATTACCTCAAAATTTGCTTGTGGAAAAGATTGTAAAGAAGAATCTTAAAAGGTATCATTCAGTAGTATTTCTGTATTTTTGGTGTTTTAGGTGAAATTTACAGCAACTTTACTGGACTGTCGCATTTGATCAAGTACTTAAAGGTTTTGTGTGTGTGTGTGTGTTTATCCCCCCGATTGAGTGCACTTCTTATTTTCAACCTTGCCTGTCAATCGTAAAAGAGTAATATGCCGTGCCTTTGCTTCTACCATTCACTGACGTGGGTTCCATTTCCTTGCCATCTGTGGCAAAGACTAATAGTTTGTCGTGGCTTCGTCTCAGAGCTTGTCGCTGATTACAATTCCAAAAGGAAAGATAATGCAGGGATATTGAGAGAAACAAGTTAATTTGGAAATGATATAAAGAATGAAACTCTGAAACCGTAATCTGTCGGAGCTTGTCAGGCATGATTTTTGCTGCGTGGTGATGATGTGGAAGAAAAAGATCATTTTCACCCCCTCAGTTATTTAAGACAACTAAAGCAGATGTTGACTATTTGAGTTACACGGGAGGGAAAGTTGAAGGGAGGATGATTAAACTAATTTATGTAGTATATACAGCGTAAAATGTTAATCTGGAGAATTTGCTCTTGCAATAAACGCGGTGGTATATTCCCATTTTTTAGTGTCCGCCTGTTACTCTTATTACTCTGAAAGAATGCACCAAACCCAGCAACTTTCAGAGGGATACTTCGATTATGTAGTGAATACGGGTGAGAGGAATTTTGATCTTTTGCCCTTTATTGGTGTTCTTGTATCTGGGAAGTGACAATTGCTCTCTGCAAGGTCCTGGACGCAACCTTCCTTGGTTACATTCACAGGGTACGTGATTAAGTGGATCCCTTTCATGTCGACTACTTCACCTGCACTGTAAACTTCCCACATTTGATCTCCAATTGATCGGATTTTCTCGACACATTCCAAAGACCGAGGATCCTGGAATACTTCTTCAGCATGATCTGTATGTTCATACCACAGTGACAATCGAAAAGCATGAATGTCTCCACGATCCATTCTCTCTTCAATGCTTTTGGACTGATAGCACCCTATTGCAATCTCAGTATCACGTTTCCCGTCCATGGATCTTTGGTTCACATTGGCCGAGCCTATCAACATGTAAGTGTCGTCCACTGCAAAGAGAGAAGTAAAACAGGATTTAGTCACAGACAGCAATATTGGATAATATTGCTGGTATTATCATCTTAGTGCAATGAAATGAATACTTAAATCGCAGAATCATCTGAGATGTACTCGTAGATTCACAAGTCTTACCTATCATTAGCTTGGAATGAACATACACCATGAATCTCCTATGTTTTTGAGCATTCCAGTAATGTGTTTCGGGATGAGGAGAATATGGAGGAGCAAATTCTCCTTTCACTTCGTTTTCCCTATTACCTAGGCAGAAGAAATTCAAGTAATCTCTTGGATGCCCTGGCTCACCACTTTCTTCTAAAGCTTCGGCTATCAACTTGTACATCATCTTCATTGTTTCCCGTAACCAGTGTAATATGTCATGAACTGATTCACTTTCTGGAACACCTTCTGGCCACATTGGTATTACTATATAAACTGCAAATCTCTCCTTAGCTTTTATTTTGTGTGCAACTTTTAGTGCAATCTCAACGGGAATCAAGTTTCTGCATCCACAATGTTGATCTTTCTCCCATAGATGGCATCCTCCAAGAAAATATTGGTTTTCTATATATATGAATCTATCTGCACGCCTAATTGCTTCCACATAAGCTTCATGGATGCTTCGTTCAGTGGACATGTTTCTTGGCAAAGGAATTGCTGATACGTGGTCAATTGATCGAAAAACTTGTACTTTCCAATCCCTTTCGAGGAAATGCTTGTAGCATGCTGATTAGACAGCACAGGAATTGAGCTGACCGGAACTAGGAGGGATGGCTCAAATTGCTTTGTCCATCTTTGCTCAAAATTTGTTAGGACGTCCCAAGCAGCTTGCCCTGTGATACAAGCATGCGTGTCGTGCCATGGCTCTCTTGGTCCTCCTTTGTGAAGGCTAGCTCCAGATATGCTTGTTTGATAAAAATCAAAGCAATGTGCTTCTGTATTAAGCGTTTTAAATAATGAGTGGTCTTGTGTGTCGTAACGGCCATCACAAAGATCCAAGCCACCAATAAAGCTCAGGATTTCTCGATCTGTTGAAGATTGCGGCACTCGGGTGTCCACTGTTATACTCTTCTGATGGTGAGAGAAGACTGTAGGGAATTTATCATGCAATCTGGGGCACAGTTTGCATATTACTTTGGTATGTTTGAAATATGCCAAGGCCGCTTCATCATGTGTATTCATTACTCCTTGATTCTTGATAATTGGCAAGGATGTTTCGTCATCCCAAAGAAGAATTCTAACTGCGACTCCTTCCTCTGCTTTACGCTTCAATAACTCCCCAAGCTTCATTCCTCTTGCATGTGGAAGTTCCGTATTGGGATCACGAACCTGAAATGGTACTTGAGTTTTAAGGGAAAAGAAAGATTCTCCTGAAAGGAAAAGGTAAATACTGAAGTACGAACCACATTTTTCAACTTACTAGTATGATTTTCGGATTTAAGGACCATCCTGCAATGTAAACCAAATGCTTTGCCCCCTCAATGGCTTTGTATACGTCCTCCCACAGCTTTTTGGGCGTCTGGCAAAGAGCAAACGCAGGTTGGAATGAAGCACAATGGTGAGCGTCCTGATACAGTCTGACATTGCAATTTGATCTTTGAGGAAATGAAGTATTCTTCAGCCCCCGGTATGCATCATTTGCTAGTACTTTCTCCCAACTTGATTCATATTCTGCTGGTTTGAACCATAAGACATACTGTAATTTAAGTTTCAGATTTGGCTTACCATTTTCCCCGCAAAGAGGAAGGAAGCCATTGATTAAACTTGCTCCATCCAGAAGCTGATTGGCCAAAATTTTGATTTTCCCCAGGATGGAGCGCCTTGTCTTGAGGGTAATCGTAATGATAGTGTCAGGCGGATGAGCACAGAGGATTTGAAAGGTTTGGTTCCAGATACGGTCATGTTCATGTGTTGTTTCTGCTACCTTTTTGTTGCCAATTTTGATAGTCACGTAGGCAGGCTTTCCATTTGCCCCACACTGCATAACAGACGAAGTTCTTCTTAAAAACATCCAGTCTTGCTGGCGTATGTCAACAAATATTGTCATCTCGTATATAGAAGACACTCCAGAGCAAGTTCTGCATCGTCTACTGTGCAGCAAGAAGCGATTATGTGCCTAATGTGGTGAATATGTTACCATTCTTCATTTAATGCGTATGCTTATAATCAGAATCCCTTTTTCTTGAAATCAAAAATGAAGGTGAGCAAAGTTATCACTCATCAAGGAACACAGATGCCATAACTATCCAGCCACAAACATTATACATATGTGGAGCCGCCGGGGTCTAAACTTCTACCAGAATTTAGTAGGCGAAAACGTTGCGAAGAACCTAACTTGACAAGGGAAGATGTATGAAATGAATTTAAAGAAGAGGATATGAAGCACTTACCCTGAAGCGGAAGGACGGTTTGTAAGGTGTGGCATGGCAGATAGTCGCTTCAAGTGTTCCATGGAAGAACTCGTGTTCTCCCTCCATTTTTCTTACTCTAGAGTATATTTTTTCCAGGGAGATGTGGAGTCAAGAGAGCAAGACGAGAGAAATGGTTGATTTGGTAGTTAACTCATGGTGGCATTGGCAGATGAATATATGAATGGCGGGTTAGTTTGTTATTGTAAATGATGACATGAGGAGGGAAGCTTAGAATGTAACTTGAGTAAGTTAGGCAGTTGCGATGACTTATGGGGATTTCCTTTTCTAGTCTTACAGGCAATCCTCAAGTCTACCCTTAGTTTTCCCTTTAAGCAGACGCTTTCTTGGTAAAGAACAGTACAACCATCTTTGTAACTCCCTTTGCATATCAAGGCAAATCATTCTATAAGGTGCTATTGTGACTGATTCTTTCATCAGATTCGGGAGTGCCCGGTCAAAGAAGGGAAATCTTGTTCTCCACTTCTATGACGTTTATTTATGCCATATTCAGATCAGCACACCAGAAAATTTAGCTGTCGGAACATGACTGCACTGCTGGTGTTATCTTTTGGCTGTGCTCCCGAATTTTAAAAATTTGTGGAGAAGGACAACAGTGCATATGAGAGAGGGGAATGGAAGGATGGGAATCCAACCATCACTGTCATGAAACTTCTTTAACATCGGAAATTCCGACTAAGATGAGATTTTTGCCTTGAAACTTTCTTGTGTTACAGACTTCCCCTATTAGAATGAGCTGCTGGCTGTAACGTGAGTGCACAAATTTTGTTGCTTCAAACTGATGGTCAAATTACGTTGAAGAAACTCTTTCTTTATACAGAATAGAAACTTGAGAACGAGTGGAAGAGAAAAAGAAGAAAATTTTTGTACATGGTTGATTCCTTCAATGACACTAGAGATTTCTTAGGGAGAGTGAACCGTGTTTGCAGAACTTGCAAATCAAATCTACTAGTACTAGTACTAGTATTTTCACTCTCTTGCCTGAGCTGCCCTGCCCTTTCTTTGTTAACTTTATCACCAAAAATTCCACAACATAAAACCAACGGACTTGGCTGATAAACTGCAGGTGGAAACTCATTACGGCTAGTTTTGCAGATGGAAACTGGAGTAAGTTCGAGCAGCAGGAATTGTTTGAAGCGTAATTAATGCCGTTCTCGGTCTTGTACAAATTGCTTTTACTACCTTTGTAGTAATTCATTGTTCTTGTTTTGTACATGTATTCTCCTCTGACTATCAGTTGACAGATCTTATTGATGTCTTGTTTGGGTAATTTGACCTGAGTGGTCAAATTCTCTATTCTATTGATGATCTTAAGGAATTTTATACCAAGCCTAGCATGTACTAATATTTTGACCATGAAGAAGTCTCCCCCAACGAAACTAGAAAAGAAAAACTTAGGGGGTGTTTAGCAAATGGATTTCAATTCTTACTATGGATTTCAAAATCAATTATACTCCTAGATTTGTTTACTTGGAAGCAATGAAAATAAATCAATGAAAATGATAAGTCTCCTTCATGGCTCTTTTTTAATTAACCACCGTTCACTAAGAATCATATGAATTACCCATCTTATTCTTCTTAAATGTAAAAGTAATAAAATAAAATGCTATCTTAATCACTCATATTATTCTCCTTAAATGTAAATTTAGGACAAATGCCGCCATTTTTAGTGATTTCAACAAATGGGAAAAAAATAAAAAGAAAACAATAAATTGTAGAACTTATTCCACATTAACAAACACACTATGAGTTTTCATTATAATCCATTATCACTGATCATCCTATAATACTAATAATGGCCAAACGGCTCCTAAATTGGCAATTTGGCATTATTCTGTTTTTATATCTAATGTTTCTTTTTTTCCTACCTGACTCACCTATAACAGATTTAAACGAATTGAAGCTCAAATGAATATATAGAGGATCCCTGAACCTTTTTCATTTATTCACTTTCGGTTTTTGATTTTCAGGCTTGAGAAGGTTGTGGATTTCTCCCTCTCCATCAACAAATTCGGCCTGCTGGGGGGACTGGACGGACGGACCATTAGTTTTCCTCTCTTTGATGAGGAATTTACCATATGATTATTCATAGTTATAACTAAATGAATTCTTACTAATAAATAACCCCTCTCTCTCTCTCTCTACAGTTCTACAAGCGAAATTTCATTCTTCCCCAAAAAAAAAAAAATCAAAATTTCACAGTGTTTAAAGAATGAAAAATTTTACTCTGACTTTCAATGAAATATTTGGACGTGCAATAAAAGAGTAAGAACATGGAAATGTTGAAGGACAGAGCGAAAAATGGACAGAATGTGAAAACCATTTTGTAATGGTTTTTTTGAGTCAAATTATATGAGAAGAGGAAATAAATATAAAACATGTGCCCTGTGGGAAGGGGGTGCACCCACCAATCTTCTTGCCTGCCCCCGGCACCATGAAAGGTACCCTCTTATGATCTCTACCTGTTCGTGTCTCCAATGTTGGTTGACTTTTGAACTACGTATACACCCCAACTATATAAGAATACTTAAAATTTTAATATATATATATATATATATATATATATATATATATATTGCAGAGAATCCCTGAAACCGGATCGTTAGAGACAAAGCATAACAGTCATGAAAATACCCAAATCAATTTATTTACGAAATACTGTCGAATATAATGTATTATTTAGTTCCTTCATGGAGTATTATACATGAATTTGGACTTTTTCTTTTTTTAGTTTTTTTTTTTTGGGGGGGGGGGGAGGGGTTGGAGATGACGCTCATTTTCACTAACAGATGGTAGATTGAGGATATACAGTCATTAGTTTTTGTGCTTCGAATGTGACTGTACAAAATACTCCTTAAATAGATTGCTCGGAAAATTACTGCAGTGTATTTTTCTTAAATTTCTTTTTTGGTTTAAATAATAGTATATATTCTGCAGTCAGGCAATAGTCAAAATTAACTTTCTATGATTTTGATGGATTAAAATTGGAAGAAAGAACATAAGTTTAATCAGGATTTCATTCCTTGGCTGCTAGCGATTGGGCAGTAGTCACACTAGTCACAGACAACGTTGAAGCCACGTAAGAGGATTTTTGATGGAGGGCCGAGATTTAAAAAGAAGATATCTTTAAAAAATCATTTGACAGCTTTTCACATAATGGGGGATGCAGTCCACGTGGTGACAGATGCCGGCCTCGTTGGAACCTGGCCGTCTTTACTTCATCGCCGTCCCCACGACGCTTAGTGTGGTCTTATCCCACCTTATCCCGCTCCAATCCCAGGTACCCTCCCCTTCCCCTTTTTTTTTTTTTTTTTTTTTGGTCAAACGGCACATTTCGTTAATAATCACCAAACTTTACAACTAGTGGGTCAGTACCCTATACAAATCCTGTGACTTTGATTTAAGCCACATGGGAAAAGAATTCTCCCACTTAATTTTCTGAATCAGATTTATGGCAAATTTTGTCAGAGAGTGACTAGCCTCGTTAAGCTCCCTCTTAACAAAATGGAAGGAGCATTCCCAAAAGGATTTAGCTAGCTTAATAATATGACTAACCAGAACCCCCTTCGCCTATTGGTTAGTTGAAAATGTCGGGTCCTTTGGACTTGGGGCTGTGGTCTTTGCAATGAGCTTCTCATGAGGCAAACATTCCCCTTCCCCCTACAAAAAAAATATATTTATTTATTTATATACATAATAAAAAATAAATAAGTACAAAAATACAAAAGCAATTACTTGTGGATGCGATAATTTAACGTGTACAGGAATTTATAACAAGTCCATTGCATTTGTGGTTCATTTTAATCATCCACACAAAAGAAAATAAATCGCTACTCAGTTTACCAGCCAAATTTGATAGTAGATGCACTATCAGGCTCGCGTTCTGATTTGAGAAATGTATCTGTAACTAGGATTGAAAAAGAGCCATGTCAAGTACAATGTTAGTTTGATCGAGTTTAACTTGACAAAGATTTACCATGCTCTAATTCAGGATTTGAGTAAGCTAATTATAGCTAGGTTAGAGAAAAACAGTCTAAGTCGAGTCTCATTTTAGTTTAATCTGAATTGAATTCTTAAATAGAACTTGATTCCGGCGTCTTTTTGAGAGTTTCAATCTTGATGAATCCCAATCCATATAAAATTGCTTTTTTCTAGTTAACCTTTTTTTTTTTAGTGTAAGTGGAGAGATTTCAATTAGCTCATACTTGTAATATTTTGTAACTTCTAATTTCTTTCAAGGAATTTATCATAATTTACATGATCATGGAAGATACATGGTAGGAAACTTCAACTGTGCATAAGAGAATCTGCAACTCTGCAAAGAACAATATTAATATTATTCAAATGAAACTACATCCATTATGGGAAAAATCATGAGCTCATGACCGTACTTTTGCAAACACAAAAGTTTGTTACGCCAGCTGACCAACACAATGCTCATACGCATCAGAAATTATCCAGAAAAGATCAAAAGTGTCTCTTTATTCTGTGATTGGCGAGGCCCAAATCACTAATCGTGTACTTGACTTGTACCGTATAAAGTCCAGCATCCCCCCACGGCCCCCACCCCATCAATGAAAAATAATTCGCTACATCACATCACACGCTTTCTCGTTTACAACCAGCCCCTATGAGCTTCTTCTCATCACTTAATACTTAGTTAATACCCCTCTCTCCTGTTCATTGCTCAAACCCGCACCCCTCAAGTAGGGTGCCCTCATTCTGCTTTCGTTCAACACAGAACCTCAAGTTCTCCGCAGTTCCAACTCGCCGGAGAATGACGACATACGGCACAATCCCGACTTCATCCGGAAGCGGAGGCACCAACCTCGAGTACATCTCACGCGCTAAAGAACGCTTCAAGGAAGGCCTCGCCACTCGACGCCCATGGCGGGAGATGTTCAATTTCCACTCGATTCGACTTCCCTCGAGCTTCCACGAAGCGCTGGTCCGAATCAAAACGAACGTGCCGTATTTCAGGATGAACTACGCCATGGTAGTGCTCTTGATTCTCTTCCTCAGCTTGCTCTGGCACCCGATCTCGTTAATTGTGTTTCTAGTGATGATGGCGGCCTGGCTTTTCTTGTATTTCCTCCGCGACGAGCCGCTGGTGATTTTCGGCCGTCTGATTAACGATTGGGTGGTGCTGATCGTCCTGTCTGTGCTCACAATCGTTTTGCTGCTGCTGACTCATGCCACCGTCAACATTCTGGTGTCCGTGTTGGTTGGGGCTGTGCTGGTGGTGGTTCACGCGGCGTTGAGGAAGACCGATGATTTGTTCTTGGATGAGGAAGCCGCTGGTGGGCTCTTGGGCTCGTCGGGCGGCCCAACTTCGTCTCAGTAGTTAGTTGCTAGTCGTGTGTGTTTGTGTTGTAATGTTCCTTTAATTATTATGTTGTACTTATTCCTGTAATTTATAATTCTTGAATCATTATATTTTGATTTATCTTGCTAATGTTTTGTAGGTGTGCCTGCTCACATCATGAATTGGATTTAGTTCCAGAGCAATTATAAGGTCTCAAGTCTACCTTTTTTTCTTCGTCTAATTGCTTTTATTGCTTGGTTTTTTGGTAGTTGTTTGGTACTTTGAGGCCTTTGGGCAGCTGGGATTGTTGGGAAAATTTACGACTAGTGTTTATTAGTATTAAATGTTCGTTGCCAGAGGAGCAAATGATTGCTTTTCTGAATGGGCATCTGATGAGAGGGAGCAATCATCTCCATTTAGTGCTGGAAGTAAAGGAGAAAAAAAAAAAATGGAGTTTGTAGCCTCGGCCAGTCGGCGTTCTGATTCATTTTGTTGTCCATGGACTTTCGACTGCTGTAGAGTGCTGAAGAAACTGTCCTTCTCACAAGTACAGGTCTTGAGAGCGAAAGCACAGCGGTTTGCGAGCTGAAACATGTTTTAATGCCTTGCTCTTTGTCAGGTTTTAAAACCTCAAAAAAGCATAAAAAGTGATGTTCATGTGTTCTAACAATCTAATTCAAAATTAAAGAACCATTCATAACATTTGCGTTTAATCATTCGCTCCAATACCTAAGATACTCTTATTTGCATGCAAGACAACATTCAATGAGTTTATAGCCAAAGATAATGTGGATTCACTCCTTATGCATTTTGCACCTTCCTGTGCATTCAATGCATAGAGGAACCCCAGATAGTATAAGGAATGAATAAGGAAAAACAGCAATTATACAGTCCCATAATTTACAAGTGGCTGAAATGAAATGTTAGTCAACGTACTGTCTAGGCAATTGAATGTTAGGTTGTTTTTGTTGTTTTTTCTCCCCTCATTCCCAGACAATAATGGGTTTGTTTGGATTGCTCGTGTTGACCTAAAAATTTGTGCTTGCATCATCGACACAAATTCCAATCACCTGGGAGCACTTGATTTCCAATTGAGAAAATAATGACAAACAAGGCATATGTTGTTAGAATGACGCAGGAAAAGTAATAGAAATCTTATAACAGGTATAATTTTTTAGTACCACAATTTGAAACTGAGATTCTACTGCTACACTTTGAAGTCAATATAAAAGATGATGCAGAAAAATGAGAATTCTCTATTAGTTACGTTCCTCAAGTGTTCCTAGAAAATTTGGAGTTTCTATTACTAGAATTTGAAAGTCAAGATTAAACAAAATAATAGCAAGCCTTTGGAAGTCATTAAAACACAAACTCTTTTTTGAAAGACCCAACATTTTTTTTTTGTGTATTTTGGGGGGTGGGGGGTGGAGGTATTTGTGCCGTCGTCGGCCCTTTATAGATCATTGGAAGCAATGGGCTTTAGCAGCAGACGTTTTGCGACGGGCTGGGCTGATCAGAACGACAACTACTCCCTGAAGACCCGGAGCCCTCCTATCCTATGTGACTCCGCTCCCACGGGATATGTTTATAAGTACACCCCATGGTTGCAATACGATATAATGACAAAACCAGGCCATCAGCGGTGGGTTGTGGGAATAGGGCCTCCAGACCACTGGTGTCCGTCCATCAGAAGAGGTTAATATGCTGTTGGGGTAAATTAGTGAAGAATAATGTTGGAAATTCACTTCCAGTAGTTAATTAATAGTACAAACTACAAAGTAAAAACCACCAGCGTCTCCAACTGTGGCGTTCCACGACACCGGCGACGGCGTTTGGGAATGACTCACCCTCCTCCACCACCCCGGTATGATCCTTACTACGCACAGCCTCCTTATTTTCCGCCGGAAAATTACGGGTTCAGCACCATCCCTACCGTCCCGGCCACCTCCTCCAGGGACCCTAAAGGAGGCATCAATACACTATTTGTCTCTGGACTCCCAGATGACGTTAAAGCGCGTGAGATACACAACCTCTTCCGCCGCAGGCCCGGCTTCGAGTTCTGCCAGCTCAAGTACACCGGCCGTGGCAATCAGGTCAGCTCCCCCTCCCCCCCGGGGGGATACATTTCTCTGTAATTTCCTTTTTTCGTTCCTGGAAGAATATCAGAGGCACCTGACTATAAGCTAGTGAAAGATATTGAGACAATAGAAGAATTGAAAAAAAAAAATCCTGACTTTAGTATTAATTGTTCCAAATGGTAGGTTGTTGCATTTGCTACGTTTGTGAATCATCAATCAGCAATGGCAGCGCTTCACTCACTAAATGTAAGTGAGTGATTTATTTATGTGGGAGAACTCTGGTTATTTTGAAGTAGTATAGTTTGTCAGTTATTTGCTTTTTAGAGTTGAAAAAGTTCATAAGGATCAGTTTTGTGATGGTGGAACTACATTTACACTACTGAGACCAAACATTTTCCGAGGAGCACAGGACAAATAATCAGGTAGCTCCATTTTGACCTGAAATGGTCATGGATATACTGCACAAATTCCTCCAGATAGAGAAATTGGCCTGTTTTTTGCAGTTCTCTGTGTGTTTGTTTCCAAATGCTTCTTAGATAATCTCTCTCCCGTTAAGGCTTATGCTTCATACCTCTAGTTCTCCTTAAATCCAGAATTATTGGTAACCCTATTGCATGGTTTTTGCCATCATAAGCATATTTATTTACAAGAATTTGCTGCCCAGTTGATTATTTTCTGATTCTTTTTATCCTCTTTTTATGTATTCTGTGATTACTTGTTCTGCAGGGTGTAAAATTTGATCCTCAAACTGGATCCAGTTTGCATATTGAGCTTGCTAGATCAAATTCAAGAAGAAAAAATAAACCAGGTTCTATGGTCCTTTTTCCTTTTTTTTTTTTTTCAGAGCCACCCAGGGTGGGGTGGTGGCTTAATAACGCTTTGCCCCCATGAAAGTGGGGGTAACAACACTTTTCCCCCCTCAATGAAAAGAATGTGCACTTTACCCACCTGAAAATATTCTGTTTGGTGTTTGTGCCAAGTATTCCATTTGAAAAGGTAGAAAAATAAATTGCTTAAATCTGTTGATAATTCTACCCCTATCTTGTAATTTTATCTTTAGTCAAATTGATCATATGGAACTATAAGTTATAATTTATAACACCTTTATAAAATAGATTAGTCCATTCTCAAACTGTTTTACCAAACTTTAGTCAGGAATTTAGTAATTGAATTTGAATATCTGTTCCCAAACTGTTTTACAAAGCTCTAGAGTTTGGATATCAATCGGTTTCATCGATTTCCATTTGACCGATATCTGATCTAGATTGGATCAGCTGATTTTTTGATTTTTTTCTGAAGTTTGAACACCTGTAAATGTGCATTAATATGGCTTCTATCCTCAATAAATGTCCTTTGTAAATCATTGTTTATAAATTACCATCATTTATCAACAGCATCAGGATACATTATTTACCAATAGCATAATGGTAAAGGTGTTAGCATATTTGAGCTGTTCATTTTTTCTGCATTTTCAAATGGAATGCTTGCCACAATTACCAAATAAAACATCTCAAGTGGGCAAAATGCCTATTGTTTTCATTGAAGGGGGCAAAGTGTCATTACTCCCCACTTTCAAGGGCGCAAAGTGTTATTAACCCTTTTTTTTGGTGGGGGAAGGGGGTGGAGGAAGTTGTATGCTCTTTCTTAGATTTGATGAAGGTGAAGGCTGTGATTATTTTGTATCAGTATACTGACATTCTCACCAAAATTGTTTTCAATCACAGGAAGTGGGCCTTATATTGTTATTGACAAACGAACTAAATCTTCAAATGATGCGCATGAAACATCAAGTGATGATGGTAATATTTGTTCAGTTGTCATTATTTTTCTACTCCCACTCAACAGAATGGACAAAGTTAACGATCAAATTCAATCTCTTAATATTCTGGGCATCCATTCATTTTTTTTGGTGCTGATTTGCAACAAATGGGTAAAAGGACTGTGCTTCAATTTTGCTCTCTTGGTTGCAAAATTATCATGATATTTTTTTTTTGGCATTCAGGAGATAGTGATGATCCATCCAGGCCCAACAATCCTGATTCTGGAAGCAAGGATGATTTAGTGGTGGATAAAAGGTTTGAAAGAATTACAAACTATTTTTTTTAAAATGACAATTCAGTGGTTTTTATACAATTGGATAGTTCCTTCAGGAATTAGAATGTGTTTGGTTTTAAAGTTTCATTGTTGCAATCTATTTTGTGAGCTTTAATGATATTCTGTCTGGTTTTGAGTAGTAGCGAGGTTGCTGCTGATGCTGATAAAACTGTAGCTCCAGAAACTGTAAGTAGGAGCTATTTTACTGTGTTTCCCCCTTTACTTTGTAATATTCATTTGACTCTTAGTACCCATCATGATTATAGTTTGTTGGTCCGGGATACTCTTTTTTTTTTTTTGGCCCCCTCTTTTTATGTGCATTTGTAGTTTGTTTCAGTTAGTTAGGTAGATACCCAGTAGTTGTCTGGTGGCACTCTTGGAAAGACATGCTCCAGAAGTCTTAGTTATCCTGAATTTCTATTGCAGGAGCAAGTAGAAAAGACTGTAGATGGTACACAAGCATGTTCGACATTGTTTATTGCAAACTTGGGTCCCCTTTGCACTGAAGATGAACTCAAGCAAGCCCTTTCTGAGTAAGTTTTACCAGAAATTTCTCTGTATCCAGAATATAACTGTTTACGTGCTATTCAATCCTCTGGTTGTGCAAGTATGTTTGTTCGCATATGCACATTGAAAGTTGATGGTGCTAGTCTTTCTGGTGCAGATATCCAGGATTTAATTCCCTCAAATTACGTGCCAGAGGGGGCATGCCCGTTGCATTTGCTGATTTTGAGGTAAATATCCTGTTGTTATTGATGACCAATAATTAGCTTAGAAATAAATGTGGTCTATTATTAAACTCATGGCAAATGATATTGTTGCACCACGTAAGCTTTATTTTATTTCCTATGAGAAGAATTATATTTCTCTCTTGTGCGCAAATTTGCCTTTCTCCTTAGCCATACAATAAACCTCGTACTACTGCTTATTACACCTCCTTCACCCCATCTTTTCACAGAAGGCCATAACACAACTCCATAATTTTCCAGTCCTGAAACATTGTCTCCACCCTCATGAATGAGCCCCCATACTCTCCACAAAGATTCAGCACATCCCAATTCGCCCAAAACCAAGATCCATCAGCCCCTATTTCAATTACCTGCCATGCAAAAAGACACCCACCATGCTAATTTGTGTTCTTTTTGCCCTTCCTTTTTACCTTTTCTTGATTTATTTCTTGATTCAGTTTCTCTTTCATATTCGCTGGAGTTGCAACCTTATTGCTGACGATGTTCATAGTGTTCTTTGATTTTTTTTTTTTTGGGGTTTTTTTGGGGTTTGGGAGAGGGAGGAACTGGAACCTGGGTTCTGTTGATGTATGATTGTTTTTGGGGCTTCTAATAAATCTCTAGCTTGTTAGACTTGACCTGCCATCCAATATTTCAATGCTTTGCTGTTACAGGGACTGCAAGGTTGGTAGGCTTTTCTGGGTGGAGGATTAATGTTGTCCAAAAAATTGGAATAGTTGAGAGTGGAGTGCCAAATTGCGAATAGCATTTGTCATAAACGTACATGCACATTTGTGAAAAAGAAAAAAAAAGAAGCATATAAAGACTAGGCTGTTGTCTTGGGAACTGTCAGTAACCTCGTATATTCAACCAAATTTACAAAAATCAGTACATGCCCATAGCCAACTAAAAATTACTGCTAAATTTGAAGCCATTCAATATCTATTTGGAGGATTAGGGAATGGCCATTGCTTCATCTGCTTCATTCCTTCATCTTGTTATGGACATCATCTTGTTATGCGGCAGGGAGTTGAACAAGCATCGGAGGCAATGAATGCACTTCAAGGCAGCTTGTTGTCATCGTCAGACAGGGGCGGCATGCATATAGAGTATGTACTCTGAACTCTCTTAATTTCTGATATACCTTCAGAATCTTTACGACAATAAACTGAGTGAGATCCTTGTTGGTGCTCTTCAGATATGCAAGGTCTAAAATGAGGAAGCCTTAGAGGACAACACTTACAAAACCCCAAAAGTTCACTCCGGCACTGCTGTAACTTTGCAAAGAAACATCAAGAAAACCAAGAATGCCAGCACTCTGCGGCATAGCTGTCTAAATGAGATCCTTGTTAGACACTTAATGAAGAAAATCGAAAGGTCTAAAATGAGATCCTTGTTAGACACTTAAATCTTCGATTGTCTGAGCATAGCTGTCTAAATCTTAGAACTTGTTTGGATTGCTATTTTCTAGAGTTTCTGTAGAAAATTATAATGATTTGATGTATGCGAGGTAAAAAGACAATTAGAAAATGTGATTACGGAAAATATAAAAAATCTCTTGGAGAATTTTTTTTTTTTTTTTATGTATGTGAGTTCCGTTGGGCGATACTAGTAGTTTTAGCTTCCAAGGGCATTTCTCAGTGGCAATTTTCTTTTCCAACACTTATTTTATAGCTCTAAATTTAGGGGACTACAATCTTTCTTCTTAAATTATTTTAATTACACATCTTATTCTTCTTAAATCATTTTAATTACACATTTATTCTGATTAAATGTAAAAATAACAAAACAAAATGCCACAATTTCTGTTGATTTCAACAAACGAGAGAGAGAGAGAGGGAAAAAAGAAATAATGAAAAAGAAAATTAATAAATTATAAATTCATTTTATATTAACAAACACATTATGGGTTTCATCAAAATTCATTATTATTAACCACTCTATAATATCAACAGTAATAGTGATTGTGAAATTAAAACCAAATGGCTCCCTAAGTTTGCAAGATTCTCCAACCTTTGTAAATCTAGATTTAACACAGCGGCTAGGGTATTTGTTCATAGTCTCTGATTTTTGACGATTTCATTCCCTGCCTACCTTTGCTAAAATAATTGGTATACAGGTGTAAAATTTGGGTAGAAATAGTGTCAATAATTTCAAATGATTTAAATCAAAACAACAATTTTGTGGCAGTTAAATGCATTTGTTTCAAAACACAAATATTAATTGAAGCATGAAGCAATTAAATGCTGGTGAGAAATAAATTCTATTGTTTGAAGAAATATAGGCTTTTTAAGAAAATTTTTCTGAACAATAAAATTGTGCACATATGGTTATATTTTCTTCATAATCTAGCAGAAATTGTGAACTTAGAGAAATGAATTCCGCTAGACAAACTCCCTTGCTGGAGAATATGTAGCCATAGTAGTCATCATCTTTTGATCTCCAATCATTTTTAAAACCCATATCCATTACAAAACTTCAAGATTCCTAACTTGCTTCTATACAAAAGTCAAAATGTAGATAGCATTGCTTTGATTGGATTCCGCAGGAACAAAAAATAGAAGTATCTATTTGCGTAGCAGGAAGCAATTTACAGATTATCTTCAAGTGGAGCTCTTGCTTTTATATCCCTCTCCTAGAAAGCCGGCCTTCTCTCTTCCAGGGAGAGCTTTCCACTTAATCCTTCCAATGTCTCCTTCAGAAGTGGGCCACTGTACTCTTGATGTTGAAACTGAGGTGCCCAGATTCTTCCACTCCGGCTGCCAACATCATATCCTGGAGCTGACATCTGAGCTGAGTCCATAATTATGTCGCCCTCCAGCATCCGAAGCACCTTTTGACCACATCCAGACAAATTTGTAAAGAGAAATTTTAATTGTGGAATCTACGTAACAATTAACAAACAAGGCCTATTTAGTCAAGTGTTGATAAGTGCAGAAGCGGGTTCTCTTATTAGTCCTAGTGCACCAGCTAATTTGGCGGAATGCGAGATTAAACTCATAATTCCCGCTCAAAACTCTTCAAACTTGCCTTCTACATAAGAAGGTAAGATGTGGCTGCCTTTGTGTTGCCTCAAGCCCAGATCAATTTTGTGCACAATATAGCACAAAGATGACTTGTGGTTTCAGAAGTGGCCCAAAATGGATATCTATATCTGTCTCCCATGGACAAGTTGTCCAGGTTGTGGATTCTAAGGCAATATTGACAAAATGCAGCTTTCAAGCAAAGATCATGGTTTACTAATCATATGTACTCATAACAGGATATTCCATGTAGTTTAGAGAAAAAAGTTGTACTTTCACCAAAGAAGAGCATTACACAAGTAACCAATTTAGAGAGGATTATTCCTTTAGTAAGAGGACATGCTTGCTTACAGTCGGGTGACCATGCATTTGATAGAAAAGCACCTTGTGCAATTTTACTGTTAAGCAACTACTGTCTTAAATTTTTTATGTACCCTTAAGCCAAGCATATTTTACCTGTGACATGCGAGGTCTCATTTGAGGATCACGCCTTATGCACATAGATGCAGCATGCAACATGCAGTAAACCTCATGTTCTGAATATTGGTTTCCTAGACGAGGATCGACAAGTTCATCAACTGCATATTCATCCAACAATGGACGTGCCTGTATCAAGATAAAAGAGGCAGAATCAACGATGAGATGAGATGGACGAAGGATCTCCATCCAAATCTGCCAGTTTCTGAAACCAAAAATGGAAAAGAACAGGCTTTATAAACATGTTGAAATATACCCATTCCGTGAGACACTGCTGACCCTTGGGCCTGTTAAGATCCACTGCTTTTCTACCAGTGACTAGCTCCACTAACACCACTCCAAATGAGTAAACATCAGCCTTATCAGTGATTTGACCACTTTGAGCATATTCAGGAGCCAAGTACCTAAATGCAGTAGAACAACTTAAGTGATTATAGAGTGGTGAACATAATCTCTAGAGCTAACAGGATAAATCAACACTCACCCAAATGTTCCAATTACTCTAGTCTCAACACCTGTGTCTGCATCAGGTTGCCATCTAGCCAGACCAAAATCTCCAACCTTGAAAACAAATTGTTCTAGTAAGATAAATTTGGTCTACTAGTTCTCTATTTCTATCACAAGAAACATGATGCAGATGCATGTGATGGGGAAGCTGCAGATCTCCCAAACTATGTTTCAACCAGACAAAATTTTTAATTGACAAAAAATGAAGAAAGAAATGATATTGAACTTCTAGTTTGAGGTATAAAAGCTAACCCATAGGACATATCTTCATGCAAATATAGAAATGCACTCTTGACTAGCATTGTCATCCAGCAAGATTTCAAGAGAGACTTTTCACAAGAAAATGGTGTGCCATGTTAACTACATCCTAATATAAAACTTCCATACCAGTGGTTCAAAATCGTGAGTAAGGAGAATATTGTTTGGCCGCATATCTCGATGAACAATGCAACCTACTCTGCACTCTTCATGAAGATATCTTAGCCCTCTTGCAGCTCCCACAGCAATTTTCTGCCGAGCAGACCACTCTAAAGGATCATGATGTCGTCCTGCAAATATGACAAGCTTGTTACAAATAACTATAGCAATTCAAAAGCAACATCTTGAACTTACATGATTGAGTTCTTTTAACTGTAGCCAATGGGGTTTTATGCCTATATGTGCTTGGGAATACAGTTTTATGTACGTCTAGATTTTCTACCTGCATCTCACGAAGTTACCTAATCACAGCTTAGTTCAAATTGAATGATAACACCATTGCATACCATACAGATGAGAATCCAAAGATCCATTGCAGATGTATTCATAAACTAGAAGCCTTCTGCCATCCTCAATACAGAATCCAATCAACATAACGACATTACGGTGCTGAGCACAGCTAAGAACTTCAACTTCAGAGCAGAATTCTTGGTCCCCTTGAGAACTAGCCAGTTTGTGTTGCTTAACTGCAACTACCTGGCCATCTGGAAGGACTCCCCTATGAACAGATCCATATCCTCCTTCAGCCAAAAAATTAGCTTGTGAAAAACCTCCAGTAGCAAGCTCCAGCTCAGCATAGGTGAACCATCTAGGAGGTTTTCCAAATACAGGGGCTTTATGCTGACAAATTGAACACAAGGGAGGAGGTCCAAGCGGTCCATTTCTGGACAGTGAAATTGCTTCTCTCACATTTCCACTGAAATCCAAATTAGACCTGTATTTTGGCGAACGAAAGGCAGCCTCTTCATCCAGTTTACAGAATTTTTCTAGCAATGCCTTCGTTGTAGAATTCTGTGACCTGTTATCTAACCTCTGAGTGCTTTCTTCTGAAAGAGAGGACTGACAACGTGAATTGACAACATCTGCCACCCATGGTTGGAATCTTAAGCTTGACGAGGTTGAGGACAAATTTTCGCTTTCTGTGTCTGAACTAGAGTCATCAAGATCTTGATCTTGTTTTGTAGCTAACAATATGTCCTTCTTCAGGTCACTATTTTTCTCGGCAACAAAAAAGGGTGAAGTTCCAGGATCAGAGCTTGAGACCGACGAAGTTCCAGCTTCAGTTGCTGTAAACATTTCAGGACTACTTGTTGGAGTAACGAGAAGACCCCGGGTAGATATCAACGAATCATTCTTGTTTGCTTCTTCTTTTCCAGATGACTGATCCAGCTCGGAAGATGATGCTCCGGTGGCTTCAGGTTCCTTTTTAGGCGATCCAACTAAATTTAGGCGAAGAACCTTAGGTTGAGATCTCTTCATAACCACTATGTTACACTGTAGTTCTTCCATGCAGCGCTTCTCCTCATGTTTAAGGTGTCTGCAGAACTTAAATGAGGATCAGCACTACCTTATCATGAAATATATGTGGAAACCTGAGTAAGTCAAAAAGCAAATACAGAGTTACAACAGACAGAATTATGCAATATATTACTTGTCTAGCACAACCCAATTAGCTTGAGTTCTCTTTGCTTCTCCAGCTACTGAACCAAAAGGGGATCCAGCCACAATTTTAATCTTGACATTTATCTGAGAAGAAATTCCAGGACAGGAAATGAAAAATGACAGTCAGTAACATGCATTGCACGCTTCAACCTACCCCCTCCTTGTCCCATCCCCCCAGAAATAGTGGAACAGAATCTTTAATTCTGACCTTATTTGGATCATAAACATCATGAAGCTGAAGGATCATCTGGGAGCAGGAATCTGTTATGTCGGATTTCTGTTCTGAACTCGTCCCAGCATGCGACCTTCTGTGGCCACTGGCACAATCTCCTGCAAATCGTGGGAAACCCCATAGCTTTTTACCTAAATATTGCGGGAGAAAAGTCTGTCAGGTCTACAAATCCATAATTTCTGTCATCAATTCCATAAAATTAGAAGACCAAAAAAAAAAAAAAAAAAAGGATAAGAGATAACAACACACACACAACAGTAGAATAGATCACAGAAATGTGAAGACCACTCTCTTTCCATAGTGCCAATGAGGGTAATGAATTTGTCCAGAGTACAATTTATGACAACTACAACTGACAAAAAATGAACTTATTTGAAAGATGTAGTTTGCTTAGTTAAACAACTCTTGACATTATTATGTATTTCAAGTGCCCACTAGAAATAGTAGCATGAAATCTGCACAGAATTTTAATTCAATGTAGAAGGCTAGTTGAGACAGAAGTTCTGATGTTTTGCAAACTATCAGGAAACATATGTATTCTGCTGCTAATCCAAGAATCACATTATAAACCTGTGCCTCCAATCGTCTGAACTAAATTTCTACCAAAACTCAGGAACAATAGGTGGTGGTTACTGCAACAAAAAGATATCGACTTTCTATTCCACTTACAACAGCAAATGAGAATCCATAAATGGAATAAAGATTCTAAGATAGGCGCGCGCACATGAGATTGTTAGTAGTTCACTTTCTCCTTTTGTCTGGGTGTAGCTTCCCTTCTCCAACATTGACTTTAAAGCATGGCCCAGAAAAAGAGAGAAACAAAAAAAAACAAAACAGACTAACGCAATTTACCTGAATTTGGTGAAGGAACAACCACAAGGAGCGTAATGCAATCTCCAGGTTGAACAACGTGAGTTAAAGCCCACACAAGAGCAGTCTTTGGAATTTCCTTTGATGCCTTGACAGCAACCACAACTTTTTCAGCGACAGAGTCTCTGTCTAGCTTCCCCTTCTTCAAATGCTTACTCATTATCTCAGTTGAAAACTTTTCTTCTACTTCAAACTTTCAAGACTGAATATAATTTAATCCTCTGAACAAATCATAGCCTCAATCCGATTATCCTCATGGACAAAGAAACAAGAGGACTACCAAAAAGCACATATTTTCTAAATGGAACGGCAGCAAGAAATCATTATTGGCATTATTGTCCACTATGCCCCACCCTTGACATTGTGATTAGCCTGCATATACAGCCGACATGGACACTATTCCTCCACCTACAAGACCCTTTTAACCAACGCTCCGAAAATCACTTTCCCAGGAAAATTTTTCCTTCTGCAAGGTAATTATCTACTCATCTTTTAATTGGATTTCTCTTTTGGAGGGGATGCCAATTGCCAGCCAGATAGAGGACTGAAATCGGGAATGGACGATATTCTTAAACTCCCGGACAAGAAGAGGAAACAACCTGTAAGATTCTGAAATAGTACCAAATCAGCTCTTTCAATGCATTTAGAGAGAGCTATTTTCACAACCAAATGAATCCAAAAGACTTGATGGAAGCTCAACAAGCTGAAATCTTGTTTTCGAGAACAATCATTGACTGTTTAGCACATGATATCTGGCAACAAGCAGAAACAGACGTAAATATAGCGCCAGAATCAGCAGAGCAAACTTACATAGTCACTTCTCACTAGATGTCCCTTTATAGGCAGCTTTCAAACCCAAGAGTCAAACTTGATGAAAAAAGGGGCTTCAGGTGAAATGAGCTGTTTCCCAGATCCAAAAAAAGGAGTCTCTAGTAATTCAAAAATGGAATTTGAGGAAACCTTTGAACTGAGATTTCACCTTTACCTATTACAATTTCAAAAAAAAAAAAAAAGATTCCTTCTCCGATAGGAAACAGAATAACTATAGCTATTGCTTTTGCCTCCGCACACCAAAGAATACCCAAATATTAATCAAAAGGAAAGGCAATCCATATCCATCCAAAACACAAAAAATCCACATCAAATCGTTGAAATGACTCGAGAGTTGATTTTTTTTTTCTTTTCTTGTTCTTGTTTCTTTTGTTTTTTCCCCCTCTGCCACTATCAGAAGTGATTCCTCAGTCTTTATTCACAAGAACCCGCATCAAATCCATCAAGAAGATTCCACCAACTGAAGATTTTGAGCCCCCACCCTGCAAAATTGAAAAAATCACATTAGTACACTTGCACTAATCAGACTGCAAAATAATGCACATTCGAACATAAAACAATCGAAAACGAACGATGAGGATGAGGGTAGTCTTAATTCTCACTGGTGGAGCAAATTTTATGATATCAGTAAAGATTTTGGCTTGACAGTTGAGGCTAGTGTTAGATTGTCAATGATACACTAGTCCCACAGAGAGTATAGTTGAGCGAGATGGGATGTTTGCTGTGTGAAAGTGACAATCATCCCTTATCTCTACTCTTGCTCTGCTTTCACATCAAAACAGCTAAAAGGAAACAACAAACCCAAAAGGCCAAAACATAGTCCATACTAGTACTGTAGTAGATTCAACATGGGAGTTTCTATTGTCTCAAGTGTAGTGCGTGTCTGTGAGAGAGAGAGGCTTGGGGGGGGTGCTGCAGAAATAGCGGAAAGATAGGAAAGAAGTAAAAAAAGAAATAACAAAACCGAAATGGGAAAGACTTGCAAGTTGACCCACCTCAACAATTGAACCCCATATTGATGTTAGCATAATAACATGAAAAGAGAATAATGCTATCGATGCGTTTGATGATGATGATGATGATGATCAAGAATGAGTTGTTCGTAGTAGTACTTAAAATAAGGGAAAGCCTTGGACACCTACATCTGTTTGTGTAACTGGGACTTTTCAAAGGGTGGAGGGGTTGCTGTTTTGTTTACACGGAAATATGCAATGCAAAAGAAGTGGTGCTCAATAATCTGTGCTGAAGCCAGCAAGTGTTTGCAGGGGTGGACTGGGGGGAGGGACACTGGTCCTTTTCTTTCTCTTTGCTCTACTCGCTCTCTGATATTTGTATTTTCACGGCTGTAACTGTTGTTTTCTGATTTCCACAGTCTGCAGACGTTAACGTTTGAAACTTTTTTTTTTTTCCCTTCTTAATAGTAGTGTGTACTAGTTTATATGTTTGAGGTTTGGTTCCCATAGTAACCTATTAGGCTACTACTACAGGTCAACTAGGCCATACTCACAAATAAGTGTGCAACTCCTAAAGATAAAAATAATTGTAAAAATAACTCTTTTTTTTTTTTTGATAAATGTAAAAAAAAATAACTCTTTGTTGAAGATAAAGTATTGTGGTAGAAAGAAACTACCTCTACAAAGGTTTCCACCAAGCATTCAGCTATTGGAGGGAAGTGATAGTTTGAAAGAGTTCAACCCTTAAAGTGTTTTATGTAGTCGAGCGCCCCGCAAGGGTGTGACCGTGTGTGAGTGGTTGCAGAAAAATAAAGATATATTTAGTAACACATGGGTGACAGACTAGCATTTTCATTTTCTTGAGAGTCTTTTAATGAGGGTATTTGGATTGTAGATTATTTAGAATTATTTGGTTATCTAAATATTGTAATATTTTTTGGATGTGATGTATGTGAGATAAAAAGGTGATCAAAAAACATTGATGATGTAAGTCTCAATTTTGGAGGCAAATTGATGGCACTTCAAAGTTTGCTTTGATGCTCAAATTATGCAGAATGGTACAAAACATGCATTTTTATTAATTTTGTGACACTTTTTTGTTAAGAGAATAGCTTAGTAATCTGAATTTACACAATCCCCTGTATAGTTTAATGACATTTGATGCGATTTGCTCATTTATTAATGTAAGGGTTGATTGTGCATCCTTTCTATTGGTGCCTTAAATTAATGACTAATTCCACATCCTTTCCGCTGCTGGAGCCATATTTGATCATGCACAAAAAATATGTAGAAGTAGTTGCAATTGATTCTCAAGGGGGAAAAGAAAAAGAGTTACAAAAAGGACTTAAAGAAAGAAAGGAAGAAAGAAATGTCGTTAGGGGCCAATGGCCATATGCTCGCAGGATAATATAAACAAGAGCACAAAAACGTCACATAAACCAAAATTTGAGTTTCGAAAGCCTGCAGCGGGCAGTCTGAGCCCCCATCTGCTGAATGAGGGAAACTTCAGATTTGGCTTTAAAGATTGTCTTTAGTTAAAAAAGAAAGGGAAACTTCCTGCTTAGGCTGGATTGGGGTGGGCGCTGGGCAGTGGCTGTGGGCGGCGGGCGGACAATCACTACTCCAAGTAGTATTTTGAAACAAAAAAAGCAGCCAATTCTCTGTTTAATTACCGGTTGCGAATTACCACTCCATCGACATCTGACTCGAGATTTGGTCACGAGGCTTCCTGGCCAGGCCCCTTCCCTTGATGCCTTGAGAGTTGAAAGTTGAAAGACTCGAACCAGACACATTTTATTAAATGGGCGATTGGCTTTTAGTCATCGGGTATGTAAATGATATGGACCCCACTTAAGGATCCAACAATTATGTGGTTTAACTTTGTCTTCTTTACATGCAATGATGATTTTTACCATAATGTTCTCTTAAAGTTTTGTGAAATTTAAGTGAGCCAGACAAATTATTCGCAAATCAAGACAATCCGTCCTACGAAGGGGGGCTGCCAAAATGCCATCATGTTGTATTCTTTTCAAATGTGGAATCTTTTATTGAGATTTTGGAGGGAAAGAGCTTGAAGCCAATAATAATTATCTCCTCAGCTCCCAAACTCCTGTTAGTAGTTTTGAGGACTGCTTGGCATACTTAAATACCGATCACTCATATTACAATAGGCAATTAGTGATAGGGCTAAAAGATGATGAATCAAGTTTCTTGATATTCAAATCTGAGTTCGATTTGTTATGAGTTCAGCTGACTTTGATTTGCTAATAAGTCAAACCAAATTTGATTAACATTTTGTGTTCAATAGCATCGTTGAAACTCAACAAAAGAAAGTAAATTCAAACTTGGTTCAACAAATAAATAAGTAAAACAAACTTAAATAAAATTTTAATTTTATTAAAATAATCAAATAAGTTTGAATGCTCGAATGCTCGACTTGATTAATCTCATTTAATCAAACCAGTAGTTGTCCTGTTGCTTGCTGCTGCTACTACTTCCTTATGATGTTTGATGATTCTTAATTGGGTGTAGTATGTCTGATGATTCATTAATGCGTGTCTTTAATATGTATTATGTACCATGTGTATTTGCCTGCTGCCTCTATGGAATTTAATAGTAAGATGATGGACTTCTGAAAATTTTGTGTTCCAATTAGATCACCGAGGTGTCTTAAAAGCCATTGAATGCGTACGTGTTTATTAATTTTCAAAAACAAGGTCTTCACTACTTAATAATGCCAACACTAACAAATTTCATATAATCTAATATACACATGCGCGTGCACACACATATATATATATACACCCATATATATATATATATATATATATATATATATTAACAATTATTATCCCCTCTCACATTTATACACATTCATAATTAATCTTATCTCTCAAAACATCTAACATTTAACATACATCTTTACAAATATCTAGTAGGCACCTGTTGGATAGATCGAATCTAAATTAAGACTAACCCATATTAGAGATAAAAGGGGAAAAAGCACTTATTATCCTATTTCTGCAAATAAGAGCACCATGAAGCCCTCTTCTTCATACTTAATCAGTCATCAGCATTTTAAGGTTTTTTTTTTTGTTAAACTTTCCAAAAAAGAAAAAAAGAGAGAGAGAGAGAGAGAGAAATTCACCCATTTAATGAAAGCGTCAACAGCACCACATGATCCAGTTTGCATTCAAATCAAAAATTTCAAGCACCCACCCAATGCAAATCCGGAAAATGACACTACTATGGTCCCAATCCCAATCTTTAACCTTGGAACCACACTCCGTTATCCATCTCCGTCAAAACCTCAATTCAGCGATGAGTTGAGATTTTTTTACTGGATCAAATCAGTTGTTGTAATTTTTATAAATTTTTTATATAAATTCGTATAACTCAACTATAAACCCGAATATGTTAATTTAAATACGAATTTATTGAGGTAAAAAATTTTCTTATTACATCAAAAGTATATGAATTTACATTAGATATTACAAAGTTATGCAGATAAGTGGGAAGGGGGCAGCACTCAATTTGCGAGGCTGCCAACCCGCTGATTTGGCAATTCCAGTTCCCAATGCGCACAGTTCCACGTCCCGTTTGTCAGCTGACGTTCCCCCGTTACCTGGCTTAACTCGCACGTTACCGCAATTAAAACCACCTGCAGCCAGACGGCGACTAAACGGCGCTCTGCCTTTGACGGCTGACGTCGTCTGTTTGGCGCCACTTTCCACGGATCCTGTCTCGCTGCTTTTCACAAGCTCCCAAGCTATTCCTTTTTTTTTTTTTTAATTTGTTTTCCGATATTTAAATATGAAAAATTGTATCCCTGTACTTTAATAGTTATTCAATGTTTGTGTTCTGTGTCTTTAATAGTTAGGCGTCATTATTTGACCTGATCCGTATACTGGGAAGATCAAGTCCTGCAAAATTGTACACTTTCTTTGAAATTTATGGGAGCCAAGATTTAGGATTATACAGAAGAAATGATGAGGTAGACATTTATTATTATAGATACAAGTAAACTCTTTATTTAGAATAGACGTCATGTGAGAAACTGATCAAGACATCTTTACCGTGAATCAGAAGGCAAATCAATTTAGCTTGTGAAGTAACCCAGAGTATATACGAGAGATTTTTGTGTTGATGGTTGCATGTTTTGATGTTTTCTTTAGGGCTGTTATAATACTAGTGGTTCTACGTAATCCATTCTTTGTTGTGGACATCGTGCGGGACAAAGCTTGGGTATATCGAATGGGACAAAATCAAAATAAATAGTTAAATACACTCTAGCAGTAGCGAAGACCCAACGTGCGCGCTAGAAATTCCTTCCTTTTTCCTGATGGACTGATTAATTTAACCAAACCCTCCAAGTCTGCTCTGTTCTCTTTTCTAAATTATATCTTCAATGCGTGAGGTAAGTAAGACTCTCACGCTCATCTGCAGTTCGGCTACCATAACCCTTCCTGTCCCGAGCCCGTCACACTCCTCCTGAATATATGCACTCCATCTGCTCCGCGAGCCAATTTTACTACCAGGACTCTCGCCAATAACATAAGCTGCTTCAATTAGTAAATACGGAACACTTTTTTTTATAAAAGTTTATGCGTTTGAATATTGTTATTGACGTGAGAATTGTGTTGTTGGGTGATCGGTAAAACTTTTAAAAGCGACCTATAATTTTGATAGTGGTAATTAGACTCGAATACACCCTTATAGTACAGAAGGAAAGTTGTTACTTGTGTGTTTGGGTAGTCTGGTGGAACTCTGGATTAATAAAAAAGTGCCGCATACATCATCTATCGTAAGAGTGAGTCGCACGCTCCGATGAAGCAAGATCCAGTGGGTATTCAATCTCCATATCAACATATTTTAACACCACTATCTACTAATCTGGGCCTCATTGAAAATTTTAGCTAAAGCACATCAAAAGAAAAGGGTCATTTTTGTTTTATTCGTTGAAAAATATGAGACAGACACTTGTAGTTTTGTAGAGATCGGAGACAGCGACCCAGGATTTAGTGTGGCGATTGCTGATTGCCATGGTTTTCCTTTGTTGACCCATTCTTCCCATGCACTCGTGGCAGTTAAGCATAAATTACTTCTGAAAACAGCACTTAAGTTTTTTCTTTTGTCCTTCTTCTTCTGCAGGGTGCGGCTCATTAATCAGTCGTGTCTCGATACAAATCCCGACATATTTTCTGGTCCACCAAAGCTCTAGAGGGATTAGATTCATCGAGCTGCTTGCCTCTAGTCTTAGATTCTATCCTGAAAATTTTTATTTTTTCATCAATGTCAAAGTTTAAGTCAGTTTACTGAATTCATCAAACTAAAATAGGAATAATCCTTTCTATGCTAATAATATACAGATATTTAAACTATTTTGTACATTAATTGTCCATTCATTCATGTTTTCTGAGTAATAAATTTTTTATTGTTTCTCTCTCCTATGTTTTCCTACTTTCTCAAAAGAAGCATTGAAAAATGAGAGATAAAAGGTAAAATATGGGGAAAAAAAGATAATGATATTTGACAAATCAAATAAAATTTTACTGAATTTAAGAAACTAAGTTTCTTAATATAAGAGATTCGGCTATTGAAGTTACTAGTATTTAGATAGGAACAGAGGGGTAAGCATTGTGAGAAAGATTAATCTATTACTAGGTCATTAGCTCCAGAAAAGAAAAAAAAAATTAGAGAAATCCACGGATTTTGAGAAATCGTATGGGGAATAGCAGCTTGAGAACATAGGCACGTTCTACCAGCACGCTCAGATTATTATAGCAAAGGATCGTTTTCATGGAAGGTGAGTATTTGCTGCTGAAATTTAATGCGGGGGACAAAGGAAGAGTTTCAAGAACAATTATGGAGAATCAGCGGTGGGTAGACAGTTTCGGTGGGGATTGGGTATTCAGGTTATACTGGCGGGATGTGTATTACTAGTAGTATTTTAAACGTATTTTTGGGCCTTGTGTGATTTTGAAAGAAAAAGATAATTTAATGTGTCTGGGCCTCCCCTGTCCTAAAACCATGGGCCAGGGCTGGTGGTCCAGAAACTACCTAACGGGACTAATCAGTAGTACATCTTTGTTTTTAATTTTAAGGACGAAAGTTAATTACACAATTGCCTCTGACCATTTGATGCCGGATGAACACACCAACAGCACCAAGCTGCCGGTTCCTGCTTTATTCCGTAGCACAAAATTTTATGGATTGTTCTTACGGTGCTGACCAAGTCTGTGCTATTTTATTCCGAAAGGTGAAGAACCCTTTTTCTTTTTTCTTTTTTTCAACTATTAATTGAATGCAACAAGGAGGTTAACTTTATTTGTCGAACAACCAAAAAAGGAGCATAAATATTTCCACCTATCTGTAATAAAACTTTGAATGAATTGATATAAGAAGTCCATAATTAGTTGATGATCAACCTACCCCTAGTACTTTAAACTTTAAGGTGACAACATCCTCTAAACCTGGCATTAAAAATGATCCTCCTGAGCTTTTAAGTTCAGTTGTATCTTTTTCATGGCTTTTAAGAGGTTTTGAAGAGCTTGAAATGCAGATGCTATCATGCTGGTATTGATTGACATGCACGAGGTGTTTCCGTAGTCAACCATATAATGGTGAGGAGAAGTGCATAATTGGTATTTTATTCAGTAGTGAGATGAGATAATAATACTACAGTCTCGTCTTGCTTAATGTAGAAAATTAGGTAAACCAATGAAAGCCAGTTTTAGTAGGTAACAAACAACAAACACAGCAGGACAGCGCCAGTGATCCCTGATCACATGGTGGGGATGGCGGCAGCCCAAATGCATACAGTTGCTGATTACAACTTCTCCTGCTCGCTTTCTGCTGACCTTTAACAATCAACCGAATGACCCTTAGAGATTCACATGCAGATCCTTAATTTGGTTTTTCCTCTTTTTTTTCTTTTTGGGTATGCATATTTCAATAAATGCAATGTGTGCATGTCCTCCTGCAGGGGTCATCCGACTATATTATTTAGAACGAAACTGAGCAATACTTGCACGCCACATAGATGTGCAAGATTGACACGCATATTTATTAACGTATTCTATTGTTTTTAGTACTCTGCAGTAGAAAGAAGCATCAAAATTGAAATGTTACAATCTGGGTGCAGGTTGGATCATGGGTGAGGGCGAAAATGATCACGATATCACACATTCTCCAATTGTCATTTTCTCTCCATCAAATTGCTGTGGCCTACTTGCACTCCAATTATACGTGCATGATGTTTCTGTTTAACCCGTAGGATCGAGTGGAGTACAAGTTAGTATCATATTATGCACTCCTATATTAATGTTACTACTGGTCCATAGTACAGTAATGCTTTCCTAATTGTCTGGTGGACCACTTCAAATTAAAGACCGAAGCAAAGAACACATGCACGTCTTCTTCTACTTGGAGATCGATTTAATTTGGTCAAATTCCAAGCACCATCCATCCCCTCCGAAATCTGGCATTGCTAGATGCTCCTGCCAATCTCCATGATTCCTTGGAAAATGTGCTGTATGGGTTTCAGTGATGCCGAATCTTTGGTAGGGTTTACACACGGATGTGGGATAGAATAGACCTCATAATAATTTATCTATTGATTTGTTTGTAACACTACGAATTAAGAAATGGCAGGAAAAGACGAACCAACGTAGTATATCATTAGAGAAACCCGGGATGGATCTTCACTTCATAGATGGAAAAGGATGGGCAAGTCTTCACAAGAACGAAAGAATTGAAATAAAAAAGAATCAAGAAGGCTATTTATATTTTTTGGCCAGTTCACCAATCATTAATCATGCGGGGACTGATCAAGAACCCCAATCATATGGGTCTGTAGGTATGAGATTAATGAGGAATGACAAATCCATTTCTGTTCTGCTGCCTATTTCTTTGTTGGGACGTTCTTCTCACGTCCAAGTGCTCAAGCTGGAATTTCACCTGGCTAATAATGCTCCTTCTTCTTCTTGTTTTTTATTTTTTTTAAAATACATTTTTGAATGCGGAAATTAATGGAAGTGTATAGACAGTAACTTTTCATATTTAGGTTAAGGAACATAGCATGCAGTATCAGAGAGAGAGAGAGAGTGTGTGTTCAAACATAGCACACAATTATTGGCATCCCGAATGGGAAAATCTGCTACCGCGCGCTAGTCGTCATCTCGTGATCAATATCTATCCTCAGCTCAGACATTCAGAAATGTCGAAATTGGATATTTTGATTGCCTTCGCGTTGCCGGCAGAATGAGGAATGGGGCCAGAATTGTCGTGCGGTGTCTCAAAAAAAAAGTTGTGCAAAGACAATCAACATTTTGTCTCTTAGCTCTTGTTCCAACTCAAGATTGAGAGAGCTGATATTTCTTCACCTATAATTTTGCAGTCGTACCATCCATTATTCACCAAAAATTTCCATCAAGTTCAAGGGTCATGGCCCCGATCAGCTTAAAGAGTAAGAGTGGTGTGTGTATTCTGATTTCTATGGCCTGTGAACTTCATTTTATTTGAAGAAGAATGAAAGAAGACAGAATTCTCCGGGTGGGTGTCAATTGCGACTTTAAAGTTCAAATCTCATCTAATGCCTCTTTATCCGTTTGCCATTGTCCTCACTATATAACTACTAATTTCTAAATTATAGCTGCATAAAAATAAAACCAAAATTCCAGTCGAAATTGGTATTCACTCCAGGAGAAGGATGCGCTTAATTGGCATCGCTATTATTATTATTATTATCGCAATAATAACATTCTATTCTACTCCTATACTAACAACCTATCTTATGGAGAATGGAGAGTCTAAAGAGGATTTGTAAATGGTTAGAGAATATGCAGACTCATCTAAATCAAAAGGGTGCTACAGTGAAAGTTTTTTTTAGCTATAAGATTCAAGGGTTGAGCTCCGGATCTACAACCAAAAGAAGGATTTTAAGTCCTTTACAAGTTGGTTTGTCGACTGACTTTGTTAAACGAAAAAAAAAAAAGGAAAGAAAATAGTGATTTGTCGAATATTTCAATGGGGGCCCACTGACATCGATACACCGGGTAACGTCTTGTCCAAGTGGAAGGCATAAATGACTAGCGGTGACTTTTGAGGATCCTTGGCCCTTCCTTGTTTAATTAACTGGCCCATAACTCTGAAAGCGAATTCATGAGTCAAGACTCATGACCATCTTTATCTGAAGTGAATTGTCCAAGTCATGGGAAACAATTTTGTACTCGGTACAAATTACTTACACTCAGAACAATTTTTTGCTCTTCTGAACCAAAAGCCCAAAACCCACCATCCTATATATGTGCTCAATTTAATCTAGAATTTTCCCACCTGCTTCGATTTTGGAAGTAAACAAGTATCTGCACTTGGAAGTCTCTCATGCAAATTCTTTTTTCTTTTTAATCTTGATGTAAGTTACAAGTTCATTTTACAATAGAATTGAAAGATGTGTTGAGAACCAAGATACATTTTCCCAACTACTTCAAACTTTTATTATCTATCCCTCAATATTAGAGGTGGCAAAAATACCCAAAACACATTGGGATCCCATATCCAAATTTAATTTGGGTGGTATGAGTATCTAAAATATGGGTTTTGGGCCTTATTGGGATATACCCAATAATATCCATTTAAAATATGGGTATGTATGGGATTTAATTGGGATTCCCATGGGTATCCATTAAAATAATAACAAAATAAAAAATAATCTTTCTTTTTTTCATTTTCTTCTCAACATTAATAAATTAATGTTATAAGGTTGTAGTACAAGTTAGGTAAATTAGCACTTATGCATCAGATGCTCTCTCATAACTACAAAATTCCATCACTGCAAAATTCTATTCTTGATAGAATTTCATTGAATTAAGATGGCCTTAGAATTGGAAAAATTTTTAGAGTGGGTCTTGAAAGTTAAAAAAATAAAATAACATGTATGAGTAGATGGATTTTGGGGATAATTGAATTTTGTTGATCAATAGATTTTTATTTAATCAACACGAACTCCCAAAAAGAATCATCCACTTATATGAAGTTGGTCTTTTATAAATTCCATTTTTAGAACATTTTATTTAGTTTGAAAAATTATCGCATAATTTATAAAGAAGAGTGTAGAACTTTTATGAAATTAAATAAACAAACTAAATAATATAAAAGGAAAAGATAATATTGAGATATTTGATTGAGAAAAAAAAGAGTGTTTCTTAAAAAATAAATAAAATGGGATTAATTTGGGTATTTAGGCGGGATCAAATGGGTTTAGCCCATTTTAGTCCCACCCATATTAATCCCATAACTAATATGGGATTGTTTGAGTATGATCCATATTTTCTAATCCCAAATAAATCCCACCCAAGTCCCGCCCATTTGCCATCTCTACTCAATATGCACACCCCAGAGTTGGAAAGCAATATGAGGCTCGGGGGAGATTTATGTTCTTTGAATCTTCTTTTGTTCATCATACCCTATACGCAGTAGGCTCAAGAAGATAATTTCCTCTCGCCTTTGAATGTAGAAAACTATGTTGGGCCGGAAACCAGGCTTACCACTGCAATGGGAGGCCCTCAGATCGTGGCTATTGGATTGGGCTTTTTTTTAAGATGGAGTGAAGATCCAGTACTTGGTTTTCGACTGCGGTGCAAGGCTCTCAAAGATTGCTGATAGCTTGGGCCTGGCTCTATGAAATGTAGCAACTCTTTAATTTTCTTCGGCTCGTAGTCGACTGAAGATAAATGGCGCGATAATCAAATCAACAGTAGGCGCATTATCAATTTGCATCTTTTCCCCCCCTAAAAAGGAGTAGTAGATTATGCCTTTTTTTTTTTTATATATTTTTGGTTTTTAAATTCTAGGGGAAACTCTAAACTTGGACGATGAAATTCTTCTTATGCCGTTTGTGGTTGAAATTCTTCTTTTTAAGCTCCCTGTGGTGAAATTTTTTTTTTTTAAACGATGAATTCTTGGAAAAAAGTACGAATGAACAGTTAATCTGGAAAGTGTTTAAAGAGGGGGTTGAAAATTTTGGATTAATGAAGGTGGCAAGTAATTTATCTTGTGGAGTGGTTGAAAATTGCTTTCAAGGATTTGTTGTCCTTTACTGCCAGCGTATAAGATATGTGAGTCGGATTTTCTGTCCTTGGGCTGTCGTGGACAGAAGAGAAATTATTGATGGGTACGTTTCCCAAGTGTCTTTTATCATCAATCTGTCCTTAGGCAATAATAGATGATGAGTGCTGAAAGACAGATTTGGGTGAAGTAACGTGAGAGTCCTAACTCTTTCCGTTTCCTTCGTCACTGAAAACTTTTTATGAGACATGCAAAGATGTGATCTTATCGCCCGTTATTATTGTCAGAGAAATTTGGACTGTAAATCTAGCAAGAGAAGCTCATGCGTTTTTATGATCTCTGATAAGTAAATTAATAGCTCTCTAATGAGTACTGATCAATTTAATTAGTCAAAAGGAATTACAAGTAACTTAAACTCCCTCAAATGAATTGACCATCCAAGAATTTCAAGTAAATTGAGACTCTCAAATGAAGAATTCCAAAATAATTCCGAGATTCACCCATCAAAGAAACCCAAGCTTTATTATTATTATTATTATTCGTTTGAATTCAGCAGAGAGAATGATGAGATTAATTTAAGGAGTGGGAAAAAAAAGGAAGGGGTTAGAATCCAAAACCTTTAATTCACATACTCTCACTTTTAGTCACTAAACTAAAATTCTTTCCCACCTAAATTATCCTAACCTCAATTTTTTTTTTTTTTTTTTTGGGGTGGGGGAGGGGTGATTACCCTAACTGATGTAGATGAGAAGTCGAAAGAAGTTTGATGGCTTCAACCCTACCAACTTAGAAATTTAAAGTGGCCTAAATCATGCTCCAACTTAAAATTAAACTTCGCAAAAAATGTAGATGCACATGTTGTGGTTTGTTTCCTAAACAAATGCCGGCCTGGACCACTACCAAATTGAAAATGAGAGCTCGATATTGCAAAGTGAAATTTATCTGAATAATGACTTGAAATGGAAGGGCTGTGATCACTTCTCGTACGCGTACTCCAAAGATTTTGATGGAAATCTAAAACGGTGCAAGAAAGTAAATGTGCACGCGATAGTTTTGATCCATGAAAAGTATTTAACCTAATGATGCCAGGGTGTGGAATGAGAAACAAAAAGAGCAGCACCTGTATTTTCTCCAATCCAATTTTGATTTGGAGGGACAAATGTGATTCATCTTCACCGCCGGAGAAAAAGGTGGTAAAAAGAAAAAAAGGTGGTTCATCTTCGTCCTGGTGTCGGCGTCAAAAGAAAAGGAAATATTCCTTGGTCCTTTGGCTTCTACGATAAAACACATACTGCCAAAATGTCCATTATCATCAATCTGTATTTAGTCAAAATCGATGATGAAACACAAAATTGAGGTGAAGTGACGTGATAGGCACTAAGTCTTTCGATGCTGCTCACCACAATCTTATGAAGGATAAACGTTAGTTTATTTCAAGGTATTATCTATCTTCTTGATAAGAATGGCAGTCAATCGATAGTAGTATCTGTGCTCTTGGCTTTTTCTTTTCTTGGATTACTAGCTGTTCTACCTCCATATTAAACTCTTGCAAAAGAACCAGCCATATCAGGTCTCATTTGTCTGTCTTCCCATGTAAATTTTTAGGAGCTTAACGTAAAGATTTTGAGGTGGAAGAGCTAACATCTTAACAGAGCAACAAAAATACTCTTTTTTTTTTTTTTTTTTTTTTGTTCTGTGGTAATACAGTAATCAATCCCATATGGTTTATGAACGATTCGAGTAGTCAAACGAATTCCAAGTAACTTAAACTCTCAACTAAAGGAATCCCAAAGCTTCCCTTTAATTGTTTTTGCTTTTGGTTCTAATCCTGCACCAACACATACGACAGCTTCAACATTGACACTATGTCATTACCATCAGTTCTGCTTATAAACAACTGCAGGTAAATGGCTCTCGTATCAATCCGTTTAATTGCTTAGTTATTAAAGTGAGATCCAGTATCCCGGTGCTAGTCGTCTCAGAAATCCTAGAGAGCAGAGACTGTCCGCACAGGTAAACCAGCCGCAAGAAGTCATAGAACGCTGGTCCGGTTTTAAGTAAAATGAAAGAAGATATATAAAAAAGCCAACAGCTTGTAAATTTTATTTTAATTACAAACACTAAGAAAAATTGTATTGCGTATCAACTACTTAAAATAAATCTATAAAACCCTAGAAGAGAAGGGGTAATCCCGTTTCATCCCTTGTAACCATCGAACGCGACGCTCTAGCTCCATTTCGTCAAAAGCACAAACGGACCACGTCAATTAAAATTTACTAAATAATGTTCAAAGTTGAACCGTTGAAACGCACACGTTCTGATTGCTGTTCGGATTATATTCTGCTGACTTGAAATGCCTTTGTTCTCACGTGTTTTATATCAGTAGAACAGCAGCAGATTAAAAGGGTGTACAGCACTCTCGATCGGAGGTAATCCACTCTAGTTTTAACCCAATCAAAAGAATGGCGCTCGAACGTTAGCGTACGTTCGAGCTTAGGCAACGTGGTAGCTGGGCATTTTATGAGGCTGGGTAGGGGGCTCACTAGAGGGGTCTGAGGATCTCAAGGGTATTTATTTATGCTGTTGAGATGGAGACCGTCGTCGATCAACTAGCTCAATCATCATATGTTTATCCTAGCGTGGCATCATTTATGACTAGGACCGTCTCTGCGAATCATGCCATGTTGCCTGAGCTTCAGTGACAAGCCCTCCAACAGCCATGGCTCCCTTATTGGAAACTCCACGTGGTATGTCACTTATTGATCTTCCCGCAATAAGAGCAATAGGAAATGGTCATCTTTAGCTGGTAACTTGAGTAGCTCGAGTTTTGTTAGTAGAGAATTGGTTCCTGTTTATATCTATGCTTGTTTGTTTGTTTCACTTGCTGATGATGTTTCAACAGTGTGCATGCGAGCTCACCGCTTCTGTCAATAGTTTCCAATAATCTCTTGACTAATTTTTGTGATTCACAAGAATGTAATAGTCCTGAAATCCTGTAAAATGGCATGCAGGTTTGTTCTACATGATCTGTGAGGGAGACTTTGATCTGGGATCATCCTGCATTCAGCGAACACTCATAGATATCTTCAATCTATTGCTGGTATTCGTATTCTTTCTTGTCTTGATTGTCGGTCTCACGAGGAAGATTAATATCAGGCTGCGAAGGAGGGATTGGATCAGTACCGCCGTTTCAGTCTGCTGTGCTCTTACAAGCATTGTTTACCTCTCAATTTGTTTGTTACACTTAAGTGGAAATAATGGTGAACTGAATAATTTGATCTGGTTAGCCTACCTATTCAGAGGACTAATTTGGATTACCTTGTGCCTGTCCTTGCTTGTTCAAGGATCAAAATGGATCAAATTTTTTATTTCTACATGGTGGGTGGTTTTCTGTCTGTTGATATCAGCTCTAAACACTGAGGTACTGGCGAAAACGCACAACATTCAAATCCTTGAAGTTGCAGCTTGGTTTGTAAGTTTCTTGCTGCTTTTTTGTGCCTTTGGGACCTTCCATCATGCCATTTTCACTCAAATTTGGAAGAGGGTGACTTCTCGGAGCCTCTTTTGGTGAAGGAAGCTCAGGCTGAGGATTGCAATAATCCAGGCCAGGCTAGTTTCTTTAGTAAACTGTCATTTTCTTGGATTAACCCTTTACTGAGCATAGGAAATTCCAAAACTTTAGCTCTTGAAGACATTCCCAGTCTAGGACTTGAAGATGAAGCGAATTTGGCATATGAAAAATTTGCACAGGCATGGAACTCACTTCAAGAGGGGAAGGGCTCCAACAATGCACAGAATTTTGCTCTTTGGGGAATAGCAAAAGTTTATTGGAAAGAAATGTTACTTGCAGGAACTTATGCATTGTTTCGGGTGGTTTCAGTTGTACTTTCTCCATTATTGCTCTTTGGTTTTGTCAAATATTACAACCTTGAAACCAGAAATACTGATGAAGGTCTTGCCTTAGTTGGGATGTTGATTCTTGTGAAAGTTGTGGAGTCCTTGTCCTATCGGCATTTCTTTTTCTACGCAAGGAGGATTGGCATGAAGATGAGGTCAGCTCTGATGGTGGCAGCGTATCAAAAGCAGCTCAAGCTTTCTAGCTTGGGCAGGCGAAGGCACTCAACTGGAGAAGTTGTAAATTATATAGCAGTTGACGCTTATAGAATGGGAGAATTTCCAATGTGGCTTCATTTAGGATGGACTTCTGGGCTTCAACTCTTTCTGGCTATCGGTGTCCTTTTTGCAGTGGTGGGTCTTGGCGTCCTTCCTGGTTTAGTCCCTCTACTGATCTGTGGCCTTCTTAATGTACCCTTTGCAAAAATACTCCAAAAGTGTCAATCCGAATTTATGAATGCTCAAGACAAGCGACTCAGGGCCATGTCTGAGATCCTAAACAGTATGAAGATCATTAAGTTACAGTCGTGGGAAGAGAAATTCAAGAACTTGATTGAGTCATATAGGAAGATTGAATTCAAATGGCTGGCAGAATCTCAATACAAGAAGACATGTAACACTGTTTTATATTGGATGTGTCCAACAATTGTTTCGTCGGTAGTCTTCTTTGGGTGTATCCTGTTCAAAAGTGCCCCGTTAGATGCAAGCACTATTTTCACAGTTTTGGCTGCGCTAAGGAGCATGTCAGAACCAGTTAGGGTGATACCCGAGGCTCTTTCCGTTTTAATACAGGTCAAAGTTTCATTTGATAGGATCAATACTTTTCTCCAGGAAGATGAAATCAAGCGTGAAGATAACATCGAATATCCTCTGGGTGAATCAGATCTTATGATTCATATCCAGGATGGAAATTTCAGTTGGGATCCTGATTCAACAGCTTTGACAAATAAAAATATAAATCTGAAAGTAAGAAGGGGGAACAAAGTTGCAATTTGCGGGCCTGTTGGAGCGGGGAAATCATCTGTTTTATATGCTATACTTGGGGAAATACCAAAGATGTCGGGAAATGTGGGTTATAAAATAATCTCCATCTAATACTTACACATATATTTTTTCGGTTCCTAAGTGCTGTTGCTGTTGTTTGCCTCAGGTTAATACATACGGATCCATTGCTTATGTTTCTCAAGCTTCATGGATTCAGAGTGGTACAGTCCGAGATAATATACTCTTTGGGAAGCCAATGAACAAAACAAAATATGACGAGGCTATACGAGTTTCTGCTTTGGACAAAGACATTGACAGTTTTGACTACGGTGATCTTACAGAGATTGGTCAGCGAGGTATCAACATGAGTGGTGGACAGAAGCAGAGAATTCAACTAGCTCGAGCCGTCTACAATGATGCTGAGATTTATCTTCTTGATGACCCTTTTAGTGCAGTAGATGCACATACAGCAGCAACTCTTTTTCATGTAAGAATGATGTCATAGGCATGTATTGATACAAGATAAAAAAATCATCTGAAAACTCACCAAGTACTTTGAATTCTGTAATTGCAGGATTGCGTCATGTCTGCATTAGCAAATAAGACTGTCATTCTCGTGACTCACCAAATTGAGTTCCTTTCGGAGGTTGATCATATACTGGTAAAAGTTCTCACTTTGTATAATTCTCTTGTACCTCAATTAAATCATGATCTTTAGGTATTCTATTAGTCTTTTCTTTTGCTAAAACAATCCACCTGTCAAATATGGAGGTTATGGAAGGAGGACAAGTAACTCAATCAGGAAGTTATGAAGAATTACTGACGGCAGGGACAGCGTTTGAACAGCTAGTGGTTGCACATAAAAATTCACTGACATTATCTGATCCTTCTACTGGTAAAAATGAAGTCGAACTTCAAGGAGGAAAAGGGAATGACCTGGAAGGGACGAAACAGCCTTACTTCAGCAAAGAAGCCAGTGAGGGAGAGATTTCCATGATGCCTGGAGTTCAGTTGACAGAAGAAGAAGAGAAGGAAATCGGTGACATTGGATTTAAACCATTCTTGGATTATGTTTTCATTTCAAAAGGATTATTTCATATGGTAAGCAGCCTATTATCACAGACTGGCTTTGTTGTTCTTCAAGCAGCAGCGAGTTACTGGCTAGCATTTGCAATTCAATCTCCAAAACTCAGCAGTGTCATTATAGTTTGTGTGTACACAATGATTTCGACAGTTAGTGCCTTCTTTGTCTACATGAGATCCCTTTTAGCAGCTCTTCTCGGATTAAGAGCTTCTGAAGCCTTCTTCTCTGGTTTGACCAACTCAATATTCAGTGCTCCCATGCTCTTTTTCGACTCCACTCCAGTTGGGAGGATCTTGACAAGAGTAAGACATATTTGCTCCAGTTTTATCCATCTTAAATAGATAATGGTACTTTCTTAGTTGTCTACCGTACTACATACAAGATATCAGTCGCTTACTCTTGCACAATCTGATCAAAATTTGTCCTCAGGCCTCCTCAGATTTGAGTGTGCTAGATTTTGACATCCCCTTTGCCTATGCATTTGTAATGGGTGCTGGAATTGAACTAGTTGCAACAATTGGTATTATGGCCTCTGTGACATGGCAGGTTCTTATTGTCGGAATCTTTGCAATAGTAGCCTCCAAATATGTTCAGGTGAGACCTAGTTTTTTCCAATCTACTTTCCCTCACAATAGATAATTTGTTATTCTCATATATCCTTGTTAACTATAGGGGTATTATCAAGCCTCCGCACGGGAACTTATGAGAATAAATGGAACCACAAAGGCCCCCATAATGAACTATGCTTCTGAGACGGCCCTTGGGGTTCCAATAATTAGAGCATTTAACACTTCTGAAAGGTTTTTCCAGAACTATCTCAAGCTTGTTGACACGGATGCAAAAGTCTTCCTCTTCTCCAATGCAGCAATGGAGTGGCTGGTCTTAAGAACAGAAACACTTCAAAATCTCACCCTATTTGCTGCTGCTTTTCTCTTAGTGTTGCTTCCAAAGGGTTATGTAGCTCCAGGTATTTTGAAATGCATGAATATATATATAAACATTATTTAGCTAGGGTATGTGATACCCAAAGTAAATCATTTTTCGATTTACGTTTTCAGGGCTTGTGGGACTATCTCTTTCGTATGCTTTCGCACTTACTGGCACACAAGTGTTCTTATCTCGATGGTACAGTAGCTTAGCTAATTATATCATTTCAGTAGAGAGGATCAAACAGTTCATGCATATTCCACCAGAACCTCCAGCAGTCGTGGAAGACAAAAGGCCTCCACCTTCATGGCCTTCCAAGGGTAGAATAGAATTACTGGATTTGAAGGTAGGATTCTCTTCAAAAACATATCTTTGAGGGATCGTTTATTTACAGATAAATTAGACAATGGAACCAAATCATATTAGATGGAAAATTTTGTTTGTCCATCGATGAACTGTTGTCATAAGATAGTGAAGCATAAGGCCGATAATGCAACTTCTGTTTGTAGGAGAATTTGTTATGATGAGAAACAAGCTCCAATCAAAGGGCTTAGGTTGCAATGCTACCTCAAGTTTTAAAGTTATAAACTTGATCAAATCTAAAAGATATGTACAAGTGTGTCTAATCTTCGTTCGTATGCAGATAAGATACCGTCCAAATGCTCCAATTGTGCTCAAAGGAATAACGTGCACTTTCAGAGAAGGGACCAGAGTTGGAGTTCTTGGAAGGACAGGAAGTGGCAAAACTACACTCATTAGTGCTCTGTTCCGTCTGGTAGACCCATACTGTGGGCAAATTATTGTAGATGGAATCGACATTTGCTCTATAGGTCTTAAGGATTTACGTTCAAAGCTCAGCATCATCCCTCAAGAACCAACCCTTTTTAGGGGCAGCATTCGAACCAATTTGGATCCCTTAGGCATCTATTCTGACGAGGAGATATGGAAGGTGCACAAACCAATATTCTTCCTACAACTCTATAGGAAAATACAGCACTAGTGTTAATGAAATTGAGGATTATCTAAAAGCATCTACTCATTCTCGTTTCCTTTTTAGTTCTTCTGAATATGTATGACTAATACTTCCTATGCAGGCTCTGGAGAAGTGCCAGTTGAAGGACACCGTCAGCAAACTTCCAAACTTGTTAGATTCTTCTGGTGAGTCATTGCAAAACGAAATAAAAATGGCTTTCAGAGATCTTGATAAAGCCATTTAAAAAACTTCTCCCTGATCCTTTTCCAAAATGAAATTTGATCTGATAACCTGTAGAAGTTTTAAGAAACAAAAATCCATAATTTTTTGCATTCGCAGGCCACTCTTTAGGCCCGTTGGCCTCCATTGAAAACTCATGCATGCAAACAATAGACTTCCGCAGTGACAGATGATTAATATCTCTGCATCTTCATGTTTACACAGTCAGTGATGAAGGTGAAAATTGGAGTATGGGGCAACGGCAGCTCTTCTGTCTCGGGAGGGTTCTTCTAAGGAGGAATAGAATCCTAGTCCTCGATGAAGCTACTGCCTCAATCGACTCCGCAACGGATTCAATCCTGCAGAAAGTGATCAGAGAAGAATTCTCCAATTGCACTGTGATAACCGTGGCACACAGAGTTCCAACAGTCATAGATAGTGACATGGTCATGGTTCTTTCGTTTGGTAAGCTTTTTTTTTATTCTTTTTTCTGTCTTGTCTTTAAGCTTAGTACATTCTTCATTTCTACTTGATGACTCTGGTAATGAAGCTTTTGTCATTTGAATGCAATGGTTTCACGCTAGAAATTATCTCTCTGTCTTTTGTAGGAAAGCTTGTGGAGTACGATGAGCCCTCAAAGCTGATGGGAACGAATTCATCCTTCTCTAAGCTTGTAGCTGAATATTGGTCCAGCTGCAGAAAGAACTCTAGTCAGAAATTGGACAATTGAGGTGACTAAAACTTCCGTGCTTCTAAAGAAAGAAACCATAAATCTTGTGCAAGGTTGTTTTAGTTGCACAGAATGCAGTTCTGATAATCAGGACTAGGCAGCAACATCAAGATGAATCACGAAGAAGAAGAATGGCTTCTCTGAAAAGCTCCATATACTGTTGGATTGTGTAGACAATTTTCATTCTGATATATGAACCGTCTCAAGGCGATATTTCTAGAAATTTGAAGAGTATCCTCCACCATATGTGAATCCTTTTCATATCAGTTTACCGAATGTCTTTTCTTTTCTTTTTGATATTGATCCTTTCTTTTCTTTTTGCTATTTTTTTGAGTTCAGTTATTTGTTCTCATGGCATTCACACAGAAATCTTGTTTTCAACAGACCTGTGTCAGAATCTCATACAGTGAGCGCGGAAATTTATTTTCAAAGTAGTGAAGCGATAGAAGAAAATTTTAAATCTTTCTCAAGGACAAGACTATAATTATATTTTAAGTAGTGAATCCATAAAAGAAAATTTTAAATCTTTCTTGAGGAGAAGACTATGAAGCCACCAAAAAAAAAAGGGACAACAGAATAAATCAGTGACAGCCAAGGGTATCAGAAAAGGAAAATTCTATACTAAATAACAAATGACTTGAGTGATAGAAAAAAAATTAAAGATGAAACATCTTCTTGATTTTAAGAATTCTTATATTTGTATCTGTCATTTAGGAACGCTGTAATTTTGATTTTCAGTCATTTTAAATGGACTCGTCAAAAGAACTCCTTACATAAAGCTTCACGATGGAAGATTAACGTGCATGGCACATCAAACAAGCTGAATTTCCGTGTAATTAGATTATAAGCTTCACTGCTTTAAGTGTTTACTTTTGGGATAAACGTATGTCTTAAAGGAGGTGTGAATATGCCTCGCATTTACGAATCATTTCTCAAGCCCAAAACCTTCTTCATTTTCTTAATTTATTTATTCAATAAAGTTGGCAAGACTCATATGGAACAGTTCTTCTTCGCTGGTCGAACTCCTGGGAGTAGCTTATTCATTTTGATATGCACCATTCGAAACTTGCTTGTTGAGATTATTGCAGCCAATATATTATGACATCAATGCATCCAAAGCATTCATGCTCATATATATTTTTATAAAATTTTAATCTAGAAAAGAGCGATACTTTTATAGCTTTTTATGCTCAAGATTTTTGTTGAATTTGATTTTTGTGCAGACCTAAACAATTTCTTGCTAGCGCGGGTGATGGTCGAAGTTCGAAAGTAAGAGAATAAACGAGAGGATAAAATATTTTGTTGGATTTGATTTTGAGGGAAGGAAATTCAATTTTGATGAAAAGAAATACTAGCAGACAAGAAATTTTCCATTTCGTATCGTGCAAACTCATCCAGTTGTAAATAACTAAGGGCATCTCAGCAAATAATAAAATTAACTCCTGGGAGAGCTAATTTGACAATATTCCAACCCCTCATCCCCCCCACTGGACAATTCACAGGGATAGCCACTTTGTCCGACAAACAAATGCCGGGACAAGACCACCAGTCCCCTCCTTCTCCGACCGCCAGCAACGTGGAAGAAAATGAGGACGAAGCCCTTGTCTGGGACCAGATAAAATCCGAGGCGCGCCAAGAGGCCGAGTCGGAGCCAGCCTTGGCTAGCTACTTATACTCTACCGTCCTTTCTCACTCCTCATTGGCTCGCTCGCTTTCATTCCATTTGGGAAACAAGCTTTGCTCCTCCACACTCCTCTCCACTCTCCTTTACGATCTCTTCCTCAAAACCTTCTCCTCCGACCCCTCCATCCTTTCTGCCACCGTCGCCGACCTTCAAGCCGCCAGTTACCGGGACCCGGCTTGTATTTCTTTCTCTCATTGTTTGTTGAATTACAAGGGATTTCTTGCTATCCAGGTATGATTCATATCACGCTTCCCTCAGCTTTCTGCATTGGAATCTTTCGGGGTTTCGTCCAAAATGGTTGTTATCGACGTTTTTGTGGGAAATAACGTCCAGGGTTTGATTTTTATGAAACTTGTCGCTAGGAAATTAAGCCCAGTGAGTAATCTCTTAGGTAAATAATTAAACATTTGGAAGGTGTGTAGTCAATCACTAGGGACCTACATGGCTATGTATTCCTATGAAACTGACTATATATTTATAAATAAAGAGAAAAACACATCTTGGTAAAAATGCACAGAGGGATGATTCTGAACTGAAGTCCAGTGGATACCAAAGCAAAAAATAATTAAGCAATAATAATGGACTGGATAGTGGTAGATTATGCTGTACTATTTGCTCAATTACTTCTGCACTTTGCTAATTGCTATACTTTTAGCTTTTTTCAATTGCTTTGTATCTGCAATTACTAGGTATATTAGTTGGATGGCGATCTCATATCTTTATCTCTAGAACTTCATATGCATCAGAAGAATGAATAATGCAATTAACACATTGGATTCAAATTAATCTAAAGGAAACTGTGACATGTAAATTCACATGTAGATACGGATTTATTGTCATGATTTATTTGTGGATACAGACACATAGGGTGGCACACAAACTATGGCTTGAAAACCGCAAGCCTCTCGCACTATCATTGCAATCTAGGATAGCTGACGTCTTTGCAGTGGATATACACCCTGGGGCTAGAATTGGGAAGGGGGTGTTGCTGGATCATGCAACTGGGGTGGTGATCGGAGAAACAGCAGTTGTTGGGAACAATGTGTCAATATTGCACCACGTAACCTTGGGCGGGACTGGCAAAGTCTGTGGCGATCGCCATCCAAAGCTTGGTGATGGTGTCTTGATTGGTGCTGGAGCTACTGTATTGGGGAATGTGAAGATTGGTGAGGGAGCAAAAATCGGAGCAGGATCAGTTGTGCTAATTGATGTGCCCCCTTGGACAACAGCTGTTGGAAATCCAGCAAAGTTGGTCGGTGGAAAGGAGAAACCTAAAGTGCATGAAGATGTTCCTGGAGAGTCTATGGATCATACTTCATTCATTTCTCAGTGGTCTGATTATATGATATGAATTTGATCCAATGGTCACAAGGTTTAATATTGGATGCACGTAGAATTTAATTGAACTACATTGGTTGAGTCACATTGGGCTGGGGGATTTAGAGATTGTAACAGTGGCATAAGGAGGCTGTCTCTCAGACATAGTTAGACAGGGTAAAGGGGAGCCTCTTTCAGATGTGGTTAGACTGTAAAGGGGAGGAATACCGTTTTGTACATTTATAATGGTGGAATGAAAGGATGCTTCTGAGATTTTCAGACCTCCCCTTTGAATTTGTGCTCACAGATTTTGCTCGTAACTTGCACAGAGGCCTTTGTTGCATAATGGGGTTTTAGTGTGTGGTTTCAAAAGCTCAATTGCAAAATTGGGCTGCATAACGGATCATAACATGCTATTATCAGTCAAGCAGAAGACTTTTCCAGTTGCACGTCCCAATTTGAAATTCTTTCCTTGCAGAAAACGTTGGTGAAACACTTGGCTGTTGCCAACAAAACCTTTGAATTTCTTGTAATCTGCAGCAAGAGAATAAAATAAAGTCCATTCCGTACAGTTCTTAATGCTAAACTGGCTGAATTTCCGTTATATTCCTGTAAAGACAAGAATATGAAGCCAAAGTTAACTTTTTTTTTTTTTGGGGTTTGAGGGGAGGGGGGCGCGGTGGGTTGTGTTTTACTGGGCAGAAGTTGAGCACTTCGTGTTCAACATTTGGTTCTGTACTTTTTCACGTAAAGTTGACCTAATCAAACAATGCATCTCCTTCACAGAGGAATTGTCTGGATAAACTACACATCTGCTTACTTCATAGTCAAATTGCTTCTTGAATGGGCATTTTATGGTAACTATTTTGCTTGCTCTGGCCTCAACTTTACTAGCGAGCAAATACACCTTTTAGCAATCTTCTTTCCATCAATTTGATTCTCTAATCATCTATCTTGGGCGTCTCTTGGATTCATGAATTGTTGAGATGTGATCTAGTGTCAAGTTTCCATTAAATTCTCGAATGCGTTATCTGGAAATATGAGCACATACAGAATTCTGAAGGGGATGGTCCATGAGGAGCATAAACTAGACCTCTTACGATAAAGGTAACCAATAAAATGGTTTCAATCTGAGCCACAAGTGACAGCATGCCAGTTCAAATCTGTACACACACTGGAAACAAGTGCAGATTTTCACTGTGTTTCTTGTTGATCCCTCTTTGATCAACATACAGAGTTAGTAAAACATGGAAAACCTAGCAGCAAAAGCAACTAAAAAGTCGGTTATTTGGAGTTGATCCACGTCACCAATTAAGTTTGTCCATCAGAAAAAAGCGTTGGCCACTACTGAGGAACTGATAGAGCTGGAGGTAAGGCCTGGTGAACTGACATGGGAATTGTCTGGAACTTGCAGTCGGTTGACAACAACTGAGACAGGCTTTCCTCTGCAGCTAAAATGGAGTTAATCAGTTGGAGAAGAAGACGTTCGAGGTCTTCACCATCACTCCACTCATGTATCTCTGCCTTCAGAAGCATTCGATTCTTGCAAATCAAATCCCAAACTGGGAAGTCCTTCCTTGGCATCATGTAATCTCCTTCTTTCAACTTTAAGCTGGGACAGAAGTCACCAATCCCATCGCCAAGATAGATGAACCTTTTCTTCCCTTCTTTAGCTACAGATGCTTGAATCCTTTCTATGATCATACCCTGTTTGTGCAAAGGAGAAAAGACACCATTTTAGAACCAAAGAGTTTGAAGTTTCTGCCTGCGAACGTAATCAAAATACTAGGTTTCTGTTCTTGCTCATATAACTTTGATCGGAGGTCAAAGAAATTTTCTACTGTTCTAAACAATAAATGGCCGGCTATTAAAATCCTTAACATCAAATTATGTAGACTGTTCCTAATGCAAGTATAAATTGTCTTGGATCCATTAAATTAAGTACAAGGATGTTGAGAGTTGAGAGCCGTGAGGTCACTTGATCAGTTGGAACAGGGTTTTTGCGTTAATTAATTGATTTATGTCCTTTTCATTGTCGCTGATTGATTTTAACCAGTTGAACTACAGCCACTGGGAACTCAAGTAGATCGTGACCGGTAGAGACCTATGAACTGCTAATTTGACACCGCAAGACATGGGGCCAAAATGTACTGCTGAAGACCGGAAAACTATTATATTCTCTGGTATATTCCAATCTTGGAGAAAAACTGACGACTTGACTCTGTTTGTATATGACTCACGTGTAAAATTCTTTTTCAAGACAATTTCTATCCTTAACGTGTAACTCCTCGTATAATTTTCCTGGAAATTAATTAGGATGGGCCTCCCTCCCGACACCTCTAGATTTCTCTCTAAGTGGCAGTGTGTCAGCTTGCCTTCTAATGTCGTAGATTTCGAGAATTTTACTTAAAAAAAGGATCTTCCTAACACAGGCAAAACATGGAGAGCGACAATTTTTTTTTTTTTTAGGTTTTTTTTGTTATGGTTTTTTTTTTCGTTTTTTTTTTGGGGAGGGGAAGGCCGCCAGGGTCATATACCTTGCACATGTTAGGAGGGCAGCGATCGCAGCCATGGGATGCTGAGTGGAAATCATGGTAGGGGAGGATTCTCAGCCTCCCATTGTCGTCAACGTAGCCTGGGTTTGTGTTGATCTCTGAGAAGCATTCCCTGATCCCTAGATGGTTCAGAATTGTCTCAATGAAGAAGATATTTGCATCACTTACTATCCTCAAGTCACACCTGGACAAGAAAAATGAAAATCCGTCAGTCCCAAGAAAAGCAGAGGAGAAAACACTACTGCTGATGAGGCAGCAATCTAAGATGGAGTCTGTGATGAAGGGTACCCTGAGGCGTGGGCTGATTTGATGGCTGGGACAATTCTGGGATGTATAGTAGCCCTTCTCAGAACATCCTCAATGTCCTGGATGGTTTTTCCATTGGCATGAACCTCCCCCATCATCTTGTCCTGTAGTATTGCAACGAAGCACCAAAACACCACAAATAAGTCGCCAAATAAAAACCACCAAGAAGATGAAAAAAAAAAAAAAAGAAACAAAAAGGTACTAGTATACTTTGAAAACGACATATTTATTCTAGAGTTCAACTCCCATGATTTCATAAATTGTAGGACAATCTCACGTGGTTATTCTTTAATGAAGCCATTGTACGTGAAAAGGACTAATGCAACTAGATTTAGCAAGATTAAACAACAGATACGTACCCAAGAAAAAGAAAAATAAGGAGGCTAAAGACAGAAGATTACCATGAGAGAATTCCAAGGCATGGTGGGAAGAAGTTGGTTGAACAAGTCAGTAAAACCTAACTCGTCCAGAACCCAATTATCACTGTCCAAGTCGATAATCGTCTTGTCGAAGTCGAAAACCACCACAATTCCGGCCATTATTTTGGAATCAAGAAGGAAGATGGGTTTTTGCAGAATCTTTGTGGTTGTTAAGGGCGGATAGAAGAGAACGAAGGAAGAACTTGTATGTCTGGTGGATACTGCGACGTAAAAGACATGGAAGGGTGGGGAAGTATATATAGGTCTGGACTCTGGAGCACTTGGCTAGGGCGTGATGGGCAAGCCCTACGGTTTGTGTGAATAATAGAATAAGATGCCAATGGAATATTACGCGAGTTTGTGGTCAGTTAAAAGCAAAAGACCCACCATTCAAGTTTTGCTGATCTTGTGAAATTTCGCGGCCCTGTACTTCTCTGGAGTAGCTGGGACTTCGTTATCTTAGCCCTTGGATTTCACGAGTGTGATCCTCACTGAATATCGGACGGTTGAAAGGGAGTTGTGGCTTTGGCGTCCGGATATTCCCCTTGGGGGGATGATTTAGGAGTTGCGCGGGAATATGAGAATATTCGAGGTAGGTTTTTTGCGGGGGTAGTTTGGTTAATATTCACTGTCCACTCCTGTCATTCACTATCCGACCAGGAAACGCATTTGCCTACTTAATAAGGGATGGAATATACCGCGGAGGTGCTTCGGACAATCCACGGCGGCTCCCCATATTTTGGGGTGAAGTCCAGCGAACCTTCCCCATTCCAGAAGACACGCGGACTACTTAACTTGCCCCAGTCGGAGCTAGTGTATGTTTTATGTATCTTTACAGCAAATTAATGGTTTCCTTAGTGAATAAAATTATTTTCAAACCAATTAGGATGTGCTCATTGCAGTCAATGTTTAAGATGCAGTCTCATGCTGTCCTAATCTAGGTCTTCTATTTTTTTTTTTAAATTTAAATTAAAATTGAAACTAAAACGAGGTCATGGTCTAATCTGTTCCAATCTATGTCATTAACTAACGTTTTGTTTGAATAGATGGAAAGTTACGTGAGAAAGCAAAGTGCGAGAAAATGAAGTAAAAGGAAAAGAAAAATTTTTTCCCCAACATGTTTGGAATAAAAATTGAAAGATTATGAAAAATTAATGACAGTTAGTGACAATTACTAAAGTTTTTGTGTCTAACAGCCATTTTCCCCCCAATATCCTGTAAATTTACTGGTTACAAAATGCAGAAAAGTATGGAAAAGTGCAGAAAAATTAAATAATTTTCTTACTGAACATATATGCACATAAAAAAAAAACCTACTTTCCCTCAAATTTCCACACTTTTCCGCATACAAACGCTATCTTACTTCTTTTTGATAACTAGAAATATCCAGTTCCATTCAAGATTGGAAACCAGCAGCTAGCATTGGAAACCAGCAGCTAGCGTTGGAGCCAGCGGCAACTTTAGATGGTCCTTGAAAAAGTTAATCCATATGCACTAATTTTATATATTCTGCATTTATCTAAGTAGTAGTTTAAAAGAAGAAGAAAAGACAAGGTGAATGTCTCCACTTGAGAATGCCTTTTTTCTTATTTATCATCATGTACAGCATTTGATTGGGGGAAAAACCATGTACAGCAACCTTAATTTCCCATTAAAGCAACAGCATTGGTATTTTATGCTCCACAAATTACAACAATTTTAAAAAAAAAAAATGAGTAGATGCAGGATTTACACAATGTATGGGTAATTTGCGGAACATTTTCTCGAACACTAGGGCGCAGTTTTTACGTTTAGTACAATGGCGAAGCGGCCCGATCATAATTTGCAAAATCAAAATGCCATAGTAGTCATCATATCATCATCAACATGTGCGTACCAATACAAGTTGGCTCAATTGACAAGAATGGATCATTTCCTCACAAAAGATTGTGTGTTTGAATTCCACTGCCAATTTGAAAATTATGTTGGTGAATGATCTGTATATACTTCTGTAAGCGAATCCGTGCAAACTATTAATTACCATAAAAAAAAAATCAATATGTGCGTTTGTTCCCAACATGATCGGACCCACTCAAACCATTAATTACCCAAAAAAAAAAAAAAAAAACATGTGCGTTTGTCCCCAGCATTCACGGATTATTCTTGAAACTGGCACTTGGTTCTCTTCCATCTTCTGGGTTTTGAATCCGAATAAGTTCTTTGCTTGGGTTCTCTGTGATGTAATTAAACATCACTACATCAAAACAATTTAGCCTATAGCGAAGTTAACTTCTTATTATGAATGAGTTCAGACGTGCATAATTTCCTAACAAAGATGAAACGTATGTATGCTAAACATGCTATTTTCATTCCAACTAGGGAAAATTTTTTCCTCGCCAAAAAAAGATTAACAATTTCTGTGGCGGCATCCACGTGTTGAGCCCGATAATGCTGAGAATCTTACGCGAAATCAAGGAATATTCTTGCACGTACTCAATCGGGAATTAGTCCACTGGGACAAAAGTGAAAGGTTTTGGAGCATGAGGCAACTCACATGATTTGTGAATGATTTGTATGCTGCGTACAACCAACACCTATGTCCATGATTGGCAAATCCTCTTTTTTTTCCCCTCAAATTCTTGAGTGGCCACTGGACTGGTCTGGTTGGTTGCTACCCATAATGATCAAGTTGGATGCTTCAAGTTCTTATCTCTTGAGTGATGGAGTATTCCTGAAGTTGCATTGTCCAATTTCTACTTCTACACAAAGAGGAGGAGGGCGGATTGACTAGTCTCTCTAAACATTACTTTAAGATACGTAATGTCCCAGCTAATTAATGTGGATATACACATTGCTCTTGGCTAAGTGGCCACTACAGCAATTCTTTTACTTTCCGTCGCGCACGTACCTTTTTTTTTTTTTTTTTTTCCAAACGACAGAAGTATTTGTATTGATTGAACAATCCGCAACTTACAAGGGTGGAGCAACTGCTCCTACATCTCCTTTGGCTAAAATAACTAACCAACTAGGAAAGGAGCTTTGCCAATTCACATCACTCCTCAAATTTTTGGCAAACTTTGCCAATGTATGACTCACATGGTTTCCTTCCCTTTTTATGAAGGAAAGGCAACACTTAACAAAGTTTTTCTTAAGCTGCAGGATATCTACTAAAATACTGCCTATGACAGGTTCATGAGTCGCGCACGTACCTACAAGGCTACAATTTGATGACAGAATTCAGTTAATCTATTGACCGTCGCTGGCTGAGCAAAAATTTGGGTGAACCCGATCGACGGACCCATTCATGGACCGTGTGTGGTGAAAGAGACGTCATATCCTCATACTAATTAAAATATTCACAGCTTATGTCATATCCTCGTACTAATTAAAATATTCAGAAATTTTTTGTTTGGATACGAAATTATTTATCAAAATTTACTTGCTTACATCATCAACACATTTTTCAACCATCTTTTTATTTCACATACATCACATAAAAAAAGTGCTCCAATAGTTTTTGTTTTTCAAAAAATTATCCCAAATAATCTACTATTCAAACACACACTTTGTAGCACAAGATTCAGGAACTCCTTGGCTTCCGCTATTGCACTTGTTCACCATTTTTCAAGTTTTCTTCCGATTTTGTTCTCTGAATCTCACCTGTTTTAGTAAGATCTGAAAGGCCCCCAATTTTCTTTTCCTTTTAATTTTTGTTTATATTTATTTGACTTGTAATATTTGTGAGACATAAGAGAAGTAAATATGGAGGAGGAAGGCGGTGAGACATAAGAGAAGAAGATATGGAGGAGAAGGGGGAAGATTCGAGAAACGAAGAATGGAGAAGAGTCTTTCAATATCTCATCGAACAGTGGGCTAGAGATTTAAGGAGGAAATTTTTTGAATTTTTGAAAAAATAAGTGTTTGTAAACCTAAAAGCTCATCCAAGTAGAAAGATTGTGATGAATTATGAGGATGGTAGGTGGGAACTGGGAAGTCCATTAACGACTTCTATGAACAGCTGAATGCGACTGCGTGCGGTGTATGGGCTCTGAAGGAGTGGGAGCTATTGATGGTGTGACAGATTCTAAATCACTTAAACTTATTTGGATTGCTATTTTTTAGAATTTTTGTAAAGTAATATATTGTAACGATTTGATATATATATATATATATGAGATAAAAAGGTGATTGTAAAATATGTTCGTGAAAAAAGTAAATTTTTTTATTTTTATTTTTTAAAAATAGCAATCCAAAAGCAAGGCTTTACTTGCTCCGTGTCTGCACTTGTAGCCTTCTCCTTTACTTGGATTGAACACGTACGCTGCCTGTCCTGTCTTGTCTCGTGCAACTACAAAATCTTCAGCTGATGTGAAGTTGTCTGTGAACTGAAAATATGTGCGGAAATTATAATTTCGTTTCCCCGAGTCGTGGAGATGCGACGACAGGGAAACCATACCCTGAACGGCATGGACAAGACAACACCTTGTGGCGTTGCTATACTCCACAATCGGTGTGAGGGGTTAATTTGGGTGCATTCTTAAATGAACACCACGGACAGCATCAACCATTTCTGTGACATTTTAACAATTAAAACACGGATTTGAAGCGTTCTTGCCCTGTTTTCTCTCTAATTAACTTCTGTTTGCAGTTTGCCTAGAATTGTTAAAACAAAAAACAAGACAGAACTAATTGTCGGGAAACTGCTCTAGAGAAACTTGTCATAGAGTCTATACCTATTTTACATTACTGTTAACGTATTTATGATTTGTGTCACGAATATTATAGTTAACTCACAAGGTTAGTATCAAATTCCGTACAAGGCGTTGATACAGAATTGAAATGTGCAAATTTAGCCCTTTCCCTTTCTTCTGGTCCAACAAATTACCATGGATACACGCGGCAATGCGTGTGCCAGTGTGTAGGTTGAGGCATTAAAATCTTTCCGCTGTTATTAATTGTTATTATTGGTCCTCTGGCTGAGCATATTGCCGCATCGCACTTTATGCAGCTTTTGAATTCTCATGGAGTGCGGACCACGAACACGACATTGGCAATTATTGATGCTTGTCGATCTCAGATCTGCCTCCACCAGAGAGCTACACTTTTAACACAGATACAGTACCTGTTGCCCTGTGAACTTGGACATCTCATCCCATGGATTTTGCTTGTCTCTGTGCATTCTACTGCCAACACAAGTTGGCTCCTCCGTTGGTAGGTAAGGACGGACTATTTTCTCAAAAAGGTCGTGTGTGTTCGAATCTCACTCCCGAGATGAGGGCTGTGTTGGTAGGTGATTTGTAAGTACCTCTAAAAACGGTCCCTCAGGCCTGTCCTAACATGTGGTGATGACCGAAACCGAACCCATCCAAACTATCAATTACCCCCAAAAAAAAAAAAAAAGTTACTTAGAATCTTCAGCAGTTTTTAGCTTATGAACCGGAAATGGGCTTCATCTTCTTGTGATCATTCTACCTTGTTTCGGGCAGTATGAACCTGAACACCAAAAATGGACCTTCATACTAGAGTTTTCTGCTTGGTTTCTGCGTGTCAAAAATTAAAGAGCAGAGTAGTGAAAAGGTGCAGAGGCCTCGAATGGGAGGAGTTCGGTCTTTGGCAAAGGTTGTTCAAACACTCGGCAAATATATCATCTTTCTTCAAATGATTGGTATTCTAGAATTGGTAGAACCTTTAATTTCCACTTGAGAAGTGACAAATGTTTCAACAGATGAAATCAATCATCAGGCACGGTCTCAATGGGGAAAAAGGAAAATCAACTATCACACTCTTTTTTCGCAGTAGTGGACGATGCATATCATTTGAGACAGAAGTGAGAGATTCTTTGCGATTCTCGCTCTAATCAATCAATTAATTACAACATAAATAAAACCAAGCAATCCACACGTCATTAAGCATCACATGTTTCAGGCTATGCATGCCAGTCACAAAGATGTGGAATATTTCTACTCCACCCCAGTTGGGCTGTCAAGCTTTTTCTTTCTTTTTTTTTTTTTTTTGGGGGTGGGGTTTAAATCGCATAGTTTAAGCTCCAAGACAAAGGTTTTCGATATCTAAACTGCTGAGACCCGGATTCAAGTTGAATATCTGGACCTGCATTTGGCCAAAAAAAAAAAAAATTTGTTTTTGTCAGGTTGAGAACTCAACCAACACATTTCAATGGCTGGTTGAATGATCAAGTGAATTAGACTTAGTGTATGCCGAGAAATATAATGCATGTAATCAGAGTACATTTCTTATGTCTAAAATTCCAGAGTACAGCTGCCAAGATTGGGAGGAGTTCAGACCTCCGCCTTGACACAAATTAAGCTAAAATTCATGCTATTGTTACTTGTTATGGTATTGGTCAGTTGCAGTGTATTTAATTATATCGTCGTATTTCGTCCCAGCATTAATTGTGAGTTTCAATTGATATAATTGTACTCCTATCAAGCAAAGGAATCCCGTAACACCACCAAAAAAAGTGACCAATATCTGCGCCTAAACCCCAAAACACTCATCCATGCATAGAAAATTCCAGGCTCAATGCTCATCATCTCAGCATGCTCGTTCTATTTGCTGCGTCCACTATTGCCTCTTTTTAACGTCAAATTGCTAGAAGTTAGGTCAAGTGTTTTAATAATTGATTTGTCCAAAATTATTATCAATTTCCACCGCCATGGTTCTTTCTTTGTTTTTCTTAAAAAAGTCAAAAGCAGAGCTACACCGCTGTACTTCTGCTCTTACCATACATTCCGTCCATCAAATCACAAACAAACAATTTTGATTTCGCTGTGTCCAAAAGGTAAGAAAAAATAGAGTAATTTTCACTTATGACTTTAGACTTGGCTTAGAACTCATGCCAAATTTCAAAAGGTGTGGCCGATTCCCTTATCTTCCAAATCAAACTAAAGTGTTCATTAATCACACTTCACTAGTTTTCTTTTTTCTTTTTTCTTTTCTTCCCCCACGCCCCCCAGGGGGGCAGCCAAAAAAAAAAAAAAAAAATTCAAACTTTAGCTGCTGGTGTGCAGGCCGTTATGTAACCATGACTGCTGATAGCTCGGCCCAAAAGTGTTCCTGTTTCTCGAGTTAAACTTTTGATACTCTTGTACTGGGCCGACATCTCGAGGGCCTCAGAACTACACAGTCTCGTTAGTCAAAAGTGGACATTTTCATTTCTTATGTAGACCACAATATAAATATAGCAAATGGATTGCACTCTCCTTTGTTGATGAGTGATCGTACAAGGGCGTCCAAAAACATGAAGGCCAGTTCGTAGGGATCTAATGTCTTCGAGGCCCAGCTTAACTGGCAGAGATATGCATGAGGCGATCATGTCTCCAAAACCCAGTTTAACTGGTAGAGATATTCTTGAGATGGCTGTAAATTTCTGGTTTGATTTTCAAGTCCTCCTTTAAAAACAAAAAATATTCTAAAACTTAAAATACTAGCACTTATGATAAACAAAGTTTCCTTTCTCTTTATTACCTTTTTTTTTTATTCTTTTTAAAACCAAATAAATTTCCTCAAAGACAGCCGAAAATCTGAAAACATTAGGAAAATGGAGCCCGTAATGTAATCTCAGATCTATTAGTTGAAAGAAAAGAATAGTGCGGATTCTGTCCCTAATTAAGCAGGTTGGAGTTGCGGCCCTTGATAGCCCGAACGCACCGGAGTAGACTGCAATGTTGGCCCTTGAAATTATGTCTGACTATAAAAACATGTTTTTGGGCCGTTTGTGTCACCAGGTTCCAGGGCCATGATTTCCCCCACAAGGCCCACAACCACTTTTTATTTTTATTGATATTTCTTTTCGATGGGGCTTTTGCCTTCTTTTTGTGATTTTGGAGCAACAAGGACTTTTGACGTGCCGGGAATTGATGTGCTAACCAAAGCTTGAAAGATTAGATGGAGTAGGTGGTCGGGGGCCTGGGAATCTTGATGGATTTCCTGTTTCAATGTGTGTTTAAAACTCCTCCCAGGAAACCATCCAGCATGCATGTATCAGTTTTGAATGCTTGCTTATTCCTTATGATCTGTAACATGCTGGATTACCATCTATTACAAACAGCTTATACAAGTACAAACTCGGCTAAAAAGCAATTGATCCAAACAACCAATTCGGCAATTCCCCACCCCCCTCCCCAAAAAAAAAAACCAAAAAAAGAAAAGAAAAAGAAGATTACTACATTGATTGAGGTTTCATACAACCATCATTGGAAAGATAAACTTTGATGATAAACATTCTTGATGATAGTTTAAATCATTGCGAGTTCAAATCAAAGTGAAAACACAGTACCACTTCGTATGGAAGGTATTTGCCGCTTTGGTAGCATAGGAAATAAATGTTGTAAAGCAAAGCAGTAACTTGTAAATCAATGAAAGGGTTTTCTTTAACAGGTGCATAATTTGTTAATATACCTAAATCACATTCAATTGCACATAATAAAATCATTATTATCTTACATTGTATTTATATATTTATTCCTATCTTAACGGGTGTCTAATAAATACTCGTGAACACTGCAAATCATCAATGAAATTAGGCTCAGATTATGCTGTTTTCACTACAGATGATTGTTATGTTTCAATTGTCGCATTCTCGGATATTTAGCTTTTTTTTTTGGTTAGTGTTACCTAAGAGATAAGAACTTAAGAAACACTACTAATAAAAATAATCAACTTAACACAATCAGTGTCTAAACTTCAAAAACTAGCACACAATTTTGGGTGATCAAGATGAGGAGACACATATTTTAGTATCATTAACAGCCCCGAAATAAAATTGTTCGATTTTGCGTAGTCAAAAATGAAACTCCTCAACCTCGTTTACACACATTTCCAATCGAACATTTGTCCTGTGTTCTCCTCCGATCATCAGCACCGATGCCCAATTTGCTCACTCTTACGTGACACTTCTCGTGGGAGGAAGACGACAGTAGTGTGTTTCTTCAGTTTCGACTCCCAGCCCATGACAAAAACCACCTCTCTCTCTCTCTCCTCTCCTCTCCAACTAAACCCACTTTTCAACCTCTTGCTTTGTCTTCTACCTTCAAACCCACAAAATATAAAATTAAAATTAAAAATTCTGCCTCGAAAAAATTTGCTAGAAAGTAAAGATAAAAAGACAAGGACATTTACGTCATTTCAGGCCACCTCACCCCCGGTGTCCCCTTCAACGGAGCCCCCTGTAATCTACACAACTTCATTAACATATTTCCTAATCATCTACTGCTATGATAACCCTCGGTCACCCTTCCCCAATCACCCACCCCTCTAATTACACTTCTCGTACGGATTCTTTTTTCCTCATTTTTTTTTTACCCACGCACTTATAGTGCAATTTTTGCATTATAATATAATCAAATATGAAGTAACCATACCTGCACAGAGCAACACAATACTTTCATTATCATATCAAGGACACAAATTAATAATGGGTTTTTTTTCTTTATTTTCAGGTCAAAATACTTGCATAAAAGGACTATGAGGTGGTTTGATATGACAAACAAAGGATTTATTTATACACGTAATGATATTCTATTTTCCTCATAACATTTTACTTGATAAAATGTACAATTTTCACTAGAATCCTACTTTATATTTTTAAACTAATACCAAGTCAATAACTAAAGAGGCTTTTTGTAGCAATATTTTAACGTAGACACATGACGTGTCAAATTTTTGTATAAGACTACATAATAAATTCACATTATTGAATTATTAGAATTAATCACAACAAACTCAAATCACAACTAGGCAACTAGTACGATAAATATTATTGTGCGACGTAAGAAATAGGACATGAGAATTTTTAAGAGTTTTTTTTTTTTTGGTTGATACTAGATAGATTTTGTAAACGGATTTTGTTACAGATTAAAATAATAATAATACAGAGATGAATTTTTTTCCCTGTTAAAGAAAATACTGTATATTTTTGCTGATGATAAAAGCATTTCATAAAACAGAATAATTAAGTCAGTACATCAGGTATTTTTGGTAATAAAAAATGCTGTACTTAATAGAGAGGTGACTGGACTAAATGACTTGATGATCATATGACCGTCATGTGAGTCTAGCATGACTCGAGAAAATATAAAACGCGAGGAGAGAGAGAATGTGTATTATTATTGATAGAGAGAGCTTAGCAGTACTGTTTTGCTCCGCCTGAGGCAAAAGAACGGTTCGCTACTCTTAATTCCCATTTTTCTCCTCTAGAGAGAGAAAGAGAAGAGGGGGAAAAATAATAATATTTCACTGTCTTCTTTTCTCTAATAAATCTGTACATGGAGGATTTCTATGTAGTGTTATTCGTTGATTTTGGAGTTTGGGGATGATTGAATCTGAATCCGTCCAACATTTTACATGAAGCTGCGATCCTTAAAAACCTAGAAGAAAGCGATCGTCTTTGTTCCTTTTTTTTTTTTGTTTTTTAACTTTGTTTTGTCAATTCTTTAAACGAAGTGATTGTTCATTTTCTCTTCTGGCGTGATTTTCTATTGCTGCGATTTGATTTGGCGGTGCTGTAGTTCGATTTCTGTAGTTTTATTGGGGCCAAAGAGATGAACGGTGGTGATGGTGGAGAGGTCATGGCAGCTCCTCCGGCGGGGCCACCACCGCCGCTCGAGTGGAAATTCTCTCAGGTTTTCGGTGAACGCACGGCAGGCGAAGAAGTTCAGGAAGGTACAGTTGCATTTAATTAATTTATTGGACTTTATCTCACTCTCTCACTTTTTGGATCCATAGGGTATTTAGTCTGGGTGTAGCGATTAGGGTTTGCATACGTGTTTTTTTATCTGTTTGTGGATCGTCAATTGTTGAGAAGTAAGTTGATTTATCTGTGATTGGTGAATGTGTATTGCGGATTGTTTCAAGTTGGATTGCATCATTGCATGTGAACTTTATTTGTATAAAATTGGGAATGAACAGTGTGGAACTGAAGTCAATCAGGTCTAGTGTAACTTTGGATTTTTTTTTTTTTTTTAAATTTTCCGGAATGCATGCTGTAATTTTTGGACTAGTCTGGATCTTTGATTCTCTTAGTGATGTTTGAATAGTGTTTTCCAACTTTCTATTCTTGTTCTTCTGCTGGAGCGATATTGAGACCTCGTTTTACTGACTTTAGTTGCAAGCATCAATGGTGAGTTCAGTTGGTAAGTGTCCTGGATGCCAGCTTTCCTTGTTTTTCTGGATTACGCCGATTTATAGTTGCCTGCATGGAGTAATTTATAGGAGGTTGTGTGAATATGCATAGATAACACGTTCAGATTGTCGTGCCAATGGTCATTGACAGTTTGTTCTGCCGTACTGGAAATCTTGGAGGAAAGGTAGTGACTGTTAGACGACAAATCTTTCCGCAAACTGCAATAATCTTGGGTCAAAAGGCAGTTCAGATTGCATGATGTGGCATAAGATAGCTCACCGCTTCCTGATAATACCAATCTGTCTTCGTTGAATTTGGCCTAACAATGTCAATGAAGGTAGCATGCTCTTTGCCAAAAATGAGGAAGAGGTGCAAAACGACACGTGTTGCTGGTTTATGAGCGAAGTGTTCTTAACACGGTATATATAAGTTTGTGTTACACGGAAAGGAAGGCATGAAGAAGGCTGATCTGGCTTACCTTATACTTTCAAACTAAAATAAGTCTATCTTCTAGAGTCATTGGATTCATTTATTGGTGGACAGCCAATTTGGTCCACCCATGGTATTGGTAAACTGCGCGTCACACGTTTCTCTTGCTGGTGGCTATCTGACACACTCTATTTAAATATTGGTCGGCATTGAGGTTTTTAAAGCATCACGACTGGAATTGTGCCACACGTCATTCTTGTTAAAACTAAGTACACGTATGTCTTGTAGTTAAGTCTTGTTGGCATGTGAAATTTGAATGTTGACATTGTGTTGAGAATTTTATGGTATCTCATTCTTGTTGCTTTTCTGCAAAAGTAAACCCTTAAAGAGCAGGATAATTACCTTAAATCTTCAGTTAGATCAAGGTACTTCTCCCATTTGTAGGAATGCTTGAGTTTCTATTGTGAGCGTAACGAGGATGAGATTTTTGAAAATATTTTCAAAGTCTACTAGACCAGGTCTTTAGGATGATGATTGAGCTGTCACTTAGTGCTTTCTTTAGATACTTTAACAAAGATCTGCATGGCAAAGGAACTATGCTGGTTTTCAATCATATGCATAATGCCATCCACATACATGCTTTCCTAGAGTAAAGGAGAAAACATTTTTGGTCATGCTCAGTATTGTTATTTTTCAATATCGTTTCGTGGTTCCAAAGTCTAGTTATTATTGGAAAGGATGGTGGCAGCATTTTGACTTGAACTGTAACCAGATAGTCGGTAAAAGCTGTCAGTTGATTTTGGGTGGAATGGCCGTAAGTTCCCAACGCGTGCATGGGGATTCGGCATACCTTTCTTCTGGGTACTTCCTTCTTAGGTACCAATAAAGTTTATAATTTTTGAATCTCTTTCACGTGCATGATTGCGTCATTTTTGGGAAAGCTAGAACACAGTAGGGGAACTCATCTTTGATGTTTCTTAAGGAACTATGTCTGATAGTAGAATTTTCATCGTGGAGTCATGCAGGGTGAATTGATATTTGTATGAGGATTTTCTTTTTTGTCAGAAATATTTGTATGAGGTATGGGTGCTTTCATTTGCTGTATAATGTTTCACTTGAGTTTTACCATGAGTGTTTATAGCTGAGTAGGCTTGAAGCTTTGCATGTGTGATTCGTACGGATGAAACCAGTCTTAATCCTTAAGTTGACTGGCAGAGACGCCTTGAGTTTAACACGTTAAAAACTGCAGAAGCATTTTCTAGTAGTGTGTCTGTAAGTACATCTGGGCCTAAAAATTTAGGCCTGTCATGAAGAATGAATTAAGAGATTGGTGAAAGGTATGGGTTTGACTTGTGTCTTGGTTGAAACCTGCATTAATTTAGGATTCATGTTAATTGGGAGATCATTATGTGCTCACTTCACCGTCTTCAGATGATCCATGTCTGGTTTTCGATTCTCTTTATTTTACACGCTGAAGGTCTTTAGCTTTCATGTCCAAGTTCATTTGTCCTTTTCAAAAAAGATAATGTTTCATGAATCTTGTTTGCACGATGTTCTGAAGTTTGAGAATCATGGCAAAGTGGCTATTGGTAAGAACTAGTGTTCATATCATAATCTTGGTAGCATGATCATCTTGTGAAGTTTGATATTTGATTACTGCTGGATGATGTTCTGTAATCTTTTCCTTGTCCCTTTTTGCAGTTGACATCATCTCAGCAATTGAGTTTGATAAAACTGGTGACCATCTTGCTACTGGTGACCGTGGAGGCAGAGTGGTGCTGTTTGAGAGGACAGATATGAAGGAGGTATTTTTTATGTGCTACATATTTCTTTTATGGTACATTTGAGCAAGTAATTGTTGCCTAAGAAAGTGGAGAAATACAAACAGTTACTTACTTATTATGTTATTTTCTCTTGCAACAATTGTAGCATGGTGGAAGTCGAAGAGATTTAGAAAGGATGGATTATCCAGTGAGTCGGCATCCAGAGTTCCGTTACAAGACAGAATTCCAGAGTCATGAACCTGAGGTATGCCTTTATTATGTCCGTCATTTATCGCTTCTAGTAAATGTTAAACAATAAAAAAGAACTGCCAAATGTTGTCAGAGATTTTTTTTAAATTTGTCTTGAAATGTACACAAGAAGCATGATAAAGGAAATTTGTATGTGAAATGCAATGATTAGGGTGAGATTTTTAGACTTCATATTCCAGGTAAAATGCTTAAGTATGGTTGTTGGGTCCTTTTTATGTCAGGCACCCTCTTCTAGCAACCCTCCAACTATGCTTAAAACTGTACCCAAAAAAGAAAAAAAGCTAATGCTATTCCTAATGTCTTCACATCTTTTCTATTCAGTTTGACTATCTGAAGAGTCTGGAGATCGAGGAAAAAATCAACAAGATTCGGTGGTGCCAAACAGCTAATGGTGCCCTCTTTCTTCTGTCCACTAATGATAAAACAATCAAGTTTTGGAAGGTAAATCATCTAGATCCACTATCATTGGATAGACCAATAACTGCAAACTAGCAATCTGTTCCTGTCCTATCTGATTTGACATTTTAATGAAACTATTAGCTCCTTCATGTGCATGGAACATCCTTTTTTTTTTTTTAAATATATTTATCTGCAGGAATACATGCTTCTGTACTATGCCTATTTTGGCATGATACGGAGATGATTTAACCGCTGGATTCCTTTCCTCCGCATGATGTTGAAGGATTCTCTTTCTTGCTACTGATTGTGCATCCTTTATTACCTCTGGCTCTGGTGTGAAGTACTCTAGTAAAGCTGTGTCAGTGCAATATTATGACTTCTCATCTTGCGAGTAAACAGTGTGCCTTGTTATTTCTTGAGTAGTTGATTAATTTGAACCATTATATCATGCTTCGATGCGTCTTTTGGGCACTGAAAGTTTATCTATTTTCGAACTTTCTGTTATCATGATTGTAGAGGGCCTATGAAGAATTTGCTTTACATCCTTTTTGGTTCAATACATTTGACAGTTTTGGATCAACACTTTGTTTATGATCTTTTAAATTTTGATAGAACAAAATTTGCTAAGCTTGTTTCCATTTTTGAAATAAAACAGGTCCAAGAGAAGAAAGTCAAGAAAATTTCTGAGATGAATATTGATCCATCTAAGGCTGTTGGTAATGGTAGTGCTTCTAGTTCTACTGTTTCGTCCAGTCCTAAGACATATCTTGCAAATGGAGGGTACCCTGATAGATCATATGGTTTCTTGAACAATGATGTGACATTTCCACCAGGGGGCATTCCATCCCTGCGTTTGCCTGTGGTAGTTGTACTTCTTCACAGCTTACAGCTTTGCAAGATCTTACATTATTTCTTGGACAATATACATCCTTAAAGCTGGCCACTTTGCTTCACCCAACTTGACATTTCCTGATATAACCTTTTATTTTGTCACTTATCCAACATATAGTACTTACACAAGCACCATTGCAGATTGAACTAGGCTTTGACTCATTCTTTGGAAAAACCTATTACAATTAGGAAGTGCTTGTATCTAGGATAGTGGAACATTAAGAAAGACGTTATCTGACTCTTAAATGCTACTTCCAACTTTTGCATAGGTGGCATTAGTTTTCTTGATGAAATTTGTATTTTCCAACTGAATTATTTTTGGATTGTATAATGCAGGTTACAAGCACTGAAACCAGTCTTGTTGCAAGATGCAGAAGGGTTTATGCTCATGCTCATGACTATCATATTAATTCAATTTCAAATAACAGGTAAGTATTTGCTGTTTGTTATTTTTTATGACTCTCTTGACCCTTATTGACTCTTGTTATGTAATGATGTTGAAGCACTTCCAATTAAGTATTGTGGTATGTCTTGGCTAATGATGTTCTCACTAAAATAGCAATGGAGCAAGAGCTTTTACGTTTTTTGTTTTATGCAGACTTCTCCCTTCTATTTCTCTTTGATAGAACTGCTGCTCTTTTTTTCTTTTTCTGCTTTTTCATTTTCTTATATGATCCATATCATGAAGTGTGACAAAATTTTTACACTGGCTGTTAACCTATTGCAACCCGCCTTCTTTTCCGGGCTTGGGAACGGCTGTGTTACCATGACTTTGGTGGAGTTTTCTTTTTCTATGGGGGAGGAGGGTGGGGAGCTCATATTGGCTGGGATGCTTGCAGTCACGTGCAAGGACTAGGAATTTAGATGGATGAAGGATCTAATGTACTAATTGAAAATGATGCTGATAAACTTTTAGATGGAACAGTTATGCTAGATGCTATATGGTCTTGCTAAATATTCTGGAGATATCCTTTTTGGCCAAAAAAAAAAAAAAAAAACAAGCAATGACAATTGACTTGTGTTGTTGTAGCTTCTGTAATTAATACTTCATGACATTTAGCTGTTTACAGATAGCATTGAATTTGCTTGTGACACATTGTGAAAGAGCTTTTAAGTTGACATTATTCCAGCTGCTGCTACCATCATTGTTGTTCCTCTTGCGTTCTGCTAGTTGATTGCTTGAAAATTTTCTGCTGCTTTTATATGTACTTAGCCTTTTTCTGAAACTTCTCTCTCTCAGTGATGGTGAAACTTTTATATCGGCTGATGACTTGCGAATAAACCTTTGGAACTTGGAAATTAGTAACCAAAGTTTCAATATAGTTGATGTTAAGCCAGCAAATATGGAGGATCTAACTGGTAAGTTTTTGCATTTTGATTTTGAATACTAGTCTCATAAGATAAGCCAGTTTTTCCATGTTAATTATATCCTTTTGCACCTTTGATTTTTTGCGGAAATAAATATTATAAATTATTTAGATGATGCTACTTACTTTAAGTATCATTTTAAAATTTCATGCCATTCTTGTGCTGTCATTTGAGTGTTTTTTGCAGTAGTGTTAGAAACTCTCGCTTGAGATGTCATTTGTTTGAGGTGTCTCTACTTCAATATATTTGCAGAAACCATTATTCCTAGGATTATTTGATCAGCTTCAGGTTAGAAATGCAATTTTTCACATAATGGCTCGCACAATCTTCATCCATTTATTTATTGATTTATGGAGATAAATAGAGGTTCTTTTGTTACTGAAATCTTATGGGAAATATCAATTAGAGGACCATCACATAATGATTTTTCTCTGTCTGACTCCATGATAATTCCTGTTAATAAAAGCAAGCATCAGTAATGTTTGTTTTTTAGTTTGTTCTCATTATTACGGTTAAATTTAAGTTACTAGAATCGAATACATCCATTTTGTATGTATGTATAGAATATAGTGCAAATTCTTGTTTATTTCCATATTTGCTCACTGGAATGTGATGTTTGATTGCAGGTGTATGTTACAGTAATCATTTCCAGACAAAACTGAAATTTAAATCTTAATGATGCTTCCTTTTTTAAAGAAAATCAATCTTGTATGCTAAAATATGAAGCAAAGATTGGATGATTTTGAAAATAAAAAATGTGTTTATTATCTTTGGATTTGATTACTCATGCATATGCTCTCTTGCGTTCCTCATTTATAAGCATTGTGCATGTATTTTCTTGTCAACAACATTTTGGTGTAGGCATGATCTATGTTTTCTTGCAGAGGTCATAACTTCAGCAGAGTTTCATCCTACCCACTGTAACATGTTAGCATATAGTAGTTCAAAGGGATCAATTCGTCTGATTGATTTGCGGCAGTCAGCTTTGTGTGATTCACATTCTAAATTGTAAGTGCTAAAGATTGCATGTTTATCTTCAGCTACTTCACATGAAAGTTAAAAATGCTTCAGAAAATATGAATTTAAAAGTTGGCTGGCCTTTTGTGAATTAATTCTCTCTCTTTAAAGGGGAAAAAAAGCATTGTTTGTCAAACTTTTTAGAGATACTTGTGTTGATGCTGAATGCCCTGTGGACCTCAAGATATTCCTTTTGTACACAGGTTTGAGGAACAGGAAGCACCTGGTTCAAGATCATTTTTCACTGAGATAATAGCTTCAATTTCAGATATTAAATTTGCAAAGGATGGTAGATATATTCTTAGTCGTGATTACATGACCCTTAAGGTTTGGTTTTTGGGCTTTACCCCTCCTTTTGGCTTTATACAAGATTATACATATTACTGTACAGATGCATGCTTTTCCTGTTGATGTCCTGATCTCACTGTGTGTCCATTTTTGAGAACAGGATTAGGGCTTCTGCATATATGATTTTCTGTGTTCTTGGTACATAAATTTGAATTGTCAGATTGTTAGATTACTGGAGTACAGACTGACAAAGTAGAACTTTTTTGGTCATTTGACCTATGGGTCTTGCTGAGCTCAGTTTTATCTTTTGGGAAATATGTGATGCTAATATACACTCTTTGCTTGGCATTTGCGAATTTTATGTGCTGGTTTATTCAAAATTTGCTTAAGAAAACTGCTTTGCTATCATATTTCCTGGCAATATATGAAACTTCAAGTTATTTCTCTCCTTAATCCCTAGGGAAACTAGAATGAATATGTAACTAACCATTTTTGCCTCCTCTCTTTGCTGACGAGATTTTCATGCTATGAGCCACTTTGTAATAAGAATTTGATGCAACTTTTGTGTAGTGAAATATGCATGTCATCTTTGTCTTACTGGCGCAGCAAACACTAATTAGAAGTGTAGGGTTGTTATAAATTTGGTTTCTGACTGATATTTTAGTTGTTTTGTTTCAGCTATGGGACATTAATATGGATTCTGGTCCTGTTGCAACCTTCCAGGTTCACGAGTATCTAAGACCAAAGGTTATTTACCTTAGTTTGTCTAGTTTTTAATCAGAAATTTTGGCACTATTGTTGCGTTTCGGAACTGATTAATCTACAATCATCAATATTCAGCTCTGTGACTTGTATGAAAATGATTCCATCTTTGATAAATTTGAGTGTTGCCTGAGTGGTGACGGTCTGCGTGTGGCAACTGGTTCTTACAGGCATGTAGTGAACTCTCTCTCCTCCTTTTGTTAATTCTTAGTGTATCAAGTAATTGCATGATTTATAAAATCTGATTACGTGTATATATATATATATGTTTCAGCAATCTCTTCCGAGTTTTTGGTTGTGGGACAGGTAGTACTGAAGCAACTACTCTTGAAGCAAGCAAAAACCCAATGAGGTAATTTTGCTGCAATTTATGAAACGTTGCAGCAGCTGATTTAAGTTCAATTTGTGTTTGTGATGTTGATGGCAAAACAAATTGGTATCCATTTCTTTAGGAGACAAGTCCAGACTCCTTCAAGGCCTACAAGATCCCTGAGTAGCAGTATTACCCGTGTTGTGAGAAGAGGTAATTTCTTTTTTTATTGAAAAGCATATCATGTTAGTTACGAATCATTTGGTGTACTTGTTGATTGTTGTCTTGGATATATTCATGAAAAAGGCGGGGATATTATTTTCAGGACCGGAAAGTCCAGGAGTTGATTCAAATGGGAACTCATTTGATTTTACAACGAAGCTGCTCCACCTGGCATGGCATCCAACAGAAAACTCAATTGCTTGTGCAGCTGCCAACAGCTTGTACATGTATTATGCGTGAAAAGTTGGCGGCAAGAGGATTGTGTTGATCATTGCATATTTGACATCTTTGGATTGCTCTTTGAGAAGGCCTCTTGGACTCGGCTCTACCTCCAAATGCATCATAACCTTAGCGCATGCTTCTAGTGTTGGGGAACAGAACAGGAAATTGTAGGATCAAAGAATAGCGACTTGTCATTGTCCCTGGGAAATCAGCTACCTTTCTTCAACTTCGTCTACCCATTTTCTGCTTCACCCTATACTTTAAATTGTTTCCCTCTCTCCAAAGGAAAAGATGCAGTTCTGTTCTTCTTGTGTTGGGTTGAAGTAAGAAAAGTTTGTGATTGTAGCTCTCCTACAGGTTAAAACTAAAGGATGTCCAATATGCTACTAGTTTTAAGGTAAATGTAGTTTTACTCAAAAAAATCTTGCTGGGAAGGAGCTGCTGCTAACTTGCAGGGCCTTAAGAATATTTTCGCTTCAATAGCATTATTTTTTGTAGGACCGTTTTAGCTTGCTTTTGCTATACATTAACTAGTTAACTATTTTTTTGTAAAAGAAATTCAAGGTATTCTGACTTCTTTTGGTCATTTGTACTTTTAAATGCATCATGTGTAAGAGATTGTAAACAACCGAATTGTAGTATTTAGCAATTTGCATTTTTGCTGCTGCCTTGGGGTTGACAGTTGGCTGCTTCTGGCTGCCAAACATTCTTGGCTGGTGACTCAATGGGAAATTGGTTCTTGTTCCGTGGCAAGGTTTCACCTGTAAGTCTCTTTATCGTGTGCACTCCCTGGCATCCCTACGGGGCCAACGGGTGTTGGTGGTTTCTATCTTTTCTTGGTCGGGCGTGGGGGGAGTTCATGTGTATGGGTTTGAGCCAAGGTCTATTTATCTGGTATATGATTCGTAAGAGGCCTTGGCTTGACTCTTGAGAAAGCAGTCTCAGAATACTTGTAAAATGTTGGTGTGGCTATGGTCGGACAGACCTAAGGTTTTGCCTAGAGCTTAGTTCTGATGCAAAAAGAAAATGTTTCTTGGCCAAAGTTTCATTGGTCAACAAAACCATAAGTATCTACTCAAATGAAATTAAACCACTCGTGCAGTGAATAAAAAATACGCAACCATACGCATTTGCTCATTATCAAAAAGATAATTTCTCCTCCAAAGAGAACATCTCAAGTCGGGCGGATCGCATGTCAATTTTCATCATTGAGAAGAAAGCGTATAATGGTGTATAAGTACGTATCATTCGTATGCTTTAATTGACAGTATGCAGCATTATAGTAATTTGGGATAATAGTTTTAGGATACGAAATGTCCAAAACGAAGCTACTTGGAACTAATTAAGCAAACAGTTGCTAAAGCCTATCTCCACTAACGAATTCAACAAAAGGTAAGGTTGTAGCTTAAACCAGACAGACACACCAAGGCCTAATAGAATTTGATCTTACTTCACTAAACCTAAGTCATAAATCATAAGGTCAATCCTCAAAAGTGAGTCCAGCCGATCCATCGTCATCTCCATATGCGTGGAGTTGGGCTGATCACTTGTGTTTGGTAGTGGTTGCATCAATGGTTAGTGTAATTAATGGCAGTGGTGGTGTTGAAGAAGGAATCAGTATGGGAACAACTACCACTATTTCTGACGTAGCCTTCTAGTATAGTTGATCTACTCTTCCCGTTTGCCGAGCCTTGTGGTTTCTTCTTGGTTTTCCTTAGGTTTTGCACTCTTCTTTTGGTGGCATTCCAGTGATTTTGGTGCTGTACTCACTTCTTCCCCGGGATTGGCTTCGCTATTTGTCTCCAACTGTTGCCAAACTTCGTATGGGTTTCAATTAAAATCCGCTCTTCTTTTTCACTCACACTGTTCTTCTGCAGCAATTAATAAAAGAAATCCAAGTCCACATGTACATATCAACCAAGTTTCAGATATGATGGATTTTTTACTAATGTAGGAATAGCGCACGGTATAAATTAGACATCAAAATAATTCAAACAAAACCTTCATTACTACGTTAGTCTATGATGTGTGAATGAAAATTTTTATTACATGATCAATTAAAAAGTGATTGAATCTTAGTATCTCCTTTCTTTGAAGAAAAAGAGAAAATTGAGGGCCTCTTTTAGACAGTGACCAACTCATCCTATTGCACGTCCGCGATCATGATCTACAAGTAAAATCGTAAGCTATATTCATTTAATGAGTGTGTATTTAATTTGTTTGTAATATTTACCACATGTTAAAGGTGGATGATGAAGAATGTGCAAAACAAAAAGTGCAAGTGAATGGAAAATTCATCAATCCCGATCCTTATCGACATACCTTATATGGTGGAAAGAAGAGATAACTTTTCCATGAAAGGAAACAAATAGTTTTGATTCTTTTTTTCCCCCTTTCAATGGAAATTTTGAGAAGATTTAGCACAGAATCCAAAACAAATGTACAAATAAAACTGGATCAGGTTATTGGAAAGGAAAAAAAAAAAAAAAGCATGATCATATTGAATTCGTTAAAAACCGTAAGACATGAGTAAATGAAAGTTAAGACCTTGATGTTTGAACAATCGAAGGAAGTGATGAAAGAGAATCATATCATGACTAACAAGCCTCTCTATTTTATTTTTTTAAATCTTTTTCTTTTTCCAGGACAATTGCCAGCTTGCAATGGATCTAATATCATGAAATTAAGGAATACTACACCTCCGCAATCCTAGTCCTGATATGCAAATCTAATATCGTCGGGATTTTTCCTTGTAGAATTTTGGAGATGCCACCAAATCCTTGGGAAATCAAATAAACTACCAGAAAAGTGAAAAAGTAACAAGTGATCAGTTGCGAAAACCATGAAAAATATGCAATAAATGTTGTGAATCATGGAAGTTAAGATGGTAAACAGAAAGAACCTTAATATCTGGATGCAAATGATCATGCCACTTTTCTCGACACTGTTTACTGGTTCTAGAGAGCATTTTTTCAGCAATTTCAGTTTATTGCACAGGACCAAACATAAAACTGAGAAAAAAAAAAGCTGAAGATGACTAACTAAAAATGGTTATCAGTACAAACTTGTAGGTTAAGAAATAAGATAAAGATTCGCACGAAAAGCTTATCTATAAAAACTAATTGTGTAGAAGAAAGATGACCCGCGTCTGGCGGAAGGGAAGGAAAGAAAAGAGTCAAGAAAAGTCAGGAGATAGGAAAGTTCTTGATGTTTACTGGTCTTCTTCACTAGTGCATTCACCCTTGATCGAACTGGCAGAGAAGCCACGGTTGTACCGTTTCCACTCCTCCAGGAATATATGGTGCCAAATTCTCTTTACCTCTTGAGCCAAAAATATTGGGATCCATGACTTGAGCACTCCAGCTATGGTTTCGTTGTTCATTCGAGAAAGTCCTTGCATCACCAACAAAGGTTCTGTCGTGAAATTTGATTACACATTTCCCCCACCATTTCCACTTGTTGCAACATTAGAAGTACTAGTATCGCCAGAAGAGGATGCAAGATTACGACTAGCATTATTATTTGGAGGAAGAAAGGCTTGTTCGTGCAATTGGCAGGTTGATTTTGCATTTGACAAAGACTCGATAATGACCTATTTATGGCTGTCAATGGAGGCCTATTGAGTCAAAAGGAAGCCACTCCTAATTTGTTTTCGATTATATAGAGATTCATTCTTGCACTGATTTTGTTGAATACATGCATGCTGACTAAGTAATACTTAGAGTTCAAATACCCAACAGTTTCGCTAACATGCTTGAAAAAAGAATGTCAAATGCTTACTCTGGAGTCATTCCTGAATAAATTTGTAAGTGTATGATCCATCTTTTGTGTCTATGTTGGATTCTCTATTTCATCTTCTGATATCACGTTTGACACAAGAGGAAAAAAAATTCCAAGAACAAAAGGAAAAAAAGAAAAAGAAAAAGTGACAGACCATTTGAAGTTTAAAGTTTATGGGCTACGATCCTAAGATTTCTAGCCATTGTTAAAGGATAATCTTTTTCATACAAACCTAACAGTTTTTAACTGATGTTGTGTCTCGTGTTCCCCGGGTAATCAGTCTTGTACCACTCCCATAACCAAAAAGCAAATTGGTCTTGCATCACTGAATTGTTAAAATGACGTCGAAGGTTTTCTGAAGCATATTGTTGTTTGTCATATTTGGACGCTCAGCACCTTAACTGGGCATATATACATAATAGTTTAGTTCAGTAGTCCAAAGGGATCGATTCTTCTAAATTATAAGTGTAAAGCAACTTCACAAGAAAGTTGGAAATATTTCAGAAAATTTAAGTTCAAAAGTTGGCTGGCCTTTTGTAATTCAACTCTCAAATATTCCCCCGAAGAACTGGGAAAAAAAACTGTTCATTTATCTGGTAACAGGCTTAGAATGCCTTGGCATGGAAACTAGTTCTGAGAAACCACGGTCTTGTCTGTGCATACCTCTATAATATTGGTGTGACTTGTCTTTGCAGAATAAATAGACATAATCTCTTTCTTGCAATATTAATTTTTTTTTAATTTATGGATTTGGTTAGTGTTTCTTGGAGGGCACATGTTAAGAGAGGTTTGAATATTATTTTCTTAACAAAAGTGAAAATTATTTTAAAAAAAAGTGCCTCAACACAGGAAGCGTATTAAATGTGTTCATTCACATGGTATATTAGGTGTAATATAACTCCCAAGAGCACCTTATAACAAAATCTCTTAAATTATTTAGGGTGGTAAAAGTTGCCTTGGCTTGCATAAACTTTCATTTATCAATTAATCAAAGGAATTGAGAGAAATATCGAAAATTATGACTTCTGGAGCTGGAGAGTAAATTTTTAGGCATTATAGAACAACTATAATTGCAATAGAAAATGATTAGTCACGGTACGTTATTTAATGGAAATCGTTATCACATTAACCTTTCCTTCTGTGTTTTCCCTTTTGTTCTCTTCTGGGGGATTACGTTCGGCAGGATTTGTTATTGTTCCTTTTTCTTACCCTAGACTTCCAAGGATAAGTTTGTTTGCCGTTCATGAAGATTTTAAGCATACATGACGGATAATTCACGAGTCATAAAGTATTTTTAAGCTATAGTTCATCAATACAACATATGGAACCTCTAAGATGACTTCCAGGACCTTTTTAGAGGCCTCAGCATATTATTCTTCATTCTCTCTCCAAGAAGAAGCAAAATCATCAGAAGAATGGAGCATCTGCGAAGAGTCCAGGAAATGCAGTGCTGGAGGACTTGTTACAAATGAAAACAGTTGCAGGAAAAAAAATGAATTTTATGAGAATCTGGGATTTGCTAGTAATTTTTCCAGAACAGTTGTGGACAGTGGCTCATGGGTTGAAACTAGCCCTGGGACCTGGGATACACAAGGGTGGCACTGGAAACGGATTCTCAGTCCGGGTTGGAGCTGATCATCAAAGACTCCAGTGGCCGGAGCCCTCATCAGTAATCATAATCTCATTAAACTGGTGAAGGAATAGTTACAAAAACCTTGAGACTAATGTAGAATTATACATATAGGGCGGGAAGGGAATGGGTGCGCTGATCAGTTGGGGAAGTTGAGTTTGAAGCTGCAGCCGGGCATATTAAATATTTCTTTGAAAAACCCACCTTCAAGGATCGAGTCTGTTAAGCTATGATCTTTTGGGGATGACATAAATGCCTAGATTGGCTTGTATTAGTAAGTCCATCATCAAATCTTACATACATGTCATGTACAAATCTTGACTACCATCTTACTAGCTAGCTCTACAAACTCGGGCTCTTAATTAAGAAGAAGAAGAAGAAGAAGATCATGGCTGAATCAAGTTGCATCACCATAAGGTCTTAACAATCGTGGGCTTCTTGTCATCGAAACTAGAACTGGGTTTGAGAATCTTCAATGCTTTAGGAGCATTTTCAACCCAGACTGGACGGACAATTGTTCTGTCAGGGGTAATATATGCAAAGTGTGTGTCCTTTGCAATTAAAGCCTGCCAATGGAGATTGGAAATGATGAGCATTTAGAATGCTACAAGATTCGCTCGAAATTAAAGTAGAGGGCAATTAAACTATTACCGCCTTTCTAAATGATTTTGACACGGAAAGGAGAGCCTTCAAGTCCTCTCTTTCAACATAACAAAATATTTTTATCTACAATAATTGGAGAAAATATGAATCCAGATAATCAGCTTTAGCAAGTGATTAGGTGTATCAAAATTGAAAAACCTGAAACAGAAAATGGAGAAATTATCTAAATCCTGTGTCTACTATACTCACGAGTAAATCTTCATGCAACGCATGCCAAGGTCTTGAAGGCTCATGAACACTCCATTGTTTCTTGTTGCAAGGTGCTTCTCCCAAGTTTTCCATCAAAGCTGCTATCGCCAAATGACTTATAAATTGTTCTTGTTTTAATTTCCGCATAGACATAATTACCAAATAACTTGGTCCATGAGGCTATTCCTATTACACATTTAAGGGGGAAAAAAAAGCTACGAAAGACTACAGTAGTCAACCTCCTGAATCACAAAACACTTAGAATTATCAATGTCAGCAGAATTTGTCCAATTAATAGCTATCAAACTTCAACTAGAATATCAAGAAGGGAAAGGCATAGTATCACTGGCTAGTGGAAAGTACCTTTCTAGCTAGTTGTTATTCATAGTATCGGTCATAACATATGATACATGGGGCTCTCGATCCCGGGAGCACTTCATCGACATGTAGAAAGAGGGCCTTCAACTCCTCTCTTTCAAGTTTCGACGTAACGTAACTTCTTTATCTTCAATCCAGGAGAATAATACAACTACCCGCTATCATGAAAAAGGAAACTAAATACTGCGTGTACTAGCAGGTAAATCTCCATCCGATGCTTATCAGGGACCTGATGGCTCATGAACAATCCTTTGATTCTTGCTACAAGGTGCTTCTTCAGAGTTTTCCATCAAAGACATCACCAACATGACTTCAAGTTAATCTTGATATGACAATAATAGACCAAAATGGATCCGGCACTGCTGTACTTAGTGTTTGGTCTGTAACTCCCCGTGAATTCTAGATACAAGGATAAATCTAATAATGGATCGCTATCAAAATTTGACAGGAATACCAGGAGGTGAAAGACAAATTATAGCAGGCTAACAGAAAGTACATTCCTCGCTACTTTTTTATTCGTATTGGTGTATTAGTGGTCACGACATAGTGATACGTAAGGCCGTTGATTATTTGATGGGCGATTTCATTCAATTTGTTTTTTCGTTGCTCATATTCTATATGATTGCTCCTGCATAATTACTTATGTGGGCTTGTATTAAATTAGAGACCGGGGCTTTGTAAGTCTCCGTACAATTAGGCTACTACTACTACTACCAATATGTTTACACGTTCATCCAATTTCCAAGAGATGGGCCATTGGGTGAAAGGTTTTATTAATTTTTGTCAGACAGATAGCTAATTGCATGGAAAATGGCATATCATACTAGTTTGTTGATAATAGTAATTGGAAATCGGCTGTGATGATTAGATTGGGTTAAGTGGAAAAATGGGAACTGTATATGTACCGTTTATTGTTAGTTGGGAATAGAGCTGCAAACGTGTCGAATCAAGTCGAGTTTTGGCTTTATCGAGTCGAGCTCGACTCATTTTTCACCAAACTCGAGATCGAACTCAAACTCGACGAACTCTCAAAATGAAACTCGAACTCGAGCTCGAGTTTGAATTCAAGTCTAATTGAACTCGAGTTCGAACCTACTCGAACTCAAAAAAATGAAAAATAATTTTTTAAAAAAATAAAATAATTATTTTTCTTATAAATAATAAAAATATTAGGGATATATATATATATGTAATTTCACTATTTTATATATATATATATATATATATTCGAGCCTTTTTGACTCGGCTCCCTAGTTATCGAGCTTGAGAGAGTCGAGGTCAAACTCGACTCGAACATGAAAATGAGCTGCTCGAGTTCGAGTCGAGCTCAAATTCGAACCCCTCACGAGTAGCTCGATTCGTTTACAACCCTAGTTGGGAATAAATTACATTACCTTTCCAACTGTTTATTTTTTTTTTTTCAATTTTTTCCTAAAATGAAAAAAAAAGGATTTAAAATTATAAGCTAGAAAAGACCTGTCTTTTGGATTACGCTTGTGGACTTTTCTAAGATCAGCTTTTACTACGAGTTAAAAAGCTGTGATTTTTTTACTTTACATTAGGGACTAAAAGAAATTTAGAGATCTTGGTAGGGCATTTTCTTCTTCTTCAGGAGGCCCCATGAATTAGCAAAATTGCACGTTTGGTCCCCTTTCAGTAAGTGGGTAGATAAGTAATTACGGTTCTCCTGCGGGCGGAGTGTTTGTCTTTCTAGTGGCTTTTGTGACCCGTGCATGTTATTCCATTACTGCCCTTGGGTACCTGTTGAAGCCTTGGATGGTCAATGTAAAAGGAGGTGATGGAGCTAGGATTTTGGTCTTTTGGAGCATTCAACTTTCGAAATAATTTTAATTCTAAGGGGTGGAAATTTTTGCTGGCTTTACTTGCTCCGTTCGATTGTGGCCCCACTATGATCGAATGGTGCATGATGTGATATCATCATGAAAATAGTCTCTGAGTTTGTTCGCCGGTTAAATTTTTTAAAGGAAATAGTAGTAGTGGGGTTGTCATTGCTTATTGTTTTTCTTTCTCTCCTTTTTAACCTGTTGCACTGGTGCTTTAGCCGAAACTTGGAATATATATATATATGTATGGATCATGGGTAGAGTCGTCTATTACGATTTATTTTTATTCTTTTGCCTGCTTTCTTTGTTGCTTCTTCTTAGCACGCAGGAAGACTGTTGTTTTATAATTGGAATTGCTTCTAGCCAGTGATCGTCCAAGTGTCTAACAATGGGATATAGGATATGCTTCTTTTTGTTTGGACGAGTTTTCTAGTATCTACCACACGTAATATTATTGTAGCTTTTGTGGGAAAAAGCTAATAATAATAGCTAATAACATGTTGGTTTCATGTGATAAATTCTGTCAACTTTGCGATTTGCATCCATCAATTTACTGCT